>CM033722.1:12714452-13101453 GCA_019671005.1 Hibiscus mutabilis
AGACAAACTCATCTTGCTCCAATACTCGTATATGATCAAAATGGTCTTTTGAGGCTTGTAATGTAGGCTATGGTTCACGGCTGCCAAAGAAAGGATATATAGGCTTAAATAAATACTTTAGGGTGACTAAACCAATGATCATTTCTTCCAAGTGAAATATCATTTTTGCACTGATCTGAATATGATCGGATTAAATACTCTTTTCTTCTTTTTCTTTTTTCTTTTTCTTTTTCTTTTTCTTCTTTTCTTTTCTTTCTTCTTTTTTTAGATCACTCTAGACTGCCCATTTTGGGGTTTTCACCCTAGAGTTCATTTCCTTTCCTTGAAATCAATATTCCACTGCTCCTTTGGATAGAGATTTGTTTGAATGGAAGATCTCACATAAATGTATTTCTTTTCCTTTGCACTTTTTCAACTTTAGTGCTTTCTTTGCTTCAACTTGAATCAATTGACTTTTTTTTAACACAAACTTTCACTTTTTCTTTTTCTTTTCTTCTGCTTCTCCTTTTTACTGAATTCAGAGCATTATTTTTCATTCATCTTGCCTTTCTGACTTTTGTGCTTGATTTGTTCACTTTTGTTTCTTTTGCCCCTGATTCACAAGAACTTACTATCATAGGATGATCAAAATCGAACACTTTCACTTGTAAACAAACTTTCATCCTCTTTGCCCCCAATGTAGGGGTGATCCTTGGTTTAGGTTGAATCGAAAAAAATCCTCAGGCTCAAAGGGGACAGCAAATGATATTTTTCTTATTTTCTTTCTTTGTGAAGGGAAATGAAGGAATTCTAAATGTCCTCCCATACTTGGATATCTTCGAAGAAAAGCCGTCTTCAGGTGGAAAATGTTTTGGGTTATCACTTCATTCAAAGACCTTAGCCAACAATGCTTGAGAGGCAATTCACTCAGAATTTGTATTTGGGATTTTCCCGTGATTCTTGAACACTCATTAATGTCTTCCCATTGGCCTAAATAAAGTAGAAAAAAGTCACATTTTGAAGTTGATCTCTGAATTTGATTCAAGGCCACTCTTACAATTAATATCCAGGGACCTGAGAAAAATGTTAGTGAAGATATATAAATATACGTATGGGAGAACAAAACTAACCCATAACAAAGAATGAATGAAATATTAAAAGAATCAAAGAATGCAAAGCGTTTGCCATTTGAGAAATGTATTAAAAACAAGCATTATAGCAAATAAATTGAAATAGCCTCCCTTACAAAGGACCTCCAATGCTCGCGGGAAAAAACGATTGGGATGATTCAGGGCATTACTCCGCAACAGTCCTAAAATTATAGACAGATCTCTCGTGGTTCATTGTTGACCATTAATCAAGGCAAACCTGAGTTAATTTTGGTCACTCTGCTTCTATCGTAAATTCTTTATTTTCATTCACCATTACAAAGACATATCCATTCTTGCTCATGCTCTGACGCTCTCATTCTTTTTGAACATATTTTTAATTCTTCAATGATCAAATTCCTCAATGTCGTTCCACCGGTCTCTTGCCATATTAAGTTTTCCCCACCTTTATTACTTAGGGCGATCAAATGCTTTAAGTCCCTGAACTTTTATCCAGTTCATCTTTAATTTTATGAAAACACCAGAACTCTATAGGAAAACTTGATAAATCCATGAACTGGCTGATATTCGTATTTCATTATTACCACATCCTCTGATAAGTGATTTTCTTGAATGAAGAAATACCAACTGAAAATGATTGCCATATACTCAATTTTATCCTCCCCATGAGTGGTCAAACATTTGCAACCATGGCCTTACATTTTGAAATCATCTATGAAGCAACACAAGAAAATCTTTGGGTTGGAAATAACTGAGTTGATAATTCTTGCAAGTTGTACCCGTGAATGAGACAAACTTTTAGAACTTCAGACAATCTTGGAAGCATCATTTTGGATCTCTGACTAAGCAACTTCTTGATTTCTTACATTAAGGGCTTACACTTTTTGGTAGCACATACTAGTTCCTCATGTGAAACTTGCAAACATTATCAGGATCATAACTATGGGCGGATGGGCTTGAAATCTTCTTCACCAGCCTGGGATAAAATAAGTCTAAAATGGGTATTCTAAATCTGCATTTGTCCAAAAACCTTCCATGATAGACCTGGTGAGTCAATTGACCATTTCCTCTTACGACCTCAGGGAGTCTTATTATTGCATTCATTCACTTCTTTCTCTCTTTTCACTTGACATTTTCAGCACTCGTCTTCTAAGCAATCCAATTGCATTTCTCCAATTAAGGGGCTACTTTTAAAGTTAGATATCTTAATAACTGGTCTTCAGTATCAACTTCCAGAATCTCTCACTTCAGAAAGTTTTGAATTCGCAGCTTGAAAATGTAGCAATCTTCAACATCTCAATCATACCTCACAATGGTCTTGATATTGTAACAACTCAATTAATGGGGCTCTGGTAATTTCTTGTGATACGGTGAAGCTTAAAGCAGTTTGAAGAACATGAATGAGATCCAGTTTAAATTTTGACCTTCCACTGATAGGAGCTTCTCAAGCATCTAATCTTAGAGCATTTTTTGGTAAAGAAAATATTACAGGAAGAAAATGCCAAAAGATTACTCTGACTCTAATAAACCCCGGACTGCAACGAGTTATTCGCAAAAGCTTGTCATAGCTTCTATCCCTTTCATTTTATCTCTATTGCTTTAACAACTGATAGTCTTTGATTGAGCTGGACTCTTTTCTTTCGGAATATAAATACCCAGTTCTGATGAAACCAAAACTTCAATAGGGCCATTATCTGAAAGTGATTCTGAATAAGCCATCAATCTGACATGACATTGAGTAGGAACAATTGTTTCCCTTTTCTAGCTGAACTCTCCGGTCTCTTTATCTTGTATTTGTATTCCGTTTCTCTTGCAATTAACTCTTTTGTGAACAAACTACAATCTTGAACTGAATTTGGCATTCATCACTTTAGAAGAAGACTGTTCTGCCCCTCGTCTCTATTAGGATCATTATATCCTCTGACTGCTGCTAAACCATCGATCGGCAAGACTTTCGATGAAACTCTAAGATTTGAATTCATTCAATCTTCCTATGTTGTCCACTGAGCTTCCCTCATTTTAGCATTTTCAAAATTCACCAGTGCCTCTAAGCCAATCATTCTGATGTTCTCTTCATGATCCAAACTCAGGTTTTTTAGATTCTGTACAAATGCCTCGGCTATATTGGTCTGAACTTCCTCTTTTTTTTATTTGGCTTTTATTTCCATCTCTTTCTCTTTTTCTTTTTTTGTGCTTTTTTTTGGCTTTTTTCTTTTCCTTTTTTTGGATTTTCTTTTTTTTCCTTTTTTTGACCTCTTTTTTTGCATACAGAGTCTTTTCAGACTGAACCTTTATGTGAGATAAGTTTTCTCCTTGATCATCAATGTCGCTATTTTGTCTGGAATATTTCCTTTCTCAACTTATCTGACTCCAAGCAATGTGGTAGCTTGTGTTTCCATCTCATTCTTGGACTGATCAGCCTTTTTCTTCATTTGATCCAAATAGTCCTCATCAGCCTTTGTAACTGTTCAAACTTAATAAATTTGTTGCCCATGCTTTTTGAACAGGAATTTTATCTAATGCAATGTTACTTTTTAAACAACATATAATATTTTAATCAAAATGCAATGCTTTAAACAAAAGTGCAATATTTTTATTTTACATAATATTTTAAATGTTGTAATGCATGAATGCACGAGGTATCGGTTTCAAGAACTAGTCATTAGAACAACACCCATCTAACTGAAAGGTCGAATACAGAGCAAAGGCAATATATTCACTAGCTCCAGCTCTTTTGGTTTATCACTTTGTTTAGCCTCTGAATCATTATCTGTACTAGCTTGGTGTTGATATTAGAATGTTGTTGCAGGTTCACGACCTAGATTACTGTCTCGTCTTGATTTTTAGTGTTTTGTCCTTCATCGTGGTACCTCTTCGAAACTATCAAGCCGATCTTTCAATTGTTGTACTGTATTTTTCTGATTTCGCCCTTTTTCTAAGCTCCTCATTTTTGTTAAAAATCGGCATTTTCCCTAATTACGGTATTCTTGGTAAATTTTGTCATTTGTAAAACTTGGATGTCACCTCTGAATTCAAAGCCTTCTATTCTTTCTCGAGTGATTTTTTGTCGATAATAACACTTGAATGCCTCTACAATTTATCCGTCTTGAATACCCCTTCAATTTATTTGTCCTCTATCCTTTCTCTGGTTATCACTGTTTTTTCATATTCTGTGTCTTTCTTATCTCTGTAATTGTTACTGAATCTATCTTGAAACTTGAACCGTTGTTGAGACTAGTATAAACTCTGTCCTTCTTGACCCCTAGAAAACCTCGTATTTCTCTATTGTTGGTGTTGCATGTATTTTCTTGAAAAGTGAGCAAATATACCGAGCTCATAAACGGGTCACGGCCCTAAACAACTATTGATCCATTTGATTGTCTGATAGCAACACTATAATTCTAAAATTTTATTGGAAATGACTCTTCGTATTCCCATCTTATAGTTCTCAAATTAAACTTGGTTCTGGCAAAACTTCATCATGTTCAGAAATTTTCGGTACAACCTTGAATTGATGACACCCGGTCTCCACGGATATTGACTTTGTTCTTGTATTGAGTCTTCTCTAATCGAATCCACAGTGACATATTATCCCCTACTTGTCTATCGGACCCTTCAGCTCTTATGGCCACTGCCTACTCGACTAATCCTCGAACCGATACCTCTCATGAATGCAATGTGATGTAAAAGACAGAAAACAAAACAAAAACAAAAAAAAACTATGTCAGTATGGTGAAGTAGTACTATAAGAAAAAATAATTGTTACATGAAAAAACAATTTATATTGCGTAAAATTAACCAGATAACAATTTATTTTACACACAAAAATAACTAGAGAAATGAATTTAAATCAGCAACACCCTGTCCTAAGTCCTTGTCTGGCTCTAGTGGGGTAGGCTTCTATTACAGCATGTGAGTTTCGGTCTAGACTCTGGGTACCCGAACTGTCATTACTGGACTAGTAAGACATCGATCCGAGAGTATACGACCCCTTATAGTGGAGGCGTAACCTCACGGTGTATAAAGTTGGTATACCGAAAGGAGGACAAAACCTGATCACGGAGCTGAATAACTCACGTAAGATCATGCCTCACTCCCACTTAAGGATGAAAACCCGGGTATAAGGCTTATGCATGAATGACAATTTATATCACACAAGAAAAATCTATCTGCATTTTTCCAAAAAATTCATCCAATAAATATAGGAAAAATTAAATTTAAATTACTGTCCAAAAATGCCACATAAAATTAATTAGGCCTGACTCTCGGGTTTTTTAAAAAAAATCCCCAGCGGAGTCGCCAAGCTGTCGCGACCATTTTTTTCAAAAATTGAGATGTGTGAAAAATAGCCTGACGATCGATCTTTTAGAAAATTAGGGTTTATCTGGCCAGTTTTAATTTGATCTTGAAAATTAGGGTTTTTATATTAAATTAAATTTTCCTTTATTTATCTTTAAAAACACTTTGGAGTCGCCACCGTTCACTTCTAGGTAGACCGAACACCGAAAAACAAACTAGAGATTATGTCTTTAAAAATTGGATTCAGAAGTCGATTACGTGTAGGGAATGATTACACCCCTACGAACGTCCGTTATCGGTACCTTTAATTTTACGTGGCATTTTGGCATTTTTGAATAATAATTTGAATTTAATTTATCC
Organism: Hibiscus mutabilis; assembly: GCA_019671005.1. Taxonomy (NCBI): domain Eukaryota; kingdom Viridiplantae; phylum Streptophyta; class Magnoliopsida; order Malvales; family Malvaceae; genus Hibiscus; species Hibiscus mutabilis. Next base: position 12,720,200 of record CM033722.1, read on the forward strand.
CATAATTATTAATTGAATTTAAATTCCAAATGCATATATCCTTTTATAAGGAAATTCATTTTGTTCGAATACGATATTAAAAGCACCACTTAAGTGGCACCCCTATTCGTATTTAAAAATGAATTTCCAACATAAAAAGTTTTTAATGAATGACATTTTATTGTCTTGTCAATTTTAAGTACTATCCTAAAAGGCTCTATTTAATTAATTATTTAAATCTATGAATATTACTTAATTTAATGGCTTTTATGTGAAAATGTCAATTTCTTGAACACCTTCCATATATTTAAAGCCCTTAAATTAATCATATTCCTAATTAATTAATTCCTTTAATTAATTAAAGTTCTAGTCCTAATTAAGGCTCTAACAATTTATTATTTAATATTATAGGTGAAAATGTATATCGAATATACACCTTTATGACCAAGACTGAGATAACACCCCATTGTAAACAATGGAACACCATCCAGATTTGAATCTCAAATATTCTATTCGATATACATTTAATTAACTACAATGTACTAATTATTAAATGTCAATTAATGAACTACATTTATTTCAATTGTAAGTGTAATTTATATATTAAATATATTCATTAAAATCCATGTTGAGATAACACCTAATTGTAAACAATAGAACACCATCCAAATTAGGATTTTAAATCTTATATTTAATACATTTAATTACTACAATTATCTATCCTATTTTAATTATTGAATTCCTAATTAGAGGAACCTAGGGAAGGCTCTAACTAATTAACTAGACTAGGAGTATTTAATTATCTAACATTTAATTCTATATGTCTAATATAAAACATGCATCACACATATAAATTAATTGCATTTAATAAAACAATTAAATAAATAATTAAAATTAAACAAATTAAACACTAAAACTAATTTTTATTAATATGGGGACTAAATTGAAGAATTATAAAATCTAAAGCCCAATTACAAAACCCAAATGTGACCAAATTGAAAGAATGTAAACCTAAGGGGTACAATTTAAAGGACTCGGGGACCAAATTTAAAGAATTGCGAAACTTGAGGCTCAATCTAAGAGGCAATGGTGACTAAATTGATTAAAAGCAAAACCCGAAGATAAAACTGTGAAATCTTGAAGGGTAGGGTATGGATCCTTCTCTTGACCTGAATAAGCATTCGCGGGTCTGCCCTCAACCCGGTGCCAAAACGGCACCGTTTCATGAGGGCTTTATAAAGCAAATTTTCAGCAAAATCTTCTCTCTTTATTTCATTTTCCCTTAACCTTTCTCTCTCTAGCCTCATTCTCTCTCTAAACCCTCTGCACACTAACATCCCATGCCCAGAAATCTTCTCTCAAACAGATCAAAAACCCTTAAATTCCTTTGGTGTTCTTCATGTTCTTTGAAGAACACGAAGAACGCGTATAACACCGTCCACCAATAGCCGCAAGCGCCGCCCTTTGCCAAATTCCAGTGTGTTTACCGGCCACTGCTAGAGTCTCTGACAGCCGCCGGCCTGCCGCAGTGAGGTGATTCCCGGTCGTCGATCACCGAAACCCTAAAATTACCCAAAAATCCCGTTTTTTCATCAAAAAACCTAAACTAAACCCTGGTTCGATTGAATCAGCCCCTTTCAACCACCTAAAAACTACCATAAACCCTCTCCTTGTTCGACTTCACCATGAAAACTAACTCCGGCAACCACGATAAGATTCCGGCCACTCAACACCATTTTTCCTTTTATATTTTCCATTTTCGACTTTTCATTCATATCACTAATTTTATTTTTATATTTTTCAGGGAAAAATAGATCGGAGAAGGGTTTACCATCTGTTGGTGGCTCTGCAACTCCGGTCATTGTCTTTGGTGAGTGACGAGGTTCTTCGGTGGCTCAGTTCCAGGCAACCACTCAGCTGTCCGGCGATTCATCTCCCATAGCGGTTCGGCTTCCGAGGTAAGCTTTCTCTCTCTCATTATTTACTATTATGATTATTATTAATAATAACTTTAATTAATGACTAATGATTTTCTGACATAAATTTTCTCTCTCTCTATTTATAGGGTCAGAGCCGCTGACGTCAGATATACCATCTGAGCGGGAAAAAGAAGCACAATATGTGTGCTTGGGTTTTGGACAATCTGAGGTTGCCACATGGCATCAATTGGGCGGGAAACTTGAGTTTGGACCAGATTGTGTTTGTTTGAGCTGATATGTATAGAAAATGGGCGGGAATTATTATGTATCAAGCCTTTGAACTTGTATTTGGGCTTTTGACTTGTAAGAGGGTTTTGGGCATTTTATATGTAACTTGGACCTTATTTGGACTATTAATTTATTATGGACTATTTATTTATTTATTTGGGCTATATTTACTATTTATTCATTTATTAAGCCCGGTCAAAATTCGGGTATAACACTTGTAAAGTATTCCAAATGTATATATATACATAAAAAACAATTTACATATATTAAATATATTTAAAAGGGGGAAATAAAGATATCATAATAAGGTATATGTATATATGGTAAATACATAGCAATAGACATTATTAGGACAACAATTAATATAGACGGTGAGGGATATATATTACTGATTAATACGTGCTATGTAATATATGGAAACAAGTTGTATGCATATATACTAAGCAAAACCGATTTATGTATGTATATAAAAGGTAAATATAGGTATTATGATAACATAATATATATGATAAGGATAAATAATATAAAATCATATAATAAATACGCATACAACTACCATAATATAAGATACATATACAAATTGACTGAAATGAAAGAAACTGAAATATTAGGCAATATTTAAAGGAAAAGAAAATAAATGAAAAGCTTTAATTGAATAAAAAAAGGTGACTGAAACGAATAACTTTAAAAATAGGAAGGACGGCGGAGATGAATACTAGGAGGCGGAGGTCCTTAATGAAGGTAATTACCATAATTATAACCGTGTACTATAAATACCAAATGTTAAACAAAAAACGTTTAAAAAACCTTTAGAAAATAGATTAAAAACCCCTAATATCAAACTCTCTCAACTTTTCTTGAGAGAATATCTGGTGTTCTTCAAGAACCCAGAATTCGGCAAAAAAACCACCGCGTTGTCTACCGTCCAACATCGTCGGTCGCCGCTCACCGACGCCGATAAACACCGAAACTAGACCAAAATCACCCCTTTTGACTCCTAAAACCAGATCTGACCTTAGATTTAAATAAACAAATTTCGTGTTACTTAGATCTAGAAAACCGTTTTGAAAAAAACACAAAAAACCCCTCCAATTCACCTCACAGTGGGCTTGTCACCGGAAAAAATATCAAACGACGTCGGTATAAATCTAAATCTCTTTCCCTTTTTGTTTTTGTATCTTTTTGTTCTTATATTTGCATGCTTGAACTGAAAAGAAAGAGAGCAATTTTTTTCTACTTTTTTTTACCTTAGAAGGTTTTTTTTGTTGATTTTCGGAAGAAGAAAAAATTCCTTACAACTAATATCCTCTTCTTCTTTATAAATCACGATACATAGTCATAATAATAAAACCTAGGCTCTAGGAATTGTTGATGATGGTGTTGATTTTGAAATGTTCCCTTTTTTAATTCGAATCTGAGTACAACCTACTGTTGATGATAATGGCCAACTGACATTCCTCTTTTTTTATTTTTCGTGCATGTTCGGTGGTTGAGGGAAGCCGGTGTGATTTTCGGTGATAGCGGGTTCACTAGAGGGACGACCACGTGCTCGGGAGCGAAAACTTCGGGCGCGTAGGCAAGTCAACATTCACGAAGGTGTGCTACCAGGCTTGATCTGGACCGTCAGATCAAGATCTAATCGAACGGTCCTGGATGGGTTGTGCATAAAAAGGGGAAACAATTAGGGTTATCAGATATAGGTTTTTAGGTTTAATTGTTTTGGGCCTAGCGGACCATTTGTATTATTTTTGGGTTATAAAATTGTAAATAGACTTGGACTACTAAAATTTATTTGGGCTTTATATTTTAAATCTGTTTTTTTACTTTATAATATATATAGCCCGTTAAGGATAATAATAACACATATAATTTATATACACACGTACACACATACAAACATATACACGCACATATATACATATTATATATACATACATACAACATGCAAACATAGATACATATACATACATATATATACATATGCATATAAAACACATTCATACATATATTATATTTGGAGGCATATATAATATAATATAATATAATATAATATAATATAATATAATATAATATAATATAATATAATATAATATAATATAATATAATATAATATAATATAATATAATATAATATAATATAATATAATATAATATAATATAATATAATATAATATAATATAATATAATATAATATAATATAATATAATATAATATAATATAATATAATATAATATAATATAATATAATATAATATAATATAATATAATATAATATAATATAATATAATATAATATAATATAATATAATATAATATAATAATATGATACAAACCGAACAAAAATGAGTGATTACACCTGCCCATCTTTGTTTGTTCTTGTGAAACGAGAACAAAGCAAAGATCACAAGCACTCATTTTTGTCCTACTTCCCTGTTTGTGGTTTCAAAATCATGAGCTCTTCTGGAACCTTTCGCTCTTCTTCAGCCACCTCTTTGATCTGTATGCCTTTAAATCTTAGTCTCGAGATGACATTCTAATGAAAGAAAATTTTTTGATTTAAGAGAATTATATTTATGAAATGACTAAATTAAGCAATTTGTTTAAAGCAAATCATCATCATAGAATGATCAAATAAAAAATTGAAATTTAAGAAAAATATCCTTATGAAATGATTAAGAAATTTGCTTTTTAAGAAAATGTCCTTATGGAATGATGAAATTAAGAAATTTGATTTTTTTTTAGGAAAAACACCCTTATAGAAGGGTCAAATTAAGAAATTCGAGTCTTAAGAAATACATCCTTGTGAAAAGGATAAAATTAAGAAATTAGAGTTTTAAGAAAATCATCCTTATGGAAGGATAAAATTAGGAAATCTGGGTTTCCAATAAAAATGGTATCTTACTTTGAGACTACTAAAAGGAGAAAACATCCTTATGAAAGGATCTAATTAAGAAGTTCAGTTTTAAGCAAAACATCCCAATGAAAAGATTAAATTAAGAAATTGATTTTAAAAAAACATCCTTATAGAAGGATAAAATCGAGAAATCTAAGTTTTAATAAAAATAGCATCTCGCTTTGAGACTGCCAAAAGGAGAAAATATCCTTATGAAATGATCAAATTAAGAAATTCGGGTTTTAAGCAAAACATCCCTATGAAAGTATCACATTAAGAAATTGATTTTAAGAAAAATATCTTTTAAAATGATGCCCCGGTTCTATCTGTCTTGACATCAAAAGAAATCCATCAAAGGAGATGTCTCGAAAATGGTGACATCTTGATTCGAGACTGTTGGGTAATATCTTCCGTTTCTTTTTCATTTTCTTTCTTTGTTTCACTTTTTTCTTCTTTTTCTTTCTTTTATTTTCTTCTCTTTTTTTCTTTTTCGAAGTAATCAAGGCAGAAGACACTCAAGTGCGTGTCTTCTTGATCGGTGCAAAGGTGCACAAAGTCCTTGTCGAAGTCATCCTATTGAAAACTACCTGTTTGACTTCATGTACAAATACTTTTCAATTAAATACGATAAAGATAATGCATGAGCATATTTCATGATGCAGAGATGCATATGTCTATGTAGAATAATATTCTCAATCTTAATATTCACGTCATCATTTTTTGGTTAGGTAGGCTTCGTCTTGGGACTACAACCATTCATCATGCTTATGCTCCAACAGACTTTGCCCCCAAACTTTTGTTGCTCATTCTTCTTTCAACCTTTCGGGTCAAGTGACTTCGGTCGAGATCATCTCTTCATTTAAGAAAACCCTTTAACTTTTTTCAAATTCTATCAAGATTGCGCAATCTCTCGTCCATCTTGATCTGAATTTCTATGTGTAGAAGATCCTTGTTGATTTATGGACAATGATGCCCCATTAACCACAAAAAGTGTTTTATCGATTCTTGTCACATAATGCCCATCGTCTATGCTCGGTTGATCATTTGCATCAACCTTGCATTTAGAAATTCATCTATGAAGCAGTACAAAGAAATCATTTTGCTCATAAAATGTCAGTTTGCTAATCAACATTTTAATGAAAGGTGCCTTTTTGGATCAAAATACAGGACCTTGAAACCAAAATCTATATAAGAAAAAAAAAAGAATAGAATCTCTGGATATCAAGTGCAAGAGCGTCTCAGATTCAACCTTTCGGTGATCATTTCAAGTATAGCTTGTGTCTATGAATACTATGAATGTTGTGGTGATTTGAAGTCATAAAATCCCCATGATGTGACTCGATTCATCCTCATGATTACCGTGTTGCTACAGAAGACTATTCCTTCTCAATTCTTATTTTTTTGTTTTGCCCGAAAAAAATCGACTTGTTTAACTGTTAGAGTGCAAAAATATCTTTCTAAGAATAACATTATGGGTGTAAGTGTGTGCTTTCGATAGCTTTTGTGTTATTATTATTATAATAATCGTAATCGTATCTTCAAAGATTCATCTCTGACGCAGGGTCTTGAACATGTGGAGCAAAACTTCCTTATTGGATTTGTCAATCCCACAGTTCCATCAGAGTGATTTGAGATTTATTTATTTCGTAATTCATTTCTTCTATTTTCTTTTTTTATTTTTCTTTTTTTTCTATATGTACATTTCTAGCCATTAATTGCAATCTATTAAGGCACAAAAGACTACGCTTAGAATTTCAATTTCAAGCAACTCTTTCGATTAAAATTTGGAGCTTTTTCATCATCGAATATCATCAAAAGAGTAGTAGTCTTGCCTTGCCTACCAGAGTCTATTAGGGGAGATCACACCTTATTGTTATCTCAGAATCGATATTGCATCTTACAACTGATATCCAGTGACCTAAAAAGGCAAGAAGGGATATACATATACGTGCTTTCATGGCCATTTTATGTTAAGCAAAATGCAACTTTCATTATAATGAAAATTTACAAACATGCCCCATACAAAAGAATCTTTACTATTTTTGGGCAAAAATAGCAAAGTTGATTCGATGCAATACTTCAAAAGAAAAATTCAAAATGCAAGAAATCAGCAAACAAGCCCCTAAATCTGGAAATCGACATCTCCTCAAAATTTATTTCTACCATCTTCTTCTCAAAATTTCAGTAAACTGGCCTCAATCAAACCTTGGATCTTGTTCTTCAGGGCTCCATAATTCTTCGTCGTACGTTCATATTTCCTAGGTGGTAGTTACATATGGCATTAGCATCGTAGCCCTCAGGGTAGGGAGACTCCTTTGGCTTGGATTGGACATGGGTCAGCAACGTTTTCTCAACAAGTGTTGGGAGCAACTCGACGTAGGTCATAGGAATCGAATAAAGTGCCTTCGCAGGCTTCGCTGATCGCGAGGATTGATTACATGGACGTCCTCGAGGCTAACTGGTGGAGTGAGAACCCACCGTATGAACATGAGAATCTTCTTCTTTCTGACGAGTTGTATTGAGGGATCATTTACCTTTCCCTTTTTTAATGGCATCCTCGAGGCACTCTCCAGTTATGACCAATTCCTTAAAGCCAACAGTAGGATGACCTATTAAGCGATCATATAACACTCCTTTTAGAGTATCGATAAACATAGGAGTAATTTCTCTTTCCTAAATCGGGGGTTAAACATGAGCTGCCAAGTCTCGCCATCGTTGAGCATATTGGCGAAAACTCTCATTAGGCTTTTGTTCCAAACTTTATAGCAAGAATATGCTCGGAATCATATCTGTTACATGTTTGTATTGGTCTACAAAAATTTTGAGAGGCCTTTCTATGACTTAATGTTAGCTCGACGGAGTTGAGTGTACCAGCGAATTGCTGACCCTATCAAACTATCCAGAAAACAATGGATGAATAGTTTTTCGTTCCTGAGGAAGGCCATCATTTTTCGACAATACATGGTAATATGTGTTGAGGGGCAAGTAGTCCCATCGTACTTGTCAAAGTCGGGTACTTTGAATTTTGGTGGGAGAACCAAATCTTCTACAAGGCTCAAATCGATGACCTCATCTTCTTGTTCATTCATCGCTTTCATGGCTTCAAGTCTTTTTTCAAAAGAACGAAAATTTCCCCGCTTTTCTTTTCAGCCTCAGCTTTAATCTTCTTTATTTTATCCATCATGTTCAGGTCAGGCACCTCATTCTCACGGTTTGCCACTAAATCAACATGCTGACTTGCAGATACCCCCACCGGGTGGGATGCAGATGCCCCAGTGGTGTCAATATAGATTCTCCCTTCATCATTCATCGTTTTTCTACGGGCTGCGCTCTCCTCTTGATCTTTGGCCGGGACACTAGAGGTCTCTTCCTTGTCGTCTCCTTTCAGTAGAGCGGTTATCTGGGCCATAATCGCAGCTTGTGATTGCGTAATATGATCACTAATTCTCTGTTCAGCTCTATCCAAACGGATCTTAAGATTTCTCTGTCCTTGCTCCAAATCAAGCACTCTATCTTCTATCGTCTTGATTTGCAAACGAATACTATATTGGTGTCAAATGATTGTAGTCTGAAGTCAATCACTGACATAAAATTGCCCCAATCAATTTCATGATTTTACTAATTAATGCATGATGTGTGTCATAAGAATGCACAAACTGATAACTAACATTAACAAATATGATAAAAATAAATGCGACAAAGAATGCAGATACGTGTGTTGATTCTTGAGCAGTCCTTAGAAAGACCCTTGTTTATGAGAATATGTCTGATTACAAGAAGCTGACATAATGAATTACAGATAATGGTTATCTTGACGTCTCGTCTTAGTGGAAGAGGATCCGCATTCTATTTGAAGTCATCTCCGGTTTGAGTGGCGATCTAGTGGTTTTTTTTCTACTAACCGAAAGGTCTACAACAATAATATCTATATATCTAGGGGCCTTTGAAAGGTTGTTTGCCTGTGCGTGCAGAGTGTAAACAAAAGTCTCTTTGTTGGTAAGTCTGGGTGCAAATGAATCAAATCTTCAAACCTTGCGCCCAAGCTACTTCGCCTTCTTGATCTCGTTGTTGAACCCCTTTTTCATCGGTCTTCGTTCAACCCAGCTCGATACTGTAGCATTGCAGCTCTTGGTATCATAGACTTCTCTCTTATTTTTGACTGTCCTCTAAATTGGACTGTTCTCGAATAAAAAATTATGTATGATATGAAATGTAAATTGGATGCAAAAAAGAAAATAATAATGCAAAACAAAATAGAAAACAAGTCAGCACAGCAAAACAATTAAAATAAAGCATTCAACAATAAAAAAGATGGTACTCGAACTGTCGCTTGAACATCAATTCTAAACGGGCAGCATAACGGCATGGCTCTAACAAAGGGTGGGCTCCTACGAGCCACTACATGTAGTTTGGATCTTAAAAAAGATGGTACTCGAACTGTCGCTTGGACATCGATTCAAGTGAATATGACCCTTGTACCATACGGTGGTGAGACCGAGTTCCGAAAGTGAATAACAACACTATACGGAGGTAAAAACCTGACAAAGCGAAGTAATCACTCCCAGTTAAGGGTTCTAAGACTATTATATGATGTTAAAAAGGTAAACAAACAAGACTTAGGAATTAAAAATTAAATTAAACCGAATTTAAATTTTTCTTAATAATTACGATGCGAACCTAACTAAGGTTTAACTCTTTATTTTTTGAAAACAAAAGTTTTTTCTCAGCGGAGTCGCCATGCTGTAGCGACTATTTTTTTCAAGTCGCTACGAAAATTATAAAATCGTATTTAGGGAGAGTTTCCCACTTTTATTGAGAAATTATTTAAAAATGAGAGATTTTAGAAAAACTCACATTTTAAAAATAGAGTCGCCACCGATCCTTTCTTTAAAAATAGGTAGACCGGACGCCATAAAAAACAAAACCAAAGATTTTTTTAAAAATTAGGTCCGTGAGTCGGTTACATACGGAGAAGGGTTAGCATCCCCGCTACGCCCAAAATTAGCACCTATAGAGTTCATATCGTAAAAAATTGATTTAATTTAAAAATTAATTCCTAATGTGCGTAGTTTGAATATTAACTTTTCCTTAATCCACGGTACCAAAGGAGATGACACCCGGAGACCAATGTGACATTCCCACTAGAATATCAGGATAAATGCCTAGAACTATACGTAACAAGTTAAACATAGTAAATTATAAATACATGGGCAATTAATTATACATGAACAAATACGAATGCTAACATAGACATAGGCACGAATGAATAAAATGGCAAATATGATAAATAAGGGTATAAAACAAGATTACACATATTACCAAATAAGAACACTATACGTAGTAATAATATCTATTACCAAATATAAATACTAGTACAACTTTATACATTAGGTAAATAAAAGTATTGAAATAATTATCAAAGAAAATCCATATATAATCATATATAAAACCACCATGCGCATAAATACCTTGTAAAGTATTCCAGATGTATATATATACATAAAAAACAATTTACATATATAAATATATTTAAAAGGGGGAAATGAAGATATCATAATAAGGTATATGTATATATGGTAAATACATAGCAATAGACATTATTAGGACAACAATTAATATAGACGGTTAGGGATATATATTACTGATTAATACGTGCTATGTAATATATGGAAACAAGTTGTATACATACATACTAAGCAAAACCGATTTATGTACGTATATAAAAGGTAAATATAGGTATTATGATAACATAATATATATGGTAAGGATAAATAGTATAAAATCATATAATAAATACACATACAACTACCATAATATAAGATACATATACGGCATGACTGAAATGAAAGAAACTGAAATATTAGGCAATATTTAAAGGAAAAGAAAATAAATGAAAAGCTTTAATCGAATAAAAAAAGGTGACTGAAACGAATAACTTTAAAAATAGGAAGGACGGCGGAGATGAATACTAGGAGGCGGAGGTCCTTAATGAAGGTAATTACCATAATTCTAACCGGTGTACTATAAATACCAAATGTTAAACAAAAAAAAGTGTAGAAAACCTTTAGAAAATAGATTAAAACCCCTAATCTCTCAACTGTTTTTGAGAGAATACCTGGTGTTCTTCAAAAACCCAGAATTCGACAAAAAATCACCGCGCCGTTCACATTCCAACATCGTCGGCCGCAGCTCCCGGCACCGGTAAACACCGATATCCGACCAAAATCATCCCTTTTAACTCCTAAAACCAGATCTGGCCTTAAATTTAAAGAAACAAATTCCGTTTTACTTAGATCTAGAAAACCGTTTTGAAAAAAAAAACACAAAAATATCCTCCGATTCACCTTACAGTGGGCTTGTCACCGGAAAAAAGATCAAACAACGCCGGTGTAAATCTAATTTTTTTCCCTTTTTGTTTTTGTATCTTTTTGTTCTTATATTTGCATGCTTTAACTGAAAAGAAAGAGAGCATTTTTTTGTTGCTTTTTTTACCTTAGAAGGTTTTTTTATTGATTTTTGGATGAAAAATACTCCTTACAACTGATCTCCTCTTCTTCTTTATAAATCCGGATACATAGTCATAATAATAAACCCTAGGCTCTAGGAACTGTTGATGATGGTGTTTATTTTGAAATCTTTCCATTTTTTAATTCGAATCTGAGTACAGCCTACTGTTGATGATAATGGCCAACTGACATCCCTCTCTTTTTTATTTTTCGTGCATGCTCGGTGGTTGAGGGAAGTCGCGTGATTTTTGGTGATAGCGGGTTCCCCAACGGTACGACCACGTGGTCGGGAGCGAAAACGTCAGGTGCGTGGGCAAGTCAGCAGTCCCGACGGTATGCTGCACGCGCGCTTTGGGAGTCCAAGGGCCATGACCAGGCTTGATCTATTTTTTTAATTGGGTTTTATATTTTAAATCTGTTTTTTTTACTTTATAATATATATAACCCATTAAGGAAAATAATAGCACATATAATGTACATACACACATACAGACATATACGCGTACATACATATTATATATACATACATATAACATGCAAACATAGATACATACACATACATATGTATACACATATATACATATACATACATACATACGCATATAAAACACATTCATACATATATTATATTTGGAGGCATATTGAATTTAAATAATACTAATATAATATAATAAAATGATATAAACCGAACAAAAATGAGTGATTACACGTAATAATAAGCCTAATATGAGAGGTCATTTTAATCCAATATTTTAATTTCACAACATTAAAATTTAAATCTTTAACCGCGTTAACGACTTTACTGTTGTAGGTAAGCTTATCTATCTCTTTGGTAGTAGGAGTTGGAATAAGACAATGCCGGATTCAGCAAATTGTCACACTCAGTCGCCGGCGCGTGTTCTTAATAGGTCATGTTAACTTAATAGCTCATGTTAACTGCTTTCTATTGGAGTCCTTCCTTCCTCTTCCCTCAAAAATAGCTCATGTTAATAGGTCTATTATTTTTCGTTAGTTAATCCAATTTAACAAAATTAAAATTTGAGAACTAAAATAGACAAAATTAATTATATATGAAATTTTTTTGAAAAATTAAGAAAAAAATGCCATACATCGCATCGTAATGTTTTCATTTGCAAAAAAAAAAAGTAAAGTATACAAATAATCACTAAACTATCTAAAAAAACATAATAATCACCAAATTTTTAAAATTTACATAACGGGCATTAAACTTTAGTAATCACTGATCCGTTAACTTTCGTTAAGCGAATGACGTAACAATTATGAAAATTTAAATAATAACACATTGAATCCTCTATATTTACACATTCAATCAATTTAGTCCTTAACCCTCATTATTGATGTCTAAATATGTAAATATTGAAGATTAAATGTGTTGTTATACACATTTTTATAACTGCCATGTCACTCAGTCAACAACAGTTAACAAATTTTGTAACAAAATCTAAAGTTTAAAGACAATTATGTAACTTTTGAAAGTTTGGTGATCATTATATATTTTTTGGGATAGTTTAATGACCATTTATGTACTTTACCCAAAAATATTTTATTTAGAAAATCCTGTAACAATTCTAAAAACAATTAAATATCATTAAAAATATATATTTTAAACAAATTATAAATGTTACATGGTAAAATTGTAGTGTTTTACGTGACAGTAATATTTGAAGGAAAAATGTTAAAATTAGTCAAAAAATTAATTGACTTTTTAAAAAAAATTAAGATTTGAGGCTCCTTAAGTCGACTATATATACATATTTCTATTTCATAAAAGAGTGAAGACAAGCACATAATACGATCTTCCTTTGAACTATGTATAAATCCATGAGAAAAAAACTTTTTTGAACTATCTATTAATCCAACCAAGGAATGAGCTATGAAATCTTTATGTTTCCTATGTGATTTAAAAATATATATTAGATTTAACAAACGGGTTGGTCCAAGTGGTAAACAGCTTTGTATTGCTTAAGCAATTTTCGAGTTTGAGGTGTTGTGTATGCAGAAAATTTTCGCCGGGAAACTCACTCACCAAAGCCATGTGTTTGATGTGCGTTGATCCGGATTAGTTAAGACGAAGCTCTGGCGGAAGGGCAACCAAATATATATATTGGATTTAAAAAAATAAAGAAAAATGTGAATTGGATACCCGATACTCGATTTTGCAGGTACCGAATAGTCACAAACCAAGACACAGGCCGGCAAATATGTTACCTGAGTGCCGGGTACCCGGATTTGAACGCCCCTAATGGATGATTTTAGTATTAAGGTTAGAGATATGCAGGTAAGCACCCATTCTTCAGTTTTCTTTGCTCCAATTGCTAATCCTGAATATATGCACGCTAAGCAATTCTGTCCATCAGATTCAGATGCAGGCGTTACAAAATTTGTAGGAATATTTGTTTGACGCAGAAAGACAGATGGGACTGGGAAAAAGACAGTGATGATGCAGCTCAGTATTCTGTAGGTGGTGATAGTAACATATGTGGTGTGATAATATTCTGGGTACATGCCTGGACTTCGATGAACAAGTTCGCCAATCTTCCCTGTATCAATCTATCAGATGCTTGGATCTATTTGCATGTTACTGTTTCTCATTATACTTATTCTGTTTGGATCAGTCATTTTCTCATTAGCAAAACAGAGGATTGAATCCTAATCCTTTGGATTTTAGAATCTACGTGTTAAATCAAGTGGAAGATGACCACAAATTATGCTAAGAATCATGTTTGGCTTTCATATCAAAAGTATTTGATGTTTGAAATCGATGAAAACCAGTTTTACAATTTGATAATGGAATTTAAATTTTGAGTTTTTTTTTGTTACCCTCCTAGGGTTTTGTCCTGACTAATTTGGACAGACTCGCGTTATACACTAATGAGAGAGTCTTTTAATCTTATATTAAAACCTTTTTTCTTTAATATAATCTTATATTTAAATGCATATTCTTACATTAATCACATGTCGAAAAGAAAAAGAGAGGTCATAAGATACAAAACGGTGACATTGTACATACTAGCAGACGTGCCTTTTGGGACGAGAGTAATAGTTGATCATGTCTTTTTTTCCGAATAAATATAAAACAAAATGTAAGAATTGGGTAAACGTCCAAAACAGTAGAATCTTACACTGAAACTCCAAGAAAAAAGAGTCATCTATCCTGTTGTTTGTAATTTAAAGCAACACAGGCACATCACCATTATTCTTCTTTTCTATATTAGTTTAAAACATTACAACTCACAAAGCTCCGGAATTGGAACCCTTCCTTGGCCCAACTTGCTCAAGTCGCAATAACAAACAGAGGCTGCAAATCACACAATAACAAATTTGTCACCCAAAATAGATTGCTCCAAATTGTTGATTCTAATCTGTTTAAAACTTGGTTCATTCGATTCGGTTTAATTGCTTTTCAAAATAACCGGTGTATTCAGTTAGTTCAATTGGTCATTTCGATTCAATTTAATCAATCAAGTTTTCCAGTAAATCAACTCAGTTTTTTGAAAATTTAAATTAAACGGTCAAACCAACTAAATGCTCACTCCAAGAATCTGAGACATATAGAGAGTAGAGATAAGAGGTTACCATGTCTACACTAACTGGTTTTCCATCCTCTACCAATATCTCCGTTACAGTTCCGGATTGATCAGCCTGGGAAACCACAAATTAAGAACGCAAGGAAAAGAGATGACTACAAAACTAATCAATTCGAGAGAGTTCGGTGAAACCAACAATCATGTATGGAGAAGTATATGAATCATAATTTATCCGAATGACTAATTTTATTTTATTTCTTCTATGTATTAATGGCCAGATAAATTTGTTTGAACCGTCAAGAGATGAGCAAAGCCAAGGAACTACGAGGAGGTGAACTTACTTCGATTTCATTCATCAATTTCATTGCCTCGATGATGCAGACAACTTGACCTTTCTGCACTTTATCTCCCACCTGAAAGACCATCGATGGAGTATTACAGCCTTTGTACATTAGCAGAAAAAATGCAGATGGTCATTAACAGTAACTTGCAGCCACTTACCTTAACAAATGCGGGTTCACCCGGTGCAGGACTCCTATAGAAGGTTCCAGCCATGGGACATTTGAGTGGTGGATGAGAAAAATTGCCCGTTTTAGCAGTAGGAGGTGGCGAAGGTGCCGGTGCTGGGAGGGCTGGACTAGCAGGAGCTGCCACTGGGGCAGCCTGAGGTGGAGTTTGAAAGATCGCTTGAGGCATGTATTGTGGCACGACGATCGGAGATGCTGATTCTGGTGGCTGCAAAGCTTCCTTCTTTCTTATTACAAGCTCACAATCCGATTGCTTCAGTTGCAACTCTATAACATCTCGTGAATCAACAAGTCTGCTCATCAAAAACCAAATCAACATCGATCATGAAACAAATTCTACTCGTCAAACAAACAATTGCACAAGCCTACTGGGGCATATGAAAATGCTTCAACCAACTTACTTAACAAGATCTGATACTTGTGCCATGAATGCCGAGATTGCTGCAGCATCCGGAATAGCATTCTCTGCTGATTTTTTGTCATCTTCCTTAGGAAATGCAACTTTACGTTTCGTGTCGACCGCTGCTACAGAATTCGATGACATCTCCGCAACCTTAATTTTTACAAAGTTGGTTTAATGGATGTCGATAAGATCGCATCTAAAGATTAAAAATTTCAACTTCACAGTGAAAAACAGACCTCGTTGAGCTGCGCATGGCTCGTGAAGACTGTAGTTTGCTTGCCACTAGGCCACTGCAAATGACAACCAGATATCGAAAAAAACCACTGAATTGTAAACATTATACCAAAATGAACAATTGTCACTACAAACCAGTGAATAACAGGTCAAGATTTCAGTCAAAAACGCAAAAATAAGCCTAGAAAATGGTCGTTACAAAGATGGGGGGAAACCCAAGAATATGAATTACTACAATTATATATAGAGAATGTATAATCAAGTACATTACTTTTTCTTAAATTCAGTAAAAATAACATATCAAATACAATAAATAACTAACCTGAGATGCTGAAAATACAGGTATCCGGATTGAAGATCCAAATGCCAAGCAAGATTTGGAGGTAAAGTTGGAAGTTTGAGGAAGAGCCAAAGAAAGGTTTTGATTTTGGCTTGGGTGGTTTGTTTTCAAGAGAGAAGAGATTTTGGGGCAGGGAACAGAGAGTGAAGAAGCCATTTTTATTGAGATTTAAAGCAAACCCAGAACTGGTTTTAGCTCTATATATAGAAATAAAGAAGTAAGGAAGGCGATTAGATTTAAGAAATGGGAGAGAAATCTGAGGAAAACCCAGAGAAAAAACAACTGAAAAATAGGACCCCAAGCAAGAACTTTTTATTTATACATACAGAAAAATGTGGGTTCAAATTAAAAATGATGAGAAATAAGAGCAAAACTCGAGGGGTTTTAATTTGGTTCGATAATAACGAAGAAGAAGAGAGGAAAAGGAAGAATCATGAAATGTGATGGTTTTAACTAACCTCAACTACATTTCCAACTCAACCACGCCGCCTGTCTTCTACTTGTACTTTAAATTTAGGGTAAACTATCCATATAGTCATCTGGCATTAGATAAATTTTTAATTAGGTCATCTGAGTTTAATCGAAAATTATAATATATTTACCACCATTAATTTTTAGATATGAAGCTGACGTGACCTTTTTTAATTAAGTAGATAAATAATCACATTCAATACAAATGTTAGCATTGAAATTCATGTCAAATTAAAGTGATGGTTAATAAAATTGAAAAAATAATAAATTTAGTTTCCAATAATTACAAATTCTTTTAATGTAATCCTAATTCTAAAAAAATTAACCTACATTTAAATAGTTTAATTCACATTTTAGATTATTAAACTTAACATTTATTTTTATTTACATCACAAATTTTTAATTTAATCAAATTACATCATTTAATTTTTATCATTTATAAACTAAGTCACTTATATTGATGTCATTCAATAATTCTAATAGAAAAATTAAAATTGACACTTCTATTTAACATATGTTTTACATATCGTCAATAAACAATGTTTAATTGACAATTTTAAATATTTTTTGTTAGAATTTATAAGGAATTTAGTTAATTTTCTTTGTATTTATTTAAATGAAATGTTTCAGAAAATTTTTATAAAATTTTTTAAAAATTATTAATTAAACATTATTTGATGGTTATATATAAAAATATGTTAAGTAAAAATACGCAAATGTTTAAAAAAAAATATTATACCGATACGACTAGGATGGCTAAATAAGAGATAAGTAAGAACGCAAATGTTATATATACCGATATAGAGGGTGCACACTTAATTGAGCACTCAAATTGAAAAATTGTATTATTTAAGATTTTAAACAAAAAGTTATATTAATTTAATTAATTTAATTATTATATCTTAACATTCTTTACTAGGGTTACTTTCATATAATATATTACAGTTATGTCCATGATATTTGTATTTTAGAAGAAAAAAAATGAACAAAAATTATAAAAAAAATACTTTAAAATTATAAAAATATAAACATCACTAAAAAGCATAAAGCTAAAACTATTTTTTTGGAAGTATAAAGCTAAAACTTTAAATTATTATAAAATATAGAAAGGGTAAAACTTACAAAAATATTAAACATTATTAAAGCTAAAGATTCTAAACAAACACTAAAACTTGATTCAAAATAGTATAACAATAACACTAAAATTTTATTAAAAAAAGCATTAAAAATTATAATATTTTTAAAAGAATTATACAAAATTATTAAAATACAATGGTAACCATGTCGAAAGCGTTTGTTAAAATAATTAATATTATAATCACTCATATTTATTAACAAAACATTTGAACCTAACAATTGATCTCATTAGAATGATGTTCTTTTCTTACGATGTATGTGTGATTTGTCAAAAAATTAAAAATATGTATAAATAGATAGATAGATAGATATTGTCTTATAATCACCGTAAAACTATTCGTAAAACAAAATATTTGTAATCCATCCAATTATAGATAACTCACAAATGATAACAAATAAAATGATTTATTATTTGATTTAATTTCATAACTTGTATTTATTCGTTTTATCGCTTGGTCTTGCATTTAGCTACTCCCTGTAGCTTAATCAATTTTGTTTTTCATGGTATAGTTTATGTTTTGGATTCGTGGCTCTCCCTTCTACAATGATATCTCCAAGATTTGAATTCAGATTCTCTCCTTAGGAGAGTAATATGCCTTGACACCCAACCTTTGTTGGTTCTGCGAAACATATATTCGTATCCGACATATTCACATCCGAATATATAGGTCGAAAACCAGTGTTTTCAGCTAAAAATCTGCCATTTATAGCTATGATCCAAATATACAAATGCAACTCGAACATTATCAACATGAAAACTCACTGTGATTTTCGGCAGACACTGAAGACAACGTTGTTTATTGAAAAAACAATAAAGTTAAAGAATCAAGAACCCTAAAAAATAAATAGAAAAATGCCACCGTTTGGTTGTCAAACAATGCCAACAAAATTTTTGATTTCCCGAAAAAGATGATGTACCATTGACGAAGTAGAGCAAAATAATCTAATATCGGTTCCAGTAGGTCCGGCGTCTGAACCAGTTGTAGTCTGGCAAATCCTTGATAGGGCCAATCGCAGAGATCACGATAACCGAACATAAACGACATTAGATTGTTTATATCCTGCAATTCCAATGTCTCATCTGCTTGAACCTAGGTTCAAATGCAGTTCCTACCCTGTCGTAGAAAAATCGGTTTGCAACTCGTTTAATGGTGCTTGGATCAACAGCGTCGATCCTAGCAAATAATTTGGCAAACGGGATTCTCCGACCGTATGTAAGTAGCTGCATTTTGAAGATCAAGGAAGAAAAAGTAACTGAAATGAGTAATAGATGACAGTATGTTTTATATCTTGCCACTACGGCTCAAGCACAGCTACGTGTCGCACAACATGGTCAGCCAAAGACTTATGCATCAGTTCAAAAGATGAGATTGCTCTCATGCAGCACCGGGATTAAAAATAGTTTGAGTGCGGAAATGTACCTGGTGTCCGATATATTCAGCCGTGAGACTAGTTCCGTCTGTACGAAGCATCAAGGATGACTTTAACTGCAAAAAGGAGAAATATTTAAGCAAATGGCAGAATAGACTGAGTTATCTATCAAACATGAAGAAAATATGGCAGTAATTGTAGCTACCTGATTACGAGCACGAATCACATCATCTTCTGAAACTCGATATGCCAGCTTGGTTATCGCAGACATAATAGCAAATGATAAATCCCCCAAACAATCGGGCTGAGTAAAGAACATAAAACTTAATATTTCATCATAAAGAAGGGAACCCTTTTTGGCACACATGTAATAACCAGATATAATAGCTATGGTGACATCAAGAATATGACATATTGGGTTTTACTTTTGGTCTGGCATCAGCTTTTGTTCGGATCATAACAAAAAATTACAGCAAGGGGGTAGCAAACCTCACCTTAGCAACAGCATAGACACCGAAAAGACCAGTATCTTTATAGTTGGTACTGAAAGCCATCATGCTTTCTGCAATTCCGTTGATGCTAACTCTTTGTACCAGCTCGGAGCTGTTTAAAAGATTTTCGAAATTAATCAAGAAATTGTTGCAACTAGCAACAGAAGAGTCTGTTCCGAAACTGCCAAAGCAATGTTGAGTTGAGATTAAAATGCAATTCAAGGTGAGGAAAAAGCTCACCCCATGTGCTTTCCACCCCCAGCGTTTTTGTTCCAGGACCCCAGCATCTCCCGCATAACCATTAGCGCAATAGAATCCGGATCTGTCGAAGATGTTGCCTCAAAAGCAATGGCGAATTTTGCTAGAGGAACATAGTCATTGATAATTCTAACCTGGTTTGTTTCAAAATTAAAATATATATATATATATATATATATATATATAACAGACCATTGAAAGTGAATATTACTGAAATAAAAAAGAAAAAGAAAACTCTAAACTCATTAAAAATAATAGCACCCCTACCTCAGAACCAGTAAAACTGGCTGTTTCTTTCGCAACTAACTGAGTAGCAGTGGTTGAATCCGACGATAACTTGGTAAACAACTTCTTTGCTTGCTCGACAATTTCCTCATGCTTAACAGCTCCAGATGCAGCAAGGACCTGCAAGGAAACCGAGTGCGAATCACGACATATTCATTCGGTTTTAAGGAAAAGCCAAATAGTTCATTGCATAGTGCATATCATTCTCGGAGTAGTGTAGTGTCTGAATATACTGGTGCAGATGCTCGTTAATATTAGCAACAGGTCCATGAATGCTTCTACCAAGAGGAGAGTATTGGAAAGCAGTAGAATGCAAATGATCGAAAACAGCTTCCTCTGTATGTTCCCCGGCCTATAAAATTCACCAAAACATGTTCAACACAACAGTTTATAAATCGTATAGGAACTTCAAATTTTCAGACGGGTGACTGCTCCTCGGTCCATCCCTGATTAGGATCACATTTCTCTGAAAAAACAACAAAAAAGTGTAAAAGTTATCTGCAGTTCCCTTAGGATCTCATTCCTTTCTCTACTAATGCAACGTTCTTCGAACTTGGAATTCTGCGAGATATCAGCCAAAATGTCCACCGCTTTAAGGACGCCATTACCCATAACTTTGGCGTAATAAGCTGTTTCTTCCCTTGAAGTGTAAGCATTCAAATGGCCTCCCATATTCTCAATCTCTTCTTCCGGTCCCTTCGCACGCCTCTTCTCCGTCCTTTTGAATATCATGCGCTCCAAGAAATGCGCCGTCCCGTTCGTCTCGTCGGACTCGAATCTCGACCCTGCATCGATCCACACCCCAACGGTGGCCGTTCGAGAATTCGAGGTGGATTCCGTGGCGACGCGAAGGCCATTGGGCAACGTTGTGATTTTGGTTTCGGGGCGAGATAGGATGTGGGTGTGGGAACTTTGGGTCGGATGAGGGGAACCGTATTTGAGGAAACGGATATCCGGGTTCTCGAGTTTTTGGAGCTTTGATTTGAGTGAATGGGCTATCCGGTCGTATATCATGGCGGTTGGTGGAGGAGGTTTAATGAACTCCTCGGCATCAGAGGCCGCGGCCGCGGCGGAGGAAGACGATCGGACGACGGTGAAAGAAGAGGAAGGCTTGTGAGACCAGCGAGCTAGAGAGAGAAGCTGTTTGGTTGCCATTTTTGATGGATTCTCTTGGGAATTGTTTGAGGTTTCCGGGGGGGAATTTCAAGAATTTGGAGAGAGAGGACTCAGCTTAAAATCCCTGTAACCACGCCTACTAAAGGTGAAAAAGATGAATTCTTGCTAACTAATTCGACGATTTAAACTCAAAAAATCCCTCTTCTTCTCCAAGCACAGAATATCAACTTCATATGATTATTTTTCAGAAAAAAAAACAGTGCTTCATAATAAAAAAAAAACAAATGATTAAATTTTGTTGAAAATAGTAATTAAACTTTTAAATGTTATAAAATATAATTAAATTTTATACTAAGAATAATATTATAATACATTTAGTCTACGATATTTATAAATTCTATCAATTTAGTCCTCTCAAGGTAGAAGACAAGCACCACAACAATGGCGGATGTGTGTTTGCAGTATTGGGATAACAACCGTATTGAACACAAACAAACCGGAAAAAATACAACAAAATAAAGCAAAATTACAACCATTTGCCAATCAACAATTCTGATAAAAAGAACTTAGCTTTACCTTCCTAAGAAAATGAATCCATTGAAACAGTGGACAACAACAAACAAAAGTTTAATCAACCATTTCATGAACATGAAGGAACCAACAACTAGTGTATTCAAGTCTAGGAATCTAGTATCAAGCTTCCTCAAAGAGCGTAAAACATGTGAGAACGGTCTCAATTTTGAGTAAATAAAAAATGAAAAAGTTGTATTGCAGAAAATGAAGAACAAAACAAAAAACCTGGAACAAATGGAAAGTGACACCCAAGAGCCACCTCTTGGAATTTCAAATTTGCCCAGGAACATAAACAAAACAAAATCTAAAATTTGGTTTCTTAAACTTGGAAAGCTCGAGACTAGTTCTTCAATTTGTCATCTGGAATTTTTCATTTCCTCTGTTTCAACGATTCACCATTGCCAACTCCATGACCTTTAACAAAAGCATAGTACCTCAACACAAATGTGAGCCCAAAAACCATTGATTTCAAACAGAAAACCACCACACGTAATCTACCAGCCAGTTTCAATATCAAAACACATCTGCTAGTTTTGATTTTGCATTTTCAGCCACTATAACCCCTTTGCAAGTATATGGATTTGACGCTCTTGATGAAATTTCATCGTTTACTCCATGGCAAATGTAGCCTGGGTTTCTTTCTACTAAACCTTGATACACCGTACGGGCCATTTGTTACCCTGTTTTAGTTTTGGGATAGTTGGAGAAGAGAAGATGATGAAGAAGGAAAATGTGTTAAATTTATTTATTTTAATTAGGACTAAATTGATTGAATCTATAAATATAGAGAACTAAATGTGTTATTATCTAAAATTTCATAATTGCAAATTACCTCATTAACGGTCGAGTTACCATTTTATTACAAAACATAAAGTTTAATTGTCATTTTATAACATTTAAAAGTTTGGTATAGGCTGTGCTTTCGGAACGAGCTCCTTTCTCAACCTCTTTATCTCTTCTTCCTCTTCCATCCGCAACATCGAAAAGATCGATTTTTTGTAGTATTTCTTTGCTAAACACACCTTGAAAAGATCATGCATTTTTCTGATCTTTTTGTTTACCTTATCCTGCATAACCCTTTCCGTTTTATACTGTTCAATTAGACTCATCTTCTCGGCTACTTGATGATCGAACTCCAAACGTTCTGACGCTCGAATGTCGGAGCAGAGTCTTGGGTCCACTGGCCTTGTATTCTCTTTAACATAAGGTTTGATCAACACCTGCATAGGCAAGACCAATACAAGATTGAGAAAGGGTCATGGAATTGTTTAGTTTTGATTCTTGGATTTAGAGTGTAGGAACTAATAAACCTCAGGTTCATCTGTTGTCCATGGGAGGCCTTGAGCAATTGGGACCCCTTTGTTTCTCTTCTTCCACCGTCATTTCTTGGATCTTCTTCATGAATTCTTCTTCCTTCACTTTCCCTCTTTGCTGATAATGTTAAAGAGCAATCGGAAATTGTAACATATGAAACCGGTAAGGATACGCTAAATGGTCAGGTTTAATAGAGATGAAGCCTCGGTTCTTAGCTTGAATGGTTTCTGGGAAGTTGGCTTGACTTGCTTTTTCCATCTCCTCCCACTAATTGTCCGATGAGACTCAGAGCTCTAAAATCCACAAATGAATACAAAAAGTCATGCCCCAGAGTGTAATAAAAAAACCTTTATATTGGTATTTTTCACCTGTGATTCATAACAATTATAACATTATATGTATTTAATGCCCACTTAGAAAGCTTATGAAGTTATTTTGCTCGGACTCTTCATTTTCTTTAAAGTAACCATGTCCGATACCCGTATTATACACGTTTTCGGATGCGTACTTGGAATATGTTATCCAAGGACCCTCCAAAATAGCTTGAGTTCGTTCATAGGCGAAACTTGAAAATAGCTTGCAGGATAAGAGGTCAGCAAGCGTGTAAATTGGCCAAAAAAACATCATTTAACATTCAATATGGTAACAACTAACAACAGTAAAAGTAAATTTGCAGAAATGAGAGGTTACTTACATTTCTTTGGCTTCTTCGACCTCCATTAGAAGGACCTGCTTGAAAAACGGCAAAACCAAGGAACAGTAATATTAATGATAAAAAATATATATTTTTTATATAAAAAACTCAATTCTGAAAAGTTAAAGAAAAAGCAAATATATAATTTGCAGGTTGTGAACTAATCAATTATTTGCTTCAATCACTGACCTTTCTTGGCTGCCATCTCATGAAGAAGACACTGAGAAACGCCGATCAAAGCCAAGATTCTCTGCAGTCAAAACACAATCCGATAATTCCCATTCCAATGGCTTCTTGTTATTATCATTCTTCTATTCTTTTGGTTCCTTTTCATCATCTCCATCTTCCGATTCCTTTGAATTCGGTGTCGAAAGAAGCTTCTCAAAGGCCTTAACCAAATTCATAACTTTACCAGATTCAGGCACACTATTCTTTGCTTCTTGATTACCGATCAAGTCAGCCTTCTCTTCAACTTCGGTTTCAGATTTGTTCTTGAAGAAATCCTCTTGAGATGCCCTCAGGTTCTCATAAGCAACGCAGAGACATTTCTTCAAACTCCCACCAAACTTCTCTTTACATTTGCAATCGGTTTTGACATTTGGATTTGGATCTGGAGCAGATCTTTCTTTCTTTGATTTCTTCTTGGTCACCACAAACTTTCTTTCCCCGAGTTTGGTTCTTGGTGAATAAACTACTGGATTATTGGAAGAGGATTTTGAAGATTTTGTTAACGGAGAATTTGAACCAGAGGTGTTTGGATTTGAATTCTCGGAAACTTTTGGATTCTTAGGAGTTTTTGATCGAGAAATCGCACTCCCTCCTGGATCTTTTACTGGAGTCCCTGTTTTGAATGCTTGACAACTTCCATTGGTGGGGAAAGGAAGAAATCTTTCGACAAATTGGAAAATAAAATTGGGTTTTGGTTTATGATTGACGGGAAAATGAGAGAAAATTTGGAGTTTTTGATGAAGTAATTCCGAGTGAAAAAGCATAACTCGGAGAAAAGAAGAAAAGTTCCTTTAGAGGATGACGCTTTGTATAACGGCTACTTTTTATGCTGTTTGTAGACCGTCGGATAAATTGTTTAAAATTTGGGTCTTATTTTATTGACTGTTGGATTATAGATTTGTATTTTGGACAATGGTGGGCACAATTTCGGGCAAATTTGGACCAATGGGTTCGTTTAGCTTTTCTAAAAAAGTAATATGACATGGAAATTATTCACAGATAATTCTGCAATAAATAACATATAATTTAATATATTACTATTTATATATACATCAATATATTATTAAATATTTTAATTAATTTTAAAATTTTAAGGAACAAAAGCGTTATTATAATAAAATCTTAAAAAATAAATTTTATATTATTTTTTTAGATTTTTTATGTTTTAATTCAAAAAATTAATAAAACTTTTATTATTATAATAATTCTTACGTTCAATTTAATTTAAGGGTAAAATTTATAAATAGTCACTAAACTTTGATTAATTATTCAATTTGGTAACAAAATTTTTAATTATTTTAATGTTACCATTAAACTTTTAATTTTGTTTCAATTTGGTCACTGACCCATTAACAACGGTTAAAAGAGTGATGTGGTTGTTAAAATATTTTGTATAATAACACATTTAGTCCTCCGCGTTTATACATTCAAACAATTTAGTCCTAATTCGAAAGAAATAATAAATTTAACCCTCATTATTTCAATTTGACCCTATTTTTAATTAGAAAGAATTGGTGCAGCGACATTTTGCACTTACAGATATTGTAACACTTCATTCCAATAGATTAGCCTCGGAATTTCTCCACTGAGTCTATTTTGTGCGAGGTCCTTGGAATCAATATCATTAGTTAAGGCAAGAATGAATACTTTATCCACTCGTTGGTTCAAACAATTTAGTCCTAATTCGAAATAAATAATAAATTTAACCCTCATTATTTCAATTTAACCTTATTTTTAATTAGAGATATTTAATATTTTATTTTGATCCCTCAATTATAAGTAATGTTGTGAATGGTTTTTGATGAAGTTGGATTGAACATTGCCTGTGTTATCATGGACTTGTCTTTTAATGAACTATATGGAGACATACCTTTTTCAATCTCGAAACTGAAACGACTAGAACTTCTGTAAGTTACTTTCGAAACATTTCTTACATTAATGTAATAATTGAATTCTAGGTTCATTACATGTTTCTTTTTCTTTTTTTCTCTAATGAAAGTTCTGTAAGTTAGTATTTCATATAGTCTCTTAACATCCTTGTATAATTCACCGACGAGTGGATGAAGTTTTCATTCTTGCCTTGACAAATGATATATATTCCAGGGACCTGGCACAAAATAGACTGAGTGGAGAAATTCCGAGGCTCATCTATTAGAATGAAGTGTTACAGTATCTGTGAATGCAAAACGTCGCTGCACCCATTTCTTTCTAATTAAAAATAAGGCCAAATTGAAATAATGAAGGTTAAATTTATTATTTCTTTTGAATATGACTAAATTGTTTGAATGTGTAAACGTAGAAGACTAAATGTGTTATTATACAAAATATTTTAACAACCACATCACCCTTTTAACAGTTGCTAACGGGTCAGTGGCCAAATTGAAACAAAACTAAAAGTTTAATGGTAACATTGAAACAATTGGAAGTTTAGTTACCAAATTGAATAATTGATCAAAGTTTAGTAACCATGTGTGAACTTTACCCTTAAATTAAAGTGAATGTAGGAATTATTATAGTAATAAAAATTTAATTATTTTATGAATTAAAAAATAAAAAATGAAAAAATAATATAAAGTTGATTTTAAGATTTTATCCTAAAAGGGGATAATAACACTTTCGGTCCTTGAGATTTCAAAACTAATTAAAACAGTTAATGATACATTAAGGTACATATGAATAGTGGTACATTGCGGTACATGACATTTACTGTAGAATTATCCATTCCTTTATACATAAAGGGTTACTTTCAAGAATATTTGTTTTATCTATCTCGTAGTATACAAAGTAAATTACCTAAATTATCATTGAATTTTACTTTCAAATATATTTTGGTCATTAAAATTTTGAAACGTTCTATTTATTTACTGAAATTAAGATATTTGACGTTTTTTGTCACACGTTCATTACTTTTTGACGACGTTTATTTATCGACAAACTGAGGAAATTCTTCAAGATCCGAATAGTAGAAAGCTTCATAGGTACGAGGAAAGTAGTATACTGAGAAATGAGTTTCATCCGACGATGGAAGAGGGAGATAGGCGAGAGAGCAACCGAAAGATTTTTTTCAATTCATGGATTTTGAGGCACTTTTTCGACGAAATAGAGATCAAATACGGCTCAGAGGACGAGACGAAGCGACTACTAAAATTTGAGATTTAACGATCACCATCTACGGTCATCGACGGTGACATCCGACGACATTAAACAGTGGATGGCATCTAATAAAATTTGAGATTGAACGATCACCATCTACGGTCATCGATAGTGACATTCGACGACATTAAACAGTAGATGGCGTCTATGTCATATCAGAGTCAAAAATGGAGATCATATAGGGCTCAGGGGACGAGACGAAGCGACTAATAAAATTTGAGATTGAACGATCACCATCTATGGTCATCGACGATGACATCCGACGACATTAAACAGTGGATGGAGTCTACTTCATAACAGTGTCAAAAAGTTAACAAATGAGTGAAAAAAGTGCTTTAGTGTGTAAATTAAATATTTTAAAACTTCGGTGACTAAAATATATAAAATTCAGTGATAATTTACGAAATTTGTCTTTAGTATATATTCTTGTGCAGTGTGAGAACTATGGTTCTTGGTGCTGATTTCTGGATATTCAAAGAATTGAATTAGAGATTTAGAAGTTGTGTATCATTTCTTTATATATAGAAGGTTATCTTTCAAATTTATATTATTTAAGTTTTATGTATACCTTATTTCTGGAGTGAATTTAGGAAATTAGAAAATTGGATTTGGTAATTTTTTTGATAAATTGGAAAATTTACATGAATTTCTCTATACATGTACTATATTTTATTAAAGAGAGTGAATAACTAAATTATAGTGGACCTCTTATACACATATAGATTTAGTAGTTCATCTAGCGATAATAAATAAAATCACATATAAATTAAGAGTAAATTGCTTAAGTCATTGAAAATTAGTTATGATGTTCATAAGTGACAGGGTAAAAGAACCTTCGATCACACTTGCGTATATGTATGTATAGGGATAGCAAAAATACCCGCACCCAACCCGACCCGACCGAGTATTTTGGTGAGAATTTTGGGTATCGGGGCGGGGCGGGTTTTGAGATAAAAAAATGGGGCGGGGCGGGTTCGGCTTTAGGGTGAAAAATCCCCGACCCAACCCGGTATATTTTTAATTATATATATTTATAATATATATATATATAATATTTTATTATTACTTTTTCTGGGTCGGGACGGATCGGGTTCGGGTATAACCTTTAGTTTTTGGGTCGGGTCAGGTCAGGGTCGGGTTTGGATTCCTATGTTTTCGGGTCGGGGCGAGCCGGGATATGTAAATTTTTGAGACGGGTCAGGGTTGGGTATAGTATTTTACTTTTCAGGTCAGGGCCGGGCGGCCAAAAACTCGACCCGCCCCGCCCCGTTGCCATCCCTATGTATGTAAGAGGTCCACTATGATTTAGTTACCCATTCTCTTTAATAAAATAGCGTACATGTATAGTAAATTTTCCCCTAGTCAAATAATATCAAAACACCATTTTACAACTAATTCTTTGAACACAACTTTTTTTTTGACAAATATTAACTCTAATCCTAATCCTATCTAGAGGAGAGGGGAAGTGGACTCTAAGGGAAGGAAAGAGAGTGTTCTTAGTGGATCTAGAACTCATGACCTATCATTTTTACCTTTGTATAACAATAATTGGGATAATGACACAGATGCCCCATGTACTTTATCAAATTTATCAATGTGAGGTTGATACTTTTTAAGCGTTCAATGTGCCCATGTACTCTACTTTCGTGTAATATTGTGCTTCTGAGTCCGACGCTGTTAATTGGTGACGTGACAGAGACACGTGGCACTCTCATGTGATGTCACGTAGAACTATTTTTACAAAACAAAATCACTTAAAATTCAAGGGCTTTAAAATAATTTTACCCTTTTTTCGTGGCACTTTTATGTGTTGCCACGTGGTATATTTTTTAAAAATATATTTAATATAATAGTTATATTAATGATATGATAAATATATAGCTTTTTAAAATTTAAATAGTATAATAAAAATAGTTTTATGACTTTCTACGCAGATATTTTTAATTTAATATTAAAAGTTTAACACGTTTAAAAAGAAATATAACACATAGATAATTTGGTAAATTTTACTTCTAAATAATTTTATTTTTTGGATAAATGGGTGTTTATTATCCAAGAAGCAACAAGGTGCTGCAAAAAAAAACATTACAATCAGGGGATCATTGGATTCCCCAATCTATACACAACTGTACATTAACCATATCAGTAAAGTTTATACCCTTCCCATGTATACGAAATCAAACTATATCTTTTATGCATCAAACAATATCATCCACTGATCGAGCAACACCCCTAAAAAGGCATGTGGTTCCGCTCCTCCCAGATATAATAAATGTATGCACTCCAAGAAAAACCGTGCACAGATTTGCTCTATCCTTGCGATAACTGATTTGGGCAGCACTAACTGTCTACTCCAGTAGTTGAAGATGCTAAAAAGAACAGCTTTGATCAATTGTAATCGTCCACCATAACTGAGCTTTTTATTCGACCAAAGGTGGAGTTTTGATTTGATTTTCTCCAAGAGTGCATTACAGTCTTTTCCACTTAGCTTCCTCGTCACCAATGGAACCCCAAGGTAACGCACTGGCAAGTGACCCAGTTTGAATCTAGTAATATCTTAAACTTCCTGTATTTGATCAGAGCTCATCCCACTTGCATAAAATTCTATTTTCTCAACATTTAGCTTCAGCCCAGACAATTCATAAAATTGCTCAAGAGTACTTAAAATACCCACAATCGATTCTGTTGAGCCATGACATAATATGAGAAGGTTGTCAGCAAATGCTAGATGAGTGAGTGATATCCTCTTGCACTTGGGGTGATATTTGAAGACACCACTAGCTACTGAAAGCTTCAGCAAGGCAGAGAGAACATTCATAGCCAATACAAAGAGATAAGGTGACAAGGGATCACCTTGTCTCACCCCTCTTGCCCCTTTGAAATACCCTACTAGGCTTCCATTGAAGGATATTGAAAATCTCGAATCAGTGATGCAGGCTTTGATCCACTCCTGAAAGGTTTCTGGAATCCCCATTGCTTCGAGAACTTTTAGTATGAAATCCCAACTGATAGAGTCAAAAGCCTTCTGTAAGTCGATCTTGATAGCACATCTTGGAGATAAATTCTTCCTTGCATAGCCTTTCACTATTTCTTGCGCAAGTAATGTATTGTCCACTATGCTTCTCCCCTTTATAAAAGCTGACTGGCTCAGATCAATTATTCTTGGGAAATAAGGTGCAAGCCGAGTGACTAAGATTCTCGTTATAGTTTTGTAGATTACGGAGCAGCAAGAAATAGGCCTATAATCCTTGGCCATGCATGTATTGGGGGACTTCGGTATAAGCACAACTGCTTTAGCATTAAAAGCAGCTAGCAGGGAGGACGTCTGGAAGAAATATTTCACCGCTGCTAGAAAATCTGTTTTCACAATATCCCAAGTGCATTTGAAGAACCATGCTGTATATCCATCCGAACCGGGGCTCTTCTCATTTCCTTGTCTAAAGAGTGCCTCTTTAATCTCAAACTCAAATATGTCCATAGTCAGTGTAGAGGAAGCATCACTAGGTATAGTATAATTTAAGAGCTCCTGAATTTGGCTCAAATTGCAACCAATGACCTCAGTGTTTGGAGTGCCAATAAGATTAGTGTAAAATTTGATCATTTCTGCGGTCATTGTGTCAAAATCATCTAATCTGCTTCCATTATGATCTATGAGCATTCGAATAATGTTTTGCTTCCTCTTTGTAACCACGGCTGAATGGAAGAACTTGGTACTCATATCACCTTCTTGTATCCACTGCAACTTGGCCTTCTGCTTATAAAAAGAATGTTCTGCAGCCTCTAATTCAGTCAACTCAGATAACAAACAATGCTCTTTCTCTAGATTTCTTTGCTTAGTATGAAATAAGTTTTGCAGTTGTCTATGTTCTAGTTGTTTTCTCTTGTCTTCAACTCTCCTTGAGATATCAACAAAGTGAGCTTTATTAAGAGCATTTAGCTTTGGCTTGAGACGTTTCATCTTTGAGAATAAGACTTGCATAAGATTCCCAAAAGCTTGCTCTTGCCATGAATCTTGGACAATTTGTGAGAAATCAGCATGTGCGGTCCAATAGTTAAAGAACTTGAATGGTTTCAGCCTATCTGTAGGGATATCTTTACGAAACCAGACTAGAGCAGGGCAATGATCCGACGCCCCTTGCGCTTGGAATTCAACAAAAGAACTAGGAAAATCATAGAGCCATCGAGAATTAACCAGGACTCTATCCAACTTCCTAGCCAGAAAGTTCCCTTCATGTTTATTAGACAAAGTAAACAATGGACCAGAGTAGGGATGATCCATAAGACTAGTTTCCTCTAAACAATTTTGGAAATCCTCCATTTCAGTCGAAGTGTGAGGACCAACGAGATCAAAGTCTGAGCTTTCAGTAGAATGTGCAATAATGTTAAAGTCTCCCCCTATGAGCCATGATGAAGCATCATCAATAGTTTGCAAATCTTGAAGCTGCCTCCACGATGCTCTTCGTTCAATTCCATTATTGCTGCCACAGACTGCAGTAAGATAAAAATCGATATCTTTGACAGTACCTTTAACAGTAACAGTTTGGTATGCTTCTTGAATAACTATAATCTGTAAACAAGATTTCCATAAGATCCAAATTCTACCATTAGCAATTGAACTGTAATTAGAGTAACAGGACCATTCGGGAGTTAATCTAGCAATGGTTAACTCAGCATTATTCTGACGAATCCTAGTTTCCATCAAACAAATAATATCAACATCCATTTTTGCTAATCTCTTCACCACTTGTGCTTGTTTCAAGGGGTTATTAAATCCCCTAATATTCCAGAAGCATACTAACATTGGGAAGGTTTAGTAATTGTACCTCCACCTGCAGCAACATGTACCTCAGATTGATGTTTTGCTTTGTTGGCATGGTCCTTTTTATTCACTTTGATCTCGTGCAAGAGTGCTGCTACACCTAGAGAAGCAGCTCTAGGTTTTCTTGCATCCTTGATCATAGTATTAAATTTAGCCGTAGAGCCAGCAATCACTTTTTTATCTTTAATTTTGCCCTTATTTTCTCTTTTGCTGTGATGAGGATTCTTGTAGTGAAGGAAATTCTTTTTTATCAGAATCCTCTATAGCTAGTAGAGCACCATCTGTCACATATTTTGCAGCTTGCTCAGATTTTTCAGCATTTTGTAATTCAATAGCTAGTAGGGGGATCCTGGTTTGAATCTGCCTAGGGCCATTTTCTTTGCTTTCATTTTGCAGTCTCGTGGGTTGTTGAAGTGGATCCTGCTTGCATAGCGACGGTGGATGATTGGCCTCTTCTCCTTGTAATGGTGGTCTCGTCATCAACGAACCATTTCTTTACACAGTGTTTCTCTAGTTTCTCCGTATGATATAGCCGACTCAACTGGATAGCTTCAGTTTTAGAGTTTTACAGAGAATTGAAGACATGAAGGGGAAAAATGCTAGGAATAAAGGTACCTTCTGATTATTCACAAGAGCCGCCACGTCATCCTTGTCTTCAATCAATTCCAAGGAGCCCTTCAACGCTGAGCCGCCGCGTTCGGCTTTAGTTTCCTCTTATGTGACTCAAGTGGATTTGTTCTACAAGAGACTTCTAAATAATTTTATATTCCTCCAAACATATAATTTTATATTCCTACCAAATAAATAAATTAAATTAATTTACATTCTCAATAATATATTAGATAATATTACATTCAGAGAATCATATCGTCAAAAATAGTCCGGTGTGAACCAAATGCCCCTTGGGTGCGTCTAGCAATTAAACCTCCCATCTTATGAACACATTTTGCACGTTTCGAAAAGTAATCATAGCATCCAATTGATTGTACCCACGTGGCAAGCACCCCAAATTGCTTACATCAAATCCGTAGGATAAATCCATTTCCTTACAAGTCCCCCGAATCAAACTGGCATTTCCCGTAATATTCGAACAGATCCTTACCTCTTTTAGTAACTTTCTCTCGTTAGATCATCAATCAGATTCCTATACAAAAGACCTTGCCCTAACTTTACCCATTTCTCTATCTCTGATCTAATCCGTCTCAATTTTTCGATCCATATTTTCCTGTTTAACATTTTTTTCTCCTAATCTTCAATTTGTTTCGTATTCATTTCGATTTCTTTTCTCCTCTTTCTTGTGATCCTAATTTCACCTAGGGTCAGTGTTTTGAAATTTTTCGATCTCAGAAAGGGTTTTCCTGATCTATAAAATCTGACCTAGGGTTTGTTTTATCTTGATTCGGTTTCTTCTGGATCGGTCTAATTTTTCTGGGATTTTCCTTCTATTTCTTGTAAATTCGTGATTATTTCTTAAAGTATAATTTCATTAACCTATTCTTTAATTTTTATTTCCTATTTCCTGCTTTTAAATTTCTTAATTTATTGGTCAACAGATTCCCAGGTAAGAACCAGCTAATTTAGCTCAAAATTCTCAGTTAATAGTTGAATGTTAAATCGTCCTTTTGAAGTACAATTTAGATTTTGAAATGATGTTATCAAGTGAGAAAAAAAAGGTAAAGTGGTGTGAAATATCTAAGAAATAAAGGTTTAAAAGAAAATCTTGTGGAAATCTTAAAAATCAAAATTCTTTGAGGTGTTAAGTTCGTTTTTTTTGTTTTTATTTTTTTTCTCTTTTAAGCTTGTTTATTCTTCGTTTTTGCTGAATATCTACCTTGATGCATACAACTCGACTCAAATTAGTTGACTCTTAATAATGACGTGAATCATTTTCCTTCAGTTTGTTCAATCTAAGTTAGTAATTATGAAGTGTATGTGTATAAAGCTTATTCTTGGATTATATATGACCCGATTTTTTCTCGCAGTCTAAAATGATTCATAAACGTCCTTACATTGATGACTCTCAAGAGGTTGCATGTACGCACCCAAGGCAATGGGAAGATACTAGCCACTTTGCTTCAATTGTCAATGGTGTTCATCCGAACAATGCTTTCCAAAATCATCAAATTTCTGGTACTACAGTACAATGTTGATTATCTTTCGTTATAACTAGATTGGACCTTTTATTCTAGCTAGAAGTTTCATGTGTTACGTCATGCGAGTCTCTGGCTCTTGATACTGAACTTGATTTGATTAGTTAACTTGTCTAAGGCTTCTTTTGATAGCTCAATCTTCATTCACGTAGTGAGACTGTTGATAATCATATAGTTGGAACGTTATAAGTTTATGTGCATTGAACTTGTTTACAATTCTCTTAGGAAAAAAAGTTATTTTCTGTAAACTATAATATTGTTGGATAGCTCTTTATAAAAACATTTTGGTCCATGTTTTTCTGCTCTGTGTATCTTGTATGCGAATTAAATGCCTGCATATGTTCCCTTTATCACATTTAACTATGTCTATCAGCCTTGTCACCATACTTAGCCAGTCAAATTAAAATTTTCAGCAAGTTTCTTAACTGATAGAATTCCAATTTTAAGAAGGTAAATGGGAGGACATTTACGCTAAGCACCAAGATGAAGGTACGTTTGCTGAAGACGAATGCAATAATTGTGGCACCAATAAGGAATATGAAAATAGTGCTTCTGGTTGTGTTCCACATTTTTTGGATGCGGATATCGAATCAGAGGTGGCAATTCATCTTACACTGTTTCCTGAATATTTTGCATCATGCCACCAAAACCCAGCTTTTATTCGTTCTGATGAGGTCTGTTCATCTCTTCTTTCTCCTAGAGAGCTAGTCTCTGCTGGACCAGAGTATCAGGCAGATATTCCTGAATGGAGCCAACAAGATATGAAGTGTTCCTTAGACTGTCTCTATAAATCAGACCCTCAAGTTTCCCTTAGATCAGCATGTGCGGTCCTTATGGCTGATAATGATTATGGGAAGAATATGATGGGTACTTGTGTCATTCCAATGCCTGATTCAGAATCAACTTCAAAGTTCCACTTCGAAGATGTGGGACACAGGACTGATTGTGAATGCATGGATCGTGGTTCTATCAGATGCATTGGACGACATGTGTCAGAAGCAAGAGAGAAACTAAGAGAGAATCTTGGGTCGGAAATATTCAGGGAGTTGGGTTTCTGCGATATGGGTGAGGAAGTTGCGAAAAGATGGACAGAAGAGGAAGGGCTAGCATTTAATACTGTTGTCCTATCTAACCCCTTCTCATTGGGTAAGAGTTACTGGGATCATCTCCCTGCGATTCTCCCTTCCCTTGCGAAGAAGGACCTTGTCAGTTATTATTTTAATGTATTTATTCTCAGAAAACGTGCTGAGCAGAACCGAGTTGACCCTGTACATGTTGATAGTGATGATGATGAGTGGCAGGCAGCTGAATGTGTAATTCCAGCAGGGGATGATGACTCTGTCGTGGAATCTCCAATCGGTCATGAAGCTGCTGCACATTATGAAAGCAACAATGAAGAAGATTGCAATGAGGACATTGAGGATGATGACAACAATGAGGGCGGGGTTGATTCTCATGAAAATGTTGTTGATGATATTCTTAGAGCTGTTGCTAATGAAGAAGATGAGGGAGATATAGATGAAATGTCAGGACCCCATGTTGAAAATTTCATTGATAATTACGGTTGCAATGATTTTCATCTTGTGTGTTGTGTCAAGGGGAATAATGATTGTGATTATGATGATACTCAAGATGACTCATGCACATCATGCGAGTATCAGAGGGATCAGGTTGATTGCCATGGTCTGCCTGAGATGGTGATGGATGCAAATCAACCCAGTCAGTGACGAATTCACTGGTGGCAGATAAATTTGAGAGCCCTCTCCGATCATAGCACCTGATTGTTTGTGGAACGGATTTCTTAAGCCATGTTATGGTTGAATGTAAGTGCCTTCCTCCAAGTTCTGATGCAAGGCTGGCAAAAGTGATGTGAATTCGTTAACCGATTTCTCATGAAATTTCCAAATTCAAACAGGCTTGTTAGAACCTTTGAGGTCCGGTGAGATGGTAAGGATTCTCATTGTGATTGAGAATCTCCAGTGAGAATTTCTGCACGTAGCAGACGAGAAGTTCATTGCACGGTAGTATGGAGGGATGAGATTAGTAGTATCCATGGGTGCATCAAAGGAACTCCCAGGGAATATTTCCTCGACGAGTATATGCAATCAGCAAAAACCCGAATTGCCAAGACATGAACCCTTGAGAAATTGATTGGCGTCTCCTACATGAAAATGGATCTCAACTCCTGATTTCACTTGTAATTTGCAATCATTCTGATTGTGTTCATTTTGCATGAGTAAGTGAGTGTTTTTGCTCTCTTTCTGTTAAATTTTGGTTTAGCAGAGTATTTATTATTCAATCAAAATCTTACTAGAACGATTTCGTGAACTAATTGAATTAAGTTTGGATTTTACCACTCATACGTTTTTCACACTCTCTTATCTTTCTGCCTTATAAGTCATTAACATGGATTAAAAGAAAAACAAAAACAAATATACTTTGGAGAGACTATTAAAATAGTAGATATTAGTGTCAGTGGTAGAGTTCGATCATCAACTTGGGTATGGAACAACTTTAAAATTTACGGTCGACGTTTACATAGATGATCTCGAGTGAATACCTTGAAAAACAAAAGAAATAGTAGATATTGGCCAAGACTGTTACATAGCACCGAAGTCTATATAGATGATCTCCCATCTTAATCATGAGATAGGTTATTAAAAATTACACTTTATCGTTTATATCTGAGTGAGAGCATCAGTGACAAGATGAGTAGTCACTTTTATTTGCGGTAGATATCTTTGACTTAAATAAAAGAAAAAAACTACACTTTATATTTTAGTTGATGACAATATGACATTTTGCTGGTTAAAAGATAATAATATAAACAGAACCATTATTTCCATTTTTACGAAATTACATAGGCAAGATTATAATTTTAGAGTTAAAAACTAAAGAAATACATGAATTGAAGGGCACAGAAAAAAAGGGCTTATTTTTATTTTTTAAAAAATCCCTGTAAGAAATTACCCTAGTTGATAAAATAACGATGTTAAATGTAACTAAAGGCTTGTGTGTATATATATAGGATAATTTTACAGTAAATATCATGTACCGCAGTGTATCATTATTCATATGTACTGCAATGTACCACTAACTGTTTTAATTAGTTTTAAAATTCTAAGGACCAAAAGTGTTATTACCCCATTTTAGAATAAAATCTTAAAATATAATTTTTATATTACTTTTTAGATTTTCTTTTATTTTTTAATTCAAAAAATAATTAAACTTTTATTACTATAATAATTTCTATGTTCACTTTAATTTAAGGGTAAAGTTCACAAATGATTACTAAACTTTGATCAAGTATTTCAATAAGTTAACTAAACTTTCAACTGCTTCAATATTATCATTAAACCTTTAGTTTTATTTCAATTTGGCCACTGACCCGTTAACATCCGTTAAAAAGGGTGATGTGGCTGTTAAAATATTTTATATAATAACACATTTAGTCCTTCACGTTTATACACACAAACAATTTAGTCCTAATTCGAAAGAAATAATAAATTTAACCCCCATTATTTCAATTTTACCCTATTTTTAGTTAGAGATAATTTATTTGTTTTGACCCCTCATTATGTTAATATTAAAATTATATTTTGAATCTATTTTTAGTTAGAGATAATGTAATATTTTGTTTCAATTTGACCCTATTTAATTTGACCCTCATTATTTTATTTTGAACCTGATAATTTAATATTAAAATTATATTTTATATCCTTTCAAATTTACAAAATACAAGAAAGAGATGGAATTTACTATAAAATGCAAAATCTCTTTTCACTTTGGAGAAATTTTAATTTATACTATATAGAGAAGTACAAGTTTTACAGTTTTATTTACTATATAAATATATCTATGGTATCCAGATTTTCCTTATCTGAGTAACACATAAATATCCAATTTATTTATTTATTTTATAATATATTTCTTAAATATATTATTTTGAAACTATATATTTAAATCAATGACCGAATTGAGTAATTGCATTTGAAGGAGTTGACATCATTGATATGAGCAAATATATCCGAGGAATTAACCATGTCTTCCTCTTCTTTCACGACAACCTGCATGAAAATGAGAAAAAAAAATTAAACTAAAACTATCGTCAATATATATATATGGTTAATTGGACCAACGTCCCAAATTGAAATAATGAGGGTTAAATTTATTATTTTTTTCGAATTAGGACTAAATTGTTTGAATATGTAAACGTGGAGGGCTAAATGTGTTATTATACAAAATAATTTTAACAGCCACATCACCATTTTAGCAATTGTTAACGAGTCAGTGGCCAAAATGAAACAAAACTAAAAGTTTAATGATAACATTGAAGCAATTGGAAGTTTGATTACCAAATTAAATAATTGATCAAAGTTTAATGACTATTTGTGAACTTTACCTTTAAATTAAAGTGAATGTAAGAATTATTATAGTAATAACAATTTAATTATTTTTTGAATTAAAAAATAAAAGAAAAACCTAAAAATTAATATAAAAAATTATTTTTTTAAAATTTTATTCAAAAATGAGATAATAATATTTTCCGTCATTAGGATTTCAAAGCTAATTAAAACAGTTAATGATATATTACAGTATATATAAATAGTAGTACATTGCGGTACATAAGATTTACTGTAGAATTATCCATATATATATATATAGCCAAAGGCTTATATTTTCTTTTTATAAGAGAGGACTTTTTATTTTTATTTGTAAATAATAAATGTTACATATTAATAATTATAGGTAATCTAATTCTTAAAAATAAATATAGAATCACCCTCCAATTTTCTTTTTATCAAAATTGCTTATATTTTTATTGCCTTATAAAAAAATATTAACTTTTTAATAATCATTCTTTGAATAATACATGATTCTTTTATGAAATTATTTTTTACATAATTTTTATTGTTTCACCCTATTGTGCACCGTAGTATCTAATCACTGAGAACCGTATAGTAATGTGAGTATTGAGGGCAAATATGGATCTATAGGTGCTAAGAGCAGTTGCACACTTAATATAAAATTTTGCATTCGTTTTTGATTGAGGGCACTTTAGGAGTTAGCAACGAGTCAAGTATTTCACATTGCAAAATTTTCTTTTTCATGTTTTATAATTGACTGAAACCTAGTCAAATTTCCATACAACATTCATGTTTATCTATTTTATAATTAAATTTATAAATTTAATTAATAATATTTTATATTATTAAATAATGATTTGCAAAATTATTGAACATAATAAATGATTTATATCATCAAATTTATTTTTTTTGAAAAAACTATCATTTTTCGAGAAAATAGAATAAATGGTTATGAATTTATTACATTAGCATCTTAATAATTCGATTTTTTTTTTTTTTTATAAAAAGGAGTTGTGGTAGGCTAAACCCTTAATATATGAAGACATCCTTCAGAATCAAGTATTTTAACGTCTATCTCATATTGATGACTAAACCTAATTTTCCAAACCAATTTTCTTTATTTTCTGAGTTAACCAAAGATCCCACATTCATTTGTCCTTAAAAAAAAATAAACGATTTCTTTTGCCATCAATTCATTGTTTTGATACTTATTTCTAAGTTAAGAAAGTTCTAACACGGTGGTTATGAATCCTCGAATTATCATTATTGGAAGGCTTTACTTTAAGGAAAAAACTTTGATATACAGGTCGTGTAAATTTTAGTTTACACATGTTTTTTAGTTTTAGTTTAAGGTTTAAAGTTTAGGAGTTTAGGTTGTAGGGTTATAATTTAATATTATTGTTTAGAATTTAGGGTTTAGGGTTTAGAGTTTATTGTTTAATTTTTAGGGGTTAGTTTTAAGAATTTGGGTTTTATAATATAAATATGCAGACTTGTGTTTCACACAACACGTGTATCAGAATTTTACCATTATTTTAATATGGTAAAATACATTAGATGTTACTTAATTATAAGTTTTGAAACATACCATTGAAACATACCGATCGTTTTTTCTTCTAAAACTTAACACTGCAATCACTCAATTATATATTTAGGAACATGTGTGTTAATTTTCTTCTAAAAGTAACAATTTTGTCACTCAATTATAGATTTAGGAACAAACATGTCACTCAATTAAAATTTTGTGACAAACAAATTACTCTGTCATTAAAATTGAAACAAAGGCTTGATATAATAGCAATTTTAATCCTTGAAACTT
This sequence comes from Hibiscus mutabilis, assembly GCA_019671005.1. Taxonomy (NCBI): domain Eukaryota; kingdom Viridiplantae; phylum Streptophyta; class Magnoliopsida; order Malvales; family Malvaceae; genus Hibiscus; species Hibiscus mutabilis. The sequence continues at coordinate 12,761,080 of CM033722.1, forward strand.
ATGCATTCTAATAATTTAGTCCTAATTCAAGATAATTAATTAAATCTAACCCTTTATATTTAAAAGTTTCAAATCCCCACATCAATCTTCTTTATTTAAAAATACATTTTCTTTTTTCTATTATTTCCCCAATTTTTACTCTAATGTATGATATTTTTAATACAATGCTTAAATTACTTCACTCATAAATCGGACAATGTTAACTGGGCCGCTAACTTGGTAATGACACGATGACATAGATAACGATTACAATGTGGATGTCACACTGAAACGATATCGTTTTGATAAAAAAAAAGTTGAGGGGTTTAAACCAAGGCCCTTTAAAAAAGAAAGCTTAATACTCAACCAATGAGCCAACTTAGAATCTTATTATAATTTTAACCAAAATAATATATATGTTAAATTACAATTAAGATTAAATTAAGTTATTAATGGTATAATTATTTAAAATTTATAATATAAATATATTGTTTTTATATATTAATTTTATAAATATTTTATTTTCTATATTGATTTTATAAATATATTATTTTATAAACATTTATAGTATTTTTAAAATTAATATGTAAAATAATTTATTTATAAAAAGCACTAATCCTACGCTCATTATTATAAATAATATGTAAATATTGTTATGAATATTTATCTATATGCATGTCTATCATGATAAGAATTTCATCAAGGATATTTGATTTATTTTATCAGTAAAAATATTATCTTTATTAATTAGAGTTTCATGTATTATGTACTTCTTACGCCTATAAATAGATGATTTGATGAAAGTATTGTACACACTTAAATATTCAAAATAAATACAAATATCTCTCTTTCTCTCATCTCTTTGTTCTTATTATTGTTCTTCGTTATTTTATTCACAATACATCATAGCATAAGCTCGCTCAATTACCATAATTCTTCTTAGATGACATCCATTTCAAATATTACACCAATCAAGACAGATTACTTCTTAGATGGTGGTTATATACTACGACAAAGTTAAGCATAATTTATTTTTGTTGATTTATTTTTTCAATCAATACTAACATTTTATTTTGCAGCAATATAATTTTATAGTTATTAGTAAATCTCTTATTATTGCTTAAACATGAAACGACGTGTGGCTTCATAATTTCGATATTGCAACTTGAATTTCTTCACTTACACGAGCCAAGTCACTGGTATATTCTGCTGACCTTTTAAACACATATTTGAAACATTGAAACATTTTATTTGTCATTAAAAATATGTATAAGTACTGCCTCATGTGCCTTGATCATTGGTATTTTTATGGGGTATTTTTGGGTATATTTTGAGATCTACGGTAAATTTTACAGTGTAGGGTGAAGACGCCACCTGCATGTGACGACTTTCCCTTGATTTGTAATAGTTTAATATTTTTCTTATCGATTCAAGATAAAATCAAGGTGAAGTCGCCACCTGCAGATGGCGTCTTCACCCAAATCGCCAACTGTAGTTGGCGACTTCACCCTGCACTGTAAAATTTGCCGTACATTTCAAAATATACTCAAAGGTACCATATTTTCTCAAATATTCAATCTATTTGTATTATATATCCAACGAAGTCGTTCAAAACACTATGATATATTTAAATGCGTTCAATGCATTTAAATCGTTTACTGCATTTGTATCGACATTATTATTATTATGTTTAAATGTGATGCATTTAAGTAGTTTACGAGTTTCTCCTATTAATGTTTGAATTTGATTTTATTTTTATTTTAACACAAAAGCTGTAGTAGTAGTAATAATAATAATAATAATAATAATAATAATAATAATAATAATAATAATAATAATAAAAAGAAGAAGAAGGTGTAATTGAAAAGTAAAGCATAGGTGTGCAGTTGCACATCAATTGATAGAGAAATGTGATGGTCCCTACCATCACAAGAGCGTTAAGATCCTCATTGCGTCTCAAAAAATTCCACCAGTCGGTAATCGAAACTGGATCCGTACCGTGGTAAGTTTATTAAGCTTTTCATAATATTTTAGTTTATAATTAATTATGTTAAACTTATATTTGATTTTAATATAACAAAGACTATTTTTAAGTACTTGTTTTACTCACTAAAATGACAGGCATTTAAACTTAAAACAATTTCTAAGTTAAAACCTTGAACCCCAAATATTTTCTAAGTATTTTGGTACTCAAAATAGCCAATTTGGTACATGAATATCGACACGCCTAAGGCCGTATCGATACAGTTTTTCCTACTAGAAATCTGTCTTTTTCTTAATGGCTATAGGGTACCGATACGCGTATATCCGTATCGGTACCCCTCTTAAAACCTGATAACCAAATTGCCTACGAGTATTGGTACGCCTTATAGCGTACCGGTACTGGGGTTAAAGATTTTCCAAATCTTTGCATTTATTTTTTGACTGTTGCCTTGTTAGTTTATTGGAACTATAAGTTTGAAAAATGATTACTCATACTGATACCCTATAACGAGTGTCGATACGACTTTTTGTGCAAAACTTTCAAGGATTCTAGTAAGTAAAATTTGTAGCGATACGGTACGGGCTGTACCAATACCCTTTGTAAAATTCACACATCGTATCGATACGGCTTCAAGCGTATTGATACCCCCTTTTTGCAACGACTATTTCTTGTTATGATAGGAATCGATACGAGTGCTCGAGTACCGATACCTAGTGTTGGCAGACAACATTTATTGCGGGAAAAATGCAGCCCAATGGCTATAATCAATATCCCAACTACCCTAACGGCTAAAAATCAATAAGGGGGTATAAAATCAAGTCTCCAAAGCTTCTTCAACAACAACTCAACAAGTCTAAAAGCATTCAAGCACACATCCAACAGTCTTTGAGCTTTTAGTGTCAAATCTTGTAAACCCAATTGAGTGATTTTAATTGTATTAATTTTATTCAAGTGTTAGGGTTTTAGTGACCTAGAATGGTGCAAACATTTCACCTTGTGAGGGATTTTCAGTTTGCTATCATTTGTATTTCTCTTTGTGAGAGTTCTCAAGGTTTGGGGTATAAACCTTAAGGAAGTTGTAAGGTTATCTCATTGAGCTTCAAAAGGAAAGCAAATTTAGTGGATTTGAGAAATCCTTAGTGTGGATAGCTAAGATAGTGGATGTAAACCTTATTGAGAAGGTTGAACCACTATAAATCTTGTGTCCCAATTTTTATTACCTTTCTTTTGCTACCACCAAAATTTTAATTACCAATTTACCCCTTCTTGACCGTTTGCATTGATTGTTCATCCCAACAATTGGTATCAGAGCTACACTCATTGGAAGGCTTCATATCCTCTTGAGTCGATCCTAACGTGTTTAATCAATCAACACATCGAGCCATGACCTCTACTTCTGGCAACCACTTCGCGGAGTCTCAATCCATCACCAAATCACATTATTTTAATGAGGGATAACTATCCTTATTGGAAGAATAGAATGAGGCTCTTCATCAAGTCCAATGACTACTTCCTATGAGATGTAGTGAAAGATGGACTATTCATTCCGATGAAAGATAAAGGCGACCAACGCGTCCCCAAGATAAGGCAAGAGTATATCAATGAAGATCGAAGAAAGATGCAAATAAACAAAAAAGTCATGTATATTCTCTTTTGTGCTCTTAGACCGAATGAGTATGCCAAGATGTCTTCTTGCACAAGTGCGAAAGAGATATAGGACAAGGTTAAAGCTACTTGTGAGGGTACCAATGAAGTAAAAGAGACCAAGATTGGACTCTTCAATCTAACAATGAGAACTTCAAAATGGAACCGGATGAAGACATTACCAAGATGTTTGATCGATTCTCCATCATCATTAACGAGCTTAAAGGCCTTGGAGAAATCATTTCGAAAGACAAGCTTGTTTGAAAGCTTATCTATTATCTTCCCAAGTCATGAGACTCAAAGAAGACCGCCATCATTGAAACTAAAGATCTCAAGACCTTGAAGTTTGATGCTCTTATGGGGACTCTTCTCACTCATGAGATTATGAAGAAAGGAAGGAATGGGGAAAAGAAAAATAAATAGAAAAAGATAGAAAAAAAGAAAGTGAAAAAGAAGAAGAGAATTGCTCTCAGAGCTTCACAAGAGGAGAGTGATTCAAGTGAAGAAGAAGATAAAAATATGGCTATGTTAACCAAAAGATTAACAAAGTTCATGAAATCCAAATGTGGAAGGAAGTTCCAATGGAGAGAGGGTTTCAAGAACAAGTAAAAAGAGGAAAAGAATAATCAAATCATTTGCTATGAGTGCAAGAAGCCATGACACATTAAGTTCGATTGCCCCTAACTAAAAAAGAAGAGCTTCGAGAAAAAGAAGAAGTTCAAGACACATGTTGCTACTTGGAGTTATGAGGACTCATCTAGTGAGGATGAGCAAGAAGTAGCAAATCTTTTTCTCATGGCATTAGAGGAGGATCCTAAGGTAACCTCAAACTCATCTAATTTTGATTTTACTTTTGATGAGCTTCAAGAAGCTTATGATGAGTTGCAAGAGGTTTATGATGAATTATTTTTTAAGTATAAAAAATCAATTTTGAAAAACAAGAAAACGATTTCTGATTTAAAAAGCCAAAATGATTCTTTATCCAAAACAAATGTGGAACTTGAAAGAAAGGTTGTGTATGTGCAAGAAAAACAAAATGACTTTGAAAAGAGAAAACAAATACTTGCATAACCTTCTTTCAAAAGTTCATGATGATTACCAAAAGGAAGTGGATGATCTTAAAGCTTCTTTGAACAGGGTTGGGAATTCTCGTTTTAAAAAAGAAAATCATTCAAAACCTAACCATGTGAGAAGGAACTTTAATGGCTACAAACATAGGCTTCCAAAAGCCCTATAATGGTAAGAAGGTTAGAAGTGTTTGGGTTCCTAAGGAACTAGTTACTTCTAAGAACCTTGATGCTATTGCTTCTTGAATTTCCAAGGGAACCAAGATTTTGGGAGCTAATACTCATGAACCCAAAAGGATTTGGGTATAAAAAATCAAGACTTGATTCAATGTTTATAGGAGGGGCATTGCTACAAGGCCAAGACTTCAAGTGCAAACTCATAGTACCTTGATAGTGGATGCTCAAGACACATGACCAGATACAAAAGTCGATTCTTGGAGCTAAAACCAAAAGGTAGAGGGGTAGTGACTTTCGGTGACAACTCAAAAGGCCAAATTAAAGGAATTGGTTCTACTGGTAATCACTCTTCTATACTCATTGGTAATGTTTTATATGTCACGATCTTAAGCATAACCTTTTAAGCATAAGCCAATTATGTGATAAAGGTTTTAATGTCATTTTTGATTTAAATTGTTGCAAAATTATTGACATTGATTCTAACAAAATTGTGCTTATTAGTCATTGCATAGGAAATATTTACATGGTACATTTAGATGACATTCATATTTCAAATGCATGCTTTACTGCAAAAGATGAACAGATTCATGGTTATGACATAGAAAACTAGGACATGCAAGCATTAGTGTTTTAGAAAAATTGATTTCAAATGATCTAGTAAGAGGTTTGCCAAAAAAATCAAGTTTTCTCTTGAAAAAAATTTGTGATGCATGTGCAAAAGGCAAACACAAAAGAATTTCTTTCAAATCCATTAATGATGATTCTACTAGTAGAGTTTTACAATTGATCCATATAGATCTTTTTGGACCTATTAGAACTATGAGTTTGGGTGGAAAACAATATGGATTTGTTTTAGTTGATGATTACTCTAGATTTACTTGGGTTCTATTTTTAAGTACCAAGGATGAGGCTTTAGAAAAATTCATAACGTTTTCAAAAGCAAATCAAAATGATGTTGGTTACTCTATTTCTCATGTTAGGAGTGACCATGGAATCGAATTTTAAAATCTAGGTTTTGAAGAGTTTTGTAACTCTAATGGGATTAGCCATAATTTTTTGGCTCATCGCACACCTCAACAAAATGGGATTGTTGAGAGGAAAAATAGAACTTTGGAAGAAATGGCTAGAACTATTCTTTGTGAAAATAATTTGCCTAAGTATTTTTAGGTGAAAGCCACAAATACGACTTGTTATATTGTCAACTGAGTAATGATTAGTTCAATTTTGAAGAAAATACCTTATGAGCTTTTCAAAAATAAAAAGCCTAACATTAGCTATTTTCATCCTTTTGGATGTAATGTTTTGTTTTAAATAATGGAAAAGAAAATTTAGGCAAATTTGATGCAAAAGTGATGAAGCTATTTTTCTAGATTATTCTTTAAACTCTAAAGCCTATCGAGTATTTAACAAAAGAACTTTAGTGGTTGAGGATTCAATTTATGTTGTTTTTTATGATAACCTTCTTCCGAGGAAGGATACTTGTGATGATGATGATGTAAGAATTTTGGATGCTAATGATGGTCAAGGACAATCATCAAAGGTAGAAGAAGTTCCACCAAAAGAAGAACCACAAGATCTACCTCTAGAAGCCTTGAAGGACATGTCTCTAGAGGAAAGATAGGTCACCTACCCAAGGGAGTTCAACTATGTCAAAGGTGGTGAGATTTTAGGTGATCAATCCAAAAGGGTAACCACTAAATCCTATATTAAAAATACTTGTAATTTTGTTTCACTTATCTCATACATAGAGCCTAAAAATATCAAAGAAGCATTAAATGATGATTATTGCATATTGGCCATACAAGAAGAGTTAAATCAATTTGAGAGGAGAAAAGTTTGGACATTAGTTGATAGACATAGTAATAAATCTATTATAGGTACTAAATCGGTTTTTAGAAACAAAATAGATGAGAGTGGTAACATAGTGAGAAACAAGGCTATACTTGTTGCTCCAGGTTACACTCAAGAAGAAGAAATTGATTTTGATGAGACCTAAGCACCCGTATCTAGAATGGAAGCTATTAGGATGTTTCTATTGAGTCTTATCTCATGGGAAAAGAATTCTGACTTGATTCTACAAAAGTTGCCAAACTTTTGGGAATAGAGGATGTGGGTACAGATGATGAGAACTCTTTTGGTCAAATTTATGGTGGCTCCATAACCGTGCTCAATGTCCATGAGTTTTTTCTTCATTTTCTCATCAATTGGTGGTTTCGACCATCCGGTGGTAAGTGGCGTACCATTCGTCAAGTGGATGACTTTTGGCTTTATTGCTTTCGTGAGGAACAACGTCCAAACCTAGCCCAAATTATGTTTGCCGAGTTAGTTTATCTTGTCCAAAATCGTACTACCACCATCGTAACTTCTTTCACCTATGGCACCGCTCTTAGTTTCATGTTTCACAAGCTTGGGATAGATTGTTCCTTTGATCTTGGAGTGCCTCTCACTGACCTCATAGATGACAAGTCTTTCTGGCGAGCCAAGTTCACCTTCTACAATGGAGAACGGATTCGTAATGCGGATCTTCCCAGTGGTGATTAAGTTGATCTAGTGGAGAATGTTCCTGTTGATTCGGTTGCTCCAGTTGCTCAACCATCCCTTGATGCTCTCATGGCTTACCTTGATGGGAATTTTGCTACCATGGATACCCGCTTTGATGCTACTGATACTCGTTTGGCTTCTATGGATGCTAGAGTGACCTCGATTGAGCATCGTGTGGCCTCGATAGATACGACTCTCATAGCTTTTCATGTTGAATGGCATAGTCATGCTCTTGGTGATGAGGATGAGAAAGACGAAGACGAGGATGATGAAGATGAGGATGACTCTTAGGCTTTGCATCTCATCCATCTCATATCATATTACCTATTAGGATTTGAGTTTTTGCATCTTTTTTATTTGCTTTTCCATGACTTTGATTTATGCTTTGGTTTATCTTTTTAAGTTTAAGTTGGATATTTTGTTGCTTTGAATATTATGCTTTGAAGTTTACAGTATTTATGTTGTTTGATTATCTTTGGAGTTATGTTCTTTTATACTTGTGTTTATTTTTTGCCCTATTGATTTTGATCTAACAAAAAGGGGAAGAAGTATGTGATATAATTTTTTCAAAAATAAACTATCTTTTAGCCTAAAAGAAAGGGGGAGTGAACTTAAAAATTTATTTGGTTTTGTTATACCAAAAAGGGTGAGATTGTTAAACCTATATTTGATTTTGATATAACAAGGACTATTTTGTAAAATGGAATAAATTTTTAAGCACTTGTTTTACTCACTAAAATGATAGGCATTCAAATTTAAAATAACTTCCAAGTCAAAACCTTGAACCCTAAATATTTTCTAAGTGTTTTGGTATTCAAAATAGCCAATTTGATATAGTAGTACCAATACGCCTAAGGCCATATCAGTACAAGTTTTCGCTACTGGGAAACTGAATTTTGCTTAATGGCTATAGGGTACCGATACGTGTGTATCCGTATCGGTACGCCTCTTAAAACCTGATAACCAAATTGGCTACGAGTATCGGTACGCCTTATAGTGTACCGGTACTGGGTTAAAGATTTTCCAAATATTTGCATTTAATTTTTGACTGTTGCCTTGTCAGTTTATTAAAACTATAAGTTTGAAAAACGGTTACTCGTACCGATACCCTATAACGAGTATCGATACGACTATTTGTACAAAACTTTCAAGGCTTCTAGTGAGCAAAACCGGTATCGATATGGCACTGACCATACCGATACCCTTTGTAAAATTCACAGTCTAAATCAATACAACTTCACGCGTATCGATACCCCTTTGTTGCAACGACTATTTCTTGTTATGACAGGTATCGATACGAGTGTTTGAGTACCGATACCAATGTTCGCAAACATCATTTATTGCGGGAAAAATGCAGCCCACCAGCTATAATCAATATCCCAACTACCCAAACGGCTAGAAATCAATGATGGAGTATAAAATCAAGTCTCCAAAACTTCTTCAACAACAATTCAACAAGTCCAAAAGCATTCAAGCACACATCCAACAATCTTTGAGCTTTTAGTGTCAAATCTTGTAAATTCACTTGAGTGATTTTAATTTTATTCATTTTATTCAAGTGTTGGGGTTTTAGTGAGCCTAGAATTGTGCAAACATTTCACCTTGTGTGTGATTTTCAGTTTGCTATCATTTGTATTTCTCTTTGTGAGAGTTCTTAAGGTTTTGGGATATAAACCTTAAGAGAGTTGTAAGGTTATCTTCTTGAGCCTCAAAAGGAAAACAAATCTAGTGAATTTGAGAAATCCTTAGTGTGGATAGCTAAGGTAGTGGATGTAAACCTTATTGAGAAGGTTGAACCACTATAAATCTTGTGTCCCAATTTGTATTGCCTTTCTTTTTGCTACCACCAAAATTTTAATTGCCAATTCACCCCCTCTTGGCCATTTGCATTGATTTTTCATCCCAATAAATTATCAATAATTTTTTTATTTATCAGAATTGATATTTTTAACTTTTTTTAGTTTTACATGATATGCCTAAATGGCTGGGAAAGAGACATGACCTAAAAAGATTATGAGAAGTTGTCTTGTCATTTGTTGTGTCTCCATTGTCCTCGAGAGGAAAATTATTATCACTAAACTCTATTTTTATTTTTATTCTTTAAACTACGATTTTAAAGTGCAATAAATCATGGTGATTTTGAATCTACAAGAAGACTGTTACGAAGTCTATATTTGCTTGAAATCAATAATTCTTTTACATTGAAAAGCTCGACTATAGGCTTCTCCCAAAGTTTAGGTTGCAAAAAAAATCATCTTGATAAGAATTTTTATGGGAGGTATTCCATGAAGTGAATGCAAACATCTTATTTATTTCATGAGATTATTGGATCTGTTTCATTCTCTGAAGTGAATGCAAACATGGTAAATCACTATTCAATTAGCAATGTAACTCCGATATGATCCAAATTACTTCACAGTTGAAGTTATGTGGTCAGAGTATCAATGATGAGAATATGTTAATAAAAACATACCCCACTTTTCACACAAATAATGTTGTCCTCAGAGAAAAAATTTCGTGAAAAAGGTTTTAATGGCCTACTGGCCACACTTCATTTCCTAAAGTGAATATGAGATTATTTAACGTAAAGAATAATGGCTATATTAATAGTTATGGTTACGGTCGATGCCATGGACATAGACGTGATGATCATTTTAAAAATGCTTATACCCACCAAAAGTGGGGTTATAATGATGACAAGAGTGATAAAGATCATTCTAAGGAAGTGAAATCCTTTTTATTACCAATGTGATGTTATAAACCATTGGTCTTATACTTGGCATACGCTGAAAAATCAACAATCATTAAATGATAAAGGAAGGAAATAGAAGCAAATTCTATTTGCGAAAATGAAGAAGATGATATTGGTCTAACTCATTTGGATGTTATTGATTTCCTTATAACCCTTGAAGGGAATAAATCATCTTCTAATTATTCTCATAACCTTGAATAAAATTATTTATCTTTTAATTTGTTTTGCTTTATGTTTATTTACTTTACGCAATAATTATATATGTTATATATATATTATGATAATTATTTATTTTGTTTAACATGATTACTTATCAAATACAATCTATGGTGACAATTTATGCTTTGCAGAAGCATAAGAAATATTTTCCCATTTAAATGCAAGAGAAAAATGTGAGTATTATATCTCAGAGTACTAAAAGCATTGATGCTCCGGAAGAGCAATAAGTTCTTGAGAGAAAGCACATTATGAAAGGTGCATAATTGTGAATATCACAATACTTACCGCTAAAGATAATAATATCGTCACCACCAAAAGTGGAAATTTTAAGAGAGCAATGAGAGTTCTCAAAATAATATTTTGGGAATTATAGATAACATATGTTATTAATTGGCATGTGAAATAAGCTAATATGGATATTAGTTTTGGTAGTGAAAAAATCAATTGAAAGCTCCGAAAAAGCTAAATATATTTCTATTCAAAGGAACAATTTTGGTGGAAAATGTATCAATCAAGTTTCAAAGAAACTTGCATTTCAAAATTCGTACTAGACATGTACGAGTGAGATTGAATCACATGTATTATTCAAGTTTACAAATTCAGAATATATATACACACACACATATATATAGTTGGCATGATCGGTTAGACCATCCTAATCAATAATGATGCGAAAATTATTGAGATTTACGTGCACATATACTAAAAGAACCTGAAGCTCTTATGGTGCTTGTTCTCAAAGGAATTGATTAAATTCCAACTACTAAAAAAACATGAAGCTCTTATTTTGCTTGTTCTCAGAAGAATTGAATAAGATCTCACTTACCAAAAGAACTTGAAGTTCTTGTACTAAAGTTAAGACTGCATGTCCTGCATATCTGAATTAATATGAGCCCATTTATCCAAAAATGTGGAAAATTTTTACATGATTTTAGTAGATGCATCTACATTGTTTTTATCAACTTGTAACCAAAAGTTTGTGAGATTGATTAGAAAAAGATTCAGATTATGCAATTAGACTATTTGTCTTGCAAAAGTTAGTGGGTTTATATTTTAGGCTATATTAGTTGAAATAACTGTTACAAAGCCCATTGATTATGAAAAATACGATTTAGCAAAATTTTAATTGGATGCCTCCCATTTAATAGCTAAACTATGAGAACAAAATATTTATTATCTATTTGGTATTTCACATATAGTAGCACTTATATACATCAAGCCAACGAGTTATAATAAACTCCACGTTATGATTGGTTTTTGGTCAAAAGCCATACATTTCCCATTTTATAATTTTTGAATGTGTGATATATAGTTGATTTGCTCCACCACAACGCACAAAATGGGCAAATAAAAAGATTGAGAATATATATTGAGCATGAGCCTCCTTTTATGTTTAAATTCTTAAACATTAATTGGAGAATCATTTATGAGATAATTTTTTCTCAATATCAGGGGGAGAGAATAATTAGCTGGATAAAGAAGGAAAATGAATTATCATTATCTTGATCATTGTTAACTCCTCAAAAGTGCTGATTTTTATGCTTATTTCACAATGCTTTTGCTCATCCTTAAGTATATATGTTTGCATTTAGTTGTTAAAATCATGCATTTGCATAAGGAGTTAGGAGTTGTTTTTTTGCCAATGTGAAGGGTTGTTTTTGCTGGTATTGAAGTAGGTCAGAGGCAGGCAAGCATGGCAAATCAGGCAGGAGAAAAAGTAGGAAAAGAAGAAGAGAATTGACAAGTCGCAGTTGGCACAGTTGGACTAGAACTTGCGAAGCTCGGTCGGCAAAGGATTAAAGTCCGATGCTCGGTCAAAGTAGCTATTGAAACAAGGACACGTCAGCCCTAAAATTTAAACAGAAGATAAGATGATAACGCGCCTACCCTAATGCTTATCTGATTTTTCAAATTTTAAATCTAACATATAGTTTCCACACATGTCTATTTAAAGGAAAACCAATCCATGAATCGGGATACATCGAGAGGCTACACTGTGGTGAAAGAAGAAGCTAGAGACAACGTGGTTCGACCATATTAGACCGAGAGCTCTAGAGCATTTGAAGGGTTTCATCGACGAACCTCATTCTATGCCTATTCTCTTAGTTTAATTTTTATTTGAATGATGATGTTAAGATACGATGATATTTTCTGAATGGATCCCCCAACCATGAACTAAGCTTTTATAGTTGGTTGGGGAAGTTTGCGATTAACGCTTAGTTTATGTTTGGTTTCTAATAATTTAAATGCCTTGGCATTATTGTCTATCTGCTAGCACTTCATTTCCTTAAATTTTTTGCCATACGACAGTTGGCATTGTATGCTTATTATTCCTTAATATCTTAACAGACTTAGGGGGTAACGATCAATTGCCAGGTACTAAAGAAAAAGCTTTGACAGAATGGGTACAATAACAATGGTCCAAATGAATCTTCTGCTTTAGTCCACATGTAACGGCCCAAATTTCTAAATTCGAGAGTCGGTTTAACCCAAAGCATGAGCTTCGTATTTGGTACCCCTATTCCATTGCCGATTCCAGTAGCTAAAGTAGGTATCAGTACACCAATGGGGTGTATCAATACGGGTTGGGTTTCGGTATGCTATGTATGCGTATCGGTATAGGGTTTTGACACATATTGAAAGCGTATTGGTACATGGTTTAGGTATTCATTGAAGGCGTACCAGTACAGTTTTAGGCTTAAGACCATCAAGCTGCATAGTCAAGTATCGATACTCGATGGAAGAGTATCGGTACCTAAAGAAGACACATATCTATACCTTGTGTAGGCGTATCGGTACAAGCTGGGCAATCTGCCCAAGAAATTTGACTTAAAGTTTGGGGTTTCTATAATTTGAGATGAAAGGTCTAATGAGGCTCTAAAGGTATAAAATGAATTGTAAAACTGGGAAATCAAAATTCTAACCCCGTATGTGAATAATGTGAGAATAAAATAAGATTGAGACTTAGGTGAACAATGTATTGGTAAAAGCCATTGATGTAATGGTATTGTAATATTAATTTGTGTCGTGTGAGCACTTGGTTGATGGGATCCAGATGCCCAAGAATGTGTTGCAACACTATGGTAAGATGAGGGGATAGAGGTTACCGGTGCTATGTGACTCGGGCCTCATCCGTAGGCGCTCGATGGATGATTCCAAGCAGGGTATATGTTATGATGCTATGCGACCCAACCTCACCCAGGGTGTATGATCTGATGTTATATGACCCGACCTTACCCGGAGTGTATGTACCGATGCTAGGTGACCAACCTCACTCCTATATGGTATGGTATAGTATGTTGGGCCTTGTGAGCCCTTGATTGTTCGGATGATTGATTATATTGGTTGTATGTATTTAGGCGAACTGAGTAGCTCCATATGATATTCACGCTTGCTTGATCATTACTTTAACTATATGCTTATATTTATGATCTGCATGAAGCATGGTAGAATAAAGGTGTATCTACTAAGCTTTAGAGCTCAGCGTTTAGAATTGTTATTCCTTTTAAACCTATTCGAAATTTTTTTACATATGGGTTTGGGCTTAATGTAGCGACCTAAATAATTTTAAATAAGTTTCGAATATATGGGATTGCTAGAAAAGGAGTAATAGGGTTCCTTTTATTTTTTGGGAAAATATTTAGAAAATGGAGAATACTTTAAAAATTCGTGTTTTTGAAAAACAATAAAACTTGGAGTCGCCACCGGCCACTGAGGTAGGTTAGACACCATAAAACCAGAGATTCGTGTAGGTTCAGGAGTCGGTTACAAATGGGGAAGGTTTTGGCACCCCCATACCGCCCAAAAATTGCTACCGTAAAAAGGAAATAATAATTATCGCTTTATTAATATCAAATTTTCTGAATTAAAGTGACGATTAATTTAAAATTCGGTTATACATGCGAATCTATTTTAAGGGCCCCGTTATTCGAAAGTAAACAACAAGACCACCTTCACTACATTTGAAACTAGCCGCATTTACCGTCGAATAAAAAGACCCTGCATTAACAACATATATATCCGATATGCAATACTTACATAATGGCAAAAATATAATACATAAAAGCACGAAACAAATATACAAATATGGAACCAAATATCAAATAACAACCTACTACATGATGCAATATACATAATAGGTAAAAAAACTGGAAAACACTAAGTATTATATTACAATAGATCTAAACTGTTCAAAACGTATAAGAATGTAAAAGATCGGATAAAATATGACATGTCTCGAACGAAAACATATAAAAAGGTAAGGCATATATGATAGGGGAAACAAAGACATAAAGGAAATAAATAAAAACTAGATATCATACAATGACAATGTCTTGATCATTATTATATATTAAGGTTATATATATAAGCATTTAAAATATGATACGTAATATATGGAAAAATAATAGCATATACGTATATATCACTCCATCTATATTATCATATACTATAATTACTCTAGACAATATATACCGCACCATGTACATGCTACATGTACGTAAACAAACATTATATACATTATTATATGCAAACAAAAGCCACGTAGCGTATATGTCATACTATACTTCATACACACCAAAATAACCAAACCATAAAATATTAAATGAGAACAGAATAAATAGACAAACTTTTAAATATGCATGGAAAGGGTAAAATAGGATTTTACACTGGATTAAGGACCTAATTAAACAGATCTGAAGCTAGGGGACCAAACTAAAAAATATTTTAAAACATATTGTATTAAAAAAAAGGGACCAAAATAGGGAACAGGTGAGAGCTGGAGGGACTCAGGCTGTAATTAAAAAAGACAAAATGGCTTAAGGGGGTATTTCAAAAATATAGAGGGTCCAAATGTGAATTAAACCATTTAAAATCGGATTTATTTCAAAAGTGGGGTAAAATTGCAATTTTTGAAGAACTGTGAGGGACTAGGGCGATTATTTTAAAAGACAGAAGTCCTTTGGTCGTAAAGATAGAGGCACAGAGGGACTATAGGGTCATTTACCCTTTAATTTTTTTAAAACACCATAAAAGCAACCATTCGGCCTAGCGTGCACCTCTTTTGCCATTTTTGATTTCCAAAACCTAACTCATATCCCACACTTCTCTCAAAACCCAGACACCCACTCAAACTAACCAAAACGCTCTCAAAGCTCTGATGAAAGCCACCGTTCATCGGAGCACCAACCTAGCTACCATCGCTCTTTCTAGAGACCGGCCACAGCGAAACCCAAAAGACAAACCCTCAAAACGCTCATTTCCTCAAACCTACCCTAGATCTATACCCAAATCTTCGAGAAAGAAAGAAGAAAAACAAAGCCTTCGTTTCTCAACGGTTCACCGCAACGGTCACGATTCAAAGGTAAAGAAAAGACCCCCAACTTCCGAATGTTATGCGTGCAAAAGTAAACTTATATACCTCAAAGGGTTCACTGTTTCTTTTGTATTCCTTTTTCAAATTTTCTATTCCTCCTTTACAATGCTTTTTGTGGTTTTTATAAACCAGTATTACATAGAAAGAAAAAAAATTACGTTGTTATAATTCCCTATGAGATCCGCCGAACTCCTCTGGAAATTTGCTTATTTAGTTATATGACATTTTTCTTCTTTTTGCTAATGTTAGTCTATTTCTGGCTGTTTGTAATATGCCCTTTGACACTGTAGTTTTTTTTCCGCATGGATGAGCTGGAGAAAAAGGGGACCAGATGCTCAACTGGTGTGGCCGTTCAACAAGATAACCAGTTGAGAAGATGGGGGGACTAGAGGAAGGTTGTAGAGCGTCAGAGAAGCGGGCGGTGTTTTACAATCACACGTGGGGGAGCCGAAGGATTGCGCGTGAGCACGTGGGGCTATCCGAGGAGTCGTGCATGGGTGCGTGCAAGATCTGGAAGCTTCTTCCTTCAGATCTGAACCGTTGATGTCTTCTTTGATCTAACGGATGCATTTGATGCGGCGCCAAGGCAAATGACTTCTCCTAGGGTTTCCTCCCGAAACGTGATCTGGATCGTTCGAACGCCATCCAGATCTAACGATCTAGATTTAGCTGCGCAGAGACCATAAATGATTAATTAAGGTTTTAATCATTATCAGATAGGCTTAAGACTTGGGCTTCAAAATGGGCCTTGTGTAATATTATTAATTTGGGTTTACAGAATTGTGTAATTGGACTGTTAACATAACAACTTTGGGCTTTATTTATTTTTAATTTATTTAATTGGGCTTTTATTACCAATCTGTCTTGTTTTTGTTTTTGTTTTGTTTTGTTATATAATAGCATAATATATTATAATATAATAATATAATAATAATACAAAATAAAATAAGACCCTAATAATATTTTTGTGTTTTTCTGTTTTTAATTAAGTAATAATAATAAAACATAATAATATTAATAATAATAATAATAATAACTACCAATAATTATTAAAATAAAATAACTAACAAACAACAACGGTAGTAGTATATAATACTAACGAAAAGCAAATAATAGTAATATTTTTGTGTTTTATCTTTTCTTTTCAAATCCTAATAGCACATAATAGCAATTATAATTACACTAATAATAGTAATATTTTGGGATAATAACATTTTTTAGTTTTGAACATATAGCATATAACATAATAATAGTAAATATAGTATACTAATAATATTTTTGTTTTTTTGTTCAATTGATAAATAGTAGATATTGATTAATACATAAAAGGTAAAAAACAACTAAAGCCCGTTATTTAAATATTTTACAAAAATAAAAACGGGTTAAAACCCCGGATAAAATTAGTGATTACAGTTGCCCCTCTTTGCTTATCCTTGTAGAACAAGAATAAAGCAAAGACTATAAGCACTAATTTTATCCAACTTCCCTGTTTGGAGATTTCGAGCTATGAGTCCTTCCTAAATAGAACCGTTCGCCCTTCCTCTTCCAGAAACTTCAGAACTCCGAATTTTTCCCATGTAAGGCCTGAAGAAGTGAAGTCCCTAAAGTGATACCTCGATCCTCGATCGTCTTGACAGCAAATTATATCTCGCTTTGATTCTCCTAGAATGCCATCGATCCTCATCGCTTTGGCTTGGAGTGGTCTCTCGCCTTGAGGACCCTAGAGAATGATGCATTACTTTCTGGTCGTCTTGACATCAAATGATATCCCGCTTTAAGTCTTCTAGAATGCCCTCGATCCTCCTCGTCTTGGCATGGGGTGATACCTCGTCTTGAGGATCCTGAAAAATGATGCCTTACTTTCTGATCATCTTGACATCAAATGATATCCCGCTTTGAGTCTTCTAGAATGCCGCCGATCTTTCTCGTTTTGGCATGGGGTGATACTTCCTCTTGAGGACCCCGAAAAATGATGCCTTGCTTTCTGGTCATCTTGACATCAAATGATATCCGCTTTGAGTCTTCTGGAATGCCCTCAATCTTTCTCGTCTTGCCATGGGGTAATACCTCGTCTTGAGAGCCCCAAAAAATGATGCCTTGCTTTCTGGTCGTCTTGACATCAAATGATATCCCGCTTTGAGTCTTCTAGAATGCCCTCGATCTCCATCGTCTTGGCATAAAAGATGCTCGCCACTCTTGAATTAATCAGAGATCGAAAGACCTTTTGAAATCTCAATCATGTAAGTCAAAGGACTCTTGACTCTTTGCTGAGATCTACTTCTCTTCTCGTGAAGCTATAGATCAGATTCTATATCAATCTTCAAAAACCTGTTTAAAATAATCAAAATGCTATGATGGTATGAGTTAGTATGTACCTAGCTTAAGGATATCTAACTACAAATGATGCATGAGCATGATTATTTTTAAATTTGTTTGGGAAAAACTCTTACTTTCTGGTTGGTCGCCCTTAGCTCTCATGGGCCCTTTTCTTTACAGAATATTTATCTTTTGTCCCTTCTTGAAAGGGTGTTGCTAGCTTGCATTAGTCGGAATACCACCTACCACTTTCTGAAGTTCAACTTCGAATTGTTGCCCCCACTTTACTCGAGATTAGATGTTGTCTCTTCTATGATTCTTCATGATGGGGTCTTCAACGTTATGGTTAACTATACCCCCTAAGTTTCAAAACTTTTCCCACTTCTATGGGGTCTTCCATTTGCTCTTTTGACGTTGAGAACACGATGTCTTTAATTACGGTCACGAAACCCCCCACAATTAATCTTATTGTTTAATTATTTAATGCATGATATATGTTTTATGCAATGCATGAAATCAAATAGACGTATGCAAGTAAAGGCATTGATTCTATTGGTGGTCACCCTCGAACAACTTTCATTGCGGATCAAAAAGTTCTCATTACAAAGAAAGGTAAACTCCTACAGATATATTCTAGCCTTAACTCCTAACACTTCGATTGTTTCGAGCAACTGAGTGAACTTGGGTGCCTCCTCCATGTCTGAAACTACAAATAGATGAAGGGCTTTAGCTTCGCTGGCTAGATCCCTCATATGCTGGGTGACTTCTTAAACTTGCATGATTAGGTCGGTGTAATACTGGTCTCGATCTTAAATCGTGCGAGTAGTGTCGCGAAGGCGCCTCAACCAAAAATTGTCTCCTCCCTCGGCGGTTTCTTCAAGAGCAATAATTTTTTCAAGATAATCTTGGACTGTGGCTTTTAATGTCTTAACCTGAGCTTGGAGTGTTTGCATGGTGGCTTTGAAGTTCAAGAAAGCCATTTTGAGCACGGTATTCATGAGGGGACTAATCTAACTCCCAAATCATTTCTTCTAGTTGAGCATTTCGGACTTGACTTTGACTCAAGCTAACGGGGATAGAGTTATACAGACCTTGCATCTCAAATAGTTGGTTCTTGCTTTCTTGGAACTTTCTCTTCCACGGATTAGCATCCATCGCTTGCTTGCCTTTCTTAATTTCTTGTCTTAGCTTAAGAGTGTCACTTTGGTAAAGAGCATTTTTCTTCCAAATATGTGTCGAGCTTTATTAACTGTTTAATTATCCCGGCTCATTCATCTGTATCCAAACTGACCTGATAAAGCATGCTTGTGTGCTCGATTTGCAAAATATCCATCTTCTTCTTAACCTCTTCTGGCTCACTTCTTGAGATGTTGGCCTCGGAAGGAACCATCCTCAAATGCTCTTCAAGTGACATAGTCGGCCCTTGGTCGGGCTCCGGAGTCTTGTCATTGATTCTTTTGACTATCCAAAAGGCATAGTCTAGGGTGAACATATACTTGATGTCTTCTTCCACCTTTATGCGATAAAGATGATCCCAGCGCGGAAAACCTCTTGAACCTTTGCCTTATATTTCCTCTTGAATGGAAATTCAGAAGTACTCAAGCCGGTGGTGAGAGGCACAAATTGTCGTGACCCGAATTGCCTTAATACCAAAAAAGGAGCACTAGCGACGCCACCGTACAATCCTATCATCATTACCCAATCGTAATCACCATACATATACAAGAACTGAAGGACCCTACTAAGCCAAGGTACCCTCCACACAATGTCCTCATCTTGAATATCTTTGAAAATGGCCGTCCATTTCTGTTTGTCTGGTTCTTCCCACCATTCTTTTGCTAGGTACTCTTGCAAGGGAGAAAAATTTTTCGAAAGTATTTCGGGTAGACCCCTAGTCGGTGTTTTCCAAAGGTGACTCTGAATCCATACCTGAAGCAATTGTGCATTCCCCATAAAGTGCCTTTTTTCCATGCTTTCGGCTGGCGTTCATAAAAAGTTTCAGTTAGAATTGCTGATACCGGGTTGACCTTCTTCTTCAACCTTTCGAACAAGTCCAAAATGGCTGCATCAATGTTGCCCAAAACTCTAGGGAGAATGATCAAATCGTAGACCCCCAAATCTAATAAGTTCATCTTTACTTCCCCATTCGGGTGTATTGGTATGATATCTCGAGTATACTCCCATAAAAAAGTGGACGGTCTCCTCGGACTTGAATCAAACCCTTGACCCAATCTTCATTCATCCCGGCTATGGTTTTGAGCTTCAAAGGGTAATTATGAGACCTTGACGGTTTCATGTAAATCCAATCGTCATGAATGTTCTTTTGATCGAGCAAAGATGTATATTCTTCGATTGTAGGCATCAAATCCTTCTCATTAAAAGTAAAGCAACAAAAGACGGGATTTCAAAATTGAAAAATGGCTTAAAGGCTGATTAATTCAAACATTCATCAAATGTGCGGTGTCACCATAATTTTCTTGAAACAAATTTTGCAACCATCGGTCTCATCCTTCCCAAATTTGTTTCAAATCCCATAGGTCCTTTTGTCGTAGACTGAAATATACATACCCCGCTACAATGCGTTCACTCGGTAGACTGTCACCTTGGACTCTTTGGTTGACCCCAGATCAATGTCGAACTGCTGAATTAATTTCCTCCTTCTTGAGGTACCTTTTATCCATGGTGAAAGATTTTGACTTTGGCAAACCACTCGAATTAACACATTTATGTAATGCAATGCATATGCGAAAAAATATATATGCAAAATAAGAAAAAAGGAAACAAGTCAGTACCGAATAAAATCAATAAACATATAAAGAATGAAGCAGGAATTTAAATCAAACAGAGCAAAACAATCCTATTTACATCCTTTCTAAAAACCTAAGTTCAACCGTATGGCTCTAAAAGGGGTGGGCTTTCTATGTCTTCTACATGCAGTTTTGGTTCTAAACGGTACCCGAACTGTCCTCTTCTAAAGAGTAGCAAGGCCCCCGGTCATCACCCATTATAAGCTCCTTTCAACTGAGTTCAATTCAGGGAGACCCTTTCGCTATGTCCGTACGGGGAACCAATATTCCCACGAAAACATAGGGTAGTCGAGCCCCGAAGGTACTTACTAGGCCCATACGGAGGAACAATATCCACACGAAAGCACTAGCGTTTCCCCCACTTAAAATGACGGGTTTAAATGTCAGATTTTAAATGCGTTAAAATAAGCTCGCATATATAAACAGATATCAGTTTAATCTTCACTTTAATTCACAATTTCCGATATTAACAAAGGGACAATTATTATTTTTGTTCTTTTTGAAAAAAATGGCCTGACTCACTCTAGTTTTAAAAATCAAAACCAGTCCTCAGCGGAGTCGTCACCTGTAGCGACCTAAATTTTTTTAAATAAGTTTTGAATATATGGGATCGCTAGAAAATGAGTAATAGGGTTCCTTTTATTTTTTGAGAAAATATTTAGAAAATGGGAAATACTTTAAAATTTTGTGTTTTTGAAAAACAATAAAACTTGGAGTCGCCACCAGCCACTGAGGTAGGCCGGACACTATAAAACCAGAGACTCGTTTGAAAGTAGGTTCGAGAGTCGGTTACGAATGGGGAAGGTTTTGGCACCCTTATACCGCCCAAAAAGTGATACCGTAAAAAGAAAATAATAATTACCACTTTATTAATATCGAATTTTCCGAATTAAAGTGACGATTAATTTAAAATTCGGTTATACATGCGAGTCTATTTTAAGGGCCCCGTTATTCGAAAGTAAACAACAAGACCACCTTCACTACGTTTGAAACTGGCCGCATTTACCGTCGAATAAAAAGACCTCGCATTAACAACATATATATTCAATATGCAATACTTACATAATGGCAAAAAAATGATACATAAAAGCACGAAACAAATATACAAATATGGAACCAAATATCAAATAACAACCTACTACATGATGCAATATACATATAGGTAAAAAACTGGAAAACAATAACTAAGTATTATATTACAATAGATCTAAACTGTTCAAAACGTATAAGAATGTAAAAGATCGGATAAAATATATGACACGTCTCGAACGAAAACATATAAAACGGTAAGGCATATATGATAGGGGAAACAAAGACATAAAGGAAATAAATAAAAACTAGATATCATACAATGACAATGTCTTGATCATTATTATATATTAAGGTTATATATATATATAAGCATTTAAAATATGATACGTAATATATGGAAAATAATAGCATATACGTATATATCACTCCATCTATATTATCATATACTATAATTACTCTAGACAATATATGCCGCACCATGTACATGCTACATGTACGTAAACAAACATTATATACATTATTATATGCAAACAAAAGCCACGTAGCGTATATGTACATACTATACTTCATACACACCAAAATAACCAAACCATAAAATATTAAATGAGAACATAATAAATACACAAAATTTTAAATATGCATGGAAAGAGTAAAATAGGATTTTACACTGGATTAATGACCTAATTAAACAGATCTGAAGCTAGGGGGACCAAACTAAAAAACATTTTAAAACAGATTGTATTAAAAAAGGGACCAAAATAGGGAACGGGTGAGAGCTGGAGGGACTCAGGCTGTAATTAAAAAAGACAAAATGTCTTAAGAGGGTATTTCAAAAATACGGAGGGTCCAAATGCGAATTAAACCATTTTAAAACCGGATTTATTTCAAAAGTGGGATAAAATTGCAATTTTTGAAGAACTGTGAGGGACTAGGGCGGTTATTTTAAAAGACGGAAGTCCTTTGGTCGTAAAGATAGAGGCACAAAGGGATTATTGGGTCATTTACCCTTTAAATTTTTTTAAAACACCATAAAAGCAACCCTTCGGCCTAGTGTGCACCTCTTTTGCCATTTCTGATTTCCAAAACCTAACTCACACCCCACACTTCTATCAAAACCCAGACACCCTCTCAAACTATCCAAAACGCTCTCAAAGCTCTGATGAACGCCACCGTTCATCGGAGAACCAACCTAGCTACCACCGCTCTTTCCAAAGACCGACCACCATGAAACCCAAAAGACAAACCCTCAAAATGCTCCTTTCCTCAAACCTACCCTAGATCTATGCCCAAACTTTGAGAAAGAAAGAAGAAAAACAAAGCCCTCATTTCTCAACGGTTCACCGCAATGGCCCGAGGCCTGGGATTGTCACCGGTAGAAAGGGGAGACGGACGGCGGGAAAAGTGAACGGTCACGGTTCAAAGGTAAAAAAAGACCTCCCTAACTTTCGAATGTTATGCATGCAAAAGTAAACTTATATACCTCAAAGGGTTCACTGTTTTTTTTTTGTATTCCTTTTTCAAACTCTCTCCTCCTCCTTTACAATACTTTTTTGTGGTTTTTATAAACCAGTATTATATAGAAAGAAAGAAAAATTACATTGTTATAATTCCCTCTGAACTCCTCTGGAAATTTGCTTGTTTAGTTATCTAGCATTTTTTTTTTGCTACTGTTAGTCTATTTTTGGTTGTTTGTAATATGCCCTCTAACACTGTATTTTTTTGTCGCATGGATGAGCTGGAGAAAAAGGGGACCAGATGCTCAACTGGTGTGGCCGATCAACAACGTGGCCAATGAAGAATATGTGGGGACCAGAGGAAGGGTTTGGAGCATTAGAGAAGCGGGCGGTGTTTTACAATCGCACGTGGGGGAGCCGAAGGATTGCGCGTGAGGCTATCCGATGAGTCACACGTGGGTGTGTGCAAGATCTGGAAGCTTCTTCCTTCAGATATGAATTGTTGATGTCCTCCTTGATCTGACAACTACATTTGATGCGGCGCCAGGGCAAATGGCTTCTCCCAGGGTTTCTTCTCGAAACGTGATCTGGATCGTTCGATCACCATCTAGATCTAACGGTCCAGATTTAGCTACGCAGAGACCATAAAGGATTAATTAGGGTTTCGATCATTATCAGATAGGCTTAAGACTTGGGCTTCGAAATGGGCCTTGTGTAATATCGTTAATTTGGGTTTACAAAATTGTGTAATTTTACTGTTAACATAACAACTTTGGGCTTTATTTATTTTTAATTTATTTAATTGAGCTTTTATTATTAATCTGTCTTGTTTTTGTTTTTTTAGTTTAATTATATAATAGCATAATATAATAATAATGCAAAATAAAATAAGACCCTAATAATATTTTTGTGTTTTTGTGTTTTTAATTAAGTAATAATAATAACTACCAATAATTATTAAAGTAAAATAACTAACAAACAACAACTGTAGTAGTATATAATACTAACGAAAAGTAAATAATAGTAATATTTTTGTGTTTTGTCTTTTCTTTTCAAATCCTAATAGCACATAATAGCAATTATAATTACACTGATAATAGTAATATTTTGGGATAATAACATTTTTTTGTTTTGAACATATAGCATATAACATAATAATAGTAAATATAGTATACTAATAATATTTTTGTTTTTGTTCAATTGATAAATAGTAGATATTAATTAATACATAAAAAGGTAAAAAAAAACTAAAGACAGTTATTTAAATATTTTACAAAAATAAAAACGGGTTAAAACCCCGGATAAAATTAGTGATTACACTTTAGACCCTATGTGACACCGGGTCTAGGGTGATATATTTTATGGTATCAGAGCCTATGTTTAGCCGGTTCTAGGAATCTCAGGGTAATAGAAAGTCATAAAAAGGGTGTCAAGTGAATACGTGCCCACAAATCGAAGTTGTACTCATGTTAAGGCTGAATATCTGATGGAGTAACCATGTATGTTTGTCTGTGCAGTTTGAGTATGCCTAGATGGGCGTGCGATCCAGAGAAGAGTTGGGGCTCTCGAGGGAAGAGCTATGATGGAGATTTCATCTCGGAGACGAATGAAAGGTCGGAAGGTGAAAGACGTCAAGGAGCCAACTACTTCTCTCATCTGCATAGGGCGCTTAATCATATTATGAGGGCTATCCCAAGAACTCCCGCCACCCCTCGTGAGGCCCCGATCGACAGGCTTCGTAGATATAGTGCAACTGGCTTCTTGGGGTCGAGAGAAGATAATCCAATCAAGTGGATCAATGGTTGAGGGATACACTTTAGATTCTGCGTCAAATGGGATTGGAGCTAAGGGACAAGTTAAAGTGTATCATTTCTCTTCTGAAGGAGAATGCTCACTAATAGTGGAAGACTGTGGATAATTTACGAAACCGGTTTACACATCTGGTACAAAAAAATTGACTAGTTTTTTATTATGAGCAATAGTTCCTATAGTTGAGTAGGTATGCTCTAGAACTTATTGCCACCAAGAAGATGAAATGTATGCGGTTCAGAAAAGGTTTGAGGAAGAAAATACATATATTCTTGACAGTGGATCCACCAAAGGTGTTTTCTAATTCGTCCGCTAGCGCTAAGTCCCTTGAGCAAGTGCAATGGTTGACATATGGTCAGTTTGGAGGCCAAAGTAATACAAGTGGAGCGTCAAACCAGTTGGGGAGATCTGATCGTAGGTCTACCTTTGTGGGGCATAAGAGGCTAAATTCCTCTTCAGCTATGAGCTCGAGAGGCTCATCTAAAAGATCTTATACACAAGTATATGCCCAGTGTGGGCGTAAGCACCATGGAGAGTGTTACAACAATGCCAAAGTATGCTATGGTTTTGGATCCCTGGATCACTCTTTGAGAGACTGTCCTGAGGCCATGGATGTTGTCCCTGTTCAAAATCAGAGGAATTCCTTTGTGGCTCAGAGGGGTTGAGGATTTGCTAGAGGAGGGGCGAGTCATGTGACGGGGTATCAGAGTGGCAGTACCTTCCAATTAACAACAAAGGACCCCACGAGACAATATGCGGTCAAGGCATAGGAAGACTGTAAGGCTACTGATGTTATTTCAGGTATTTTTAATTTATTTTCTATTTCTATTGTTGCTCTTGTCGATTCGGGGTCTACCCATTCCTATATCCGTAGTGGGTTATCAGTGCAGTAGGACATACCTACCGAGGATCTTGAGGTGGGTATTCGTCTAACTAGTCGTTGGGGTATGATGTGTTTCTAGAAGAGTTGCCCAGATTACCTCCTGATCGAGAATTAGAGTTCAGGGTCGAGGTAATGCCCAGAATGACACTAGTATCTATAGCACCGTATCGTATGACACCCACTAAGTTGAGAGAATTAAAGAATTGAATCCAAGAATTACTAGAGAAAAGTTTTATTCGACTGAGTATCTCACCTTGGGGTGCACCGATCTTATTTGTTAAGAAAAAAGATGGGTCAATGAGGATGTGCATTGACTATTGACAACTTAATAAGGTAACGGTGAAGAACCGTTATCCCTTTCGAGGATTGATAATCTATTTGACCAATTAAGGGCTACTTGTGTATTCTCAAAGATCGATTTGAGATCGGGCTACTACCAGTTGAAGGTGGTAGAAGGGGATGTCCAGAAGACCACTTTTGGGACGCGATATGGACAATACGAATTCTTGGTAATGTCATTTGGGCTTACCAACGCGCCCGCAGCTTTTATAGACTTGATGAACCAGATCTTTCAGCCTTATCTAGACCAATTTCTGGTGGTTTTCCTAGATGAAATCTTGGTGTGCTCGGGGGAGGAGCATGACTACCATGCAAGAGTTAGGGGACACCACATCAATGAATACAAAGCATTTAAGAGGTTGGTTCAAAACTTGATTGATACAAGAGTTTTGAAAGTTAATTCTCCAAATGCATCAACCAACCCTATACCTCGTCACGATAGACAGTAAGGAAGATCGAGCTTTTGAGGAGGTTAGAGGTTAGAATGATTTGGTTAGGTGGTGGACCAATTGGCTGAAGCGTGATGCATCATGTTTGTGTACCTAGCTCTTTTGGATTTCCTCTTCTTTTTGTGTTTTCTTTTGAAGCAATGTTTGAAATTAACTTTTCCACTTTTGGGCCCAAAGCGGTGGAAATCTTTTGTAAATGGCATATCTATATTTTCTACATTTCAATCGAATGATGTTTGATGTTGGGTTTTGGGCGAATAATTTATATTATTTGATTCTTTAAATATTTCATTCATTACTACGGGATAGTTTTATTTTTTTCGTGCATATATGTACATCCTTAATTGCAAGAGT
Organism: Hibiscus mutabilis; assembly: GCA_019671005.1. NCBI lineage: Eukaryota > Viridiplantae > Streptophyta > Magnoliopsida > Malvales > Malvaceae > Hibiscus > Hibiscus mutabilis. The sequence goes on from CM033722.1 coordinate 12,788,260, forward strand.
GATATGAATTCAAATACAACGATCAATTTCGAGCAGCTTATGTTTATTGGAAAGTGAATGTTACAAGGATACTGCAAGTATGGACATCTTCTGTTCTATGTAGGCAGACGAGAGGAACAAAATGAGTGTTTAGATAATGGGCAGGTCCCATTGAGTGAATTTCCCTCCCAGGCATTTGTCGTTTAAGGACCTTGAATCGAGTGTCGACCCTGAACTTCTACCCCCTGAAGACTATTTTGATATCCATGTGTGGGATGACGAGTGGCATTCCTTCACTCCCTTTCAAAAATAAGAAAAATATCCATTTGATGTCCCCCTTTGAGCCTGATCGTTACTTTTCGTTAGAACCAAAACTAAGGATCACCCCCACACTAGGGGCAAAAAGGACGAGGATTTTGTTCTCAAATCAAAGTCACCCAGTTTGACCACATTACAAAGATAGTGCTTCGTGAATAAGTGCAGGAAATAAGGATTGATGTACTGGATACAAAGACTAGAGAAATTTTTTTCGAAAAGACTGGCTGAACCAAATTGAAAGTTCACCAATAAGAAGGTTGACACATTCCATAATTAAAGCACCAAGCCAGAAAGTCAATAAAGGACGTTAAGAGCCTAAAAATTTAATTATATTTGAATAAGAAGTGCATCAACATTCATTCGAGATGCAAGCTATGCATTCTAAAGCTACAAGAGAAGGAGATGAACTCTAGGGTGAAAACCCAGAAATGGGCAATCTAGAGTGATCCAAGAAATAATCAGAGAAGTTTTTTTTTTCACTTGAGCACATTTTGATCAACAAGTGCAGAAAGGATATGATCCTTGGTTTCATCACCCTTAAACACTTATTTAGGTCTTTATATCCTTTTCTTTCATAATCGTGAGCCATAGCCTACATTACAAGCCTACAAAGACCATTTTGATCGTATATGGATGTCTGAGTTGGATAATTTTGTCTTCAGATCACATCCCACCTTTAAGGGTTAACCTTTCTTCAAGGAACGTCAAGCTTCAATTGCTTGATCGACACCTAAATGAGGGAAGGATGGGGCATGGTGAGTTAGTAAGATCAAGAGAGCCACTTAAATGGGATAGAAATTAGATATGGGAAAAGTTCATTTCAGAAGCCTAATAGCCCAGAAGAGACTTCGCACGTGCATCTGTCACTGCAACCCTCACGGTCCTTTAAACATAAGCTTCACTTGGGTTGATCTTTGCTAATTTGAAACAAAAGCACCCTTGCACTTAATATTTGAGTGTCCAATTTTGATCTCATTTTTAAAAGTTCTTTTCAATTGTTTTCTTTCTATCTCATCTTCATAAGTTTTGAATTGAAATAAGTTTAAAGCCTTTTTCGCCCTAAATTTTGAAGAATAAAACTAACTTTACATGATGTTTTTGTATTAAAATAAGACTTTAAAACTTATCTTCATACTTTTTGCATTAAGTTCAAAGCAATTTTTCCCTAAATTTTGAAAATAGGGCTAGCTTTACACAATATTTTTGCATAAGATTTTTAAAACTCATAGCTTTTACATAAATGAGTTTAAAGCATTTTTACCCTTAATGTTGAAAGTAGGGCAAACTTTACATCAAGAATTCAAGAATGAAAGAAATTAGTAGGACGCCATTTGTCCACATGGAGAGATCATTTGCACATAAGAGTCTGAATCAGTATAGACCAAAGAGGATACTAAGCCTAAATTTTTGACCATTGAACAAGTTGAAAATTAGTTTCAAAAAAGAACAAGCGTAGACAACAAAATTTTGGGACAAATTTTGTTGGGGCAAGAAGATGGCCAACCCATTTAATGGCAGAAACATTTCAGAACAATGACTCGCAAACATTAAGTTGAGCAAAATATGAAGAGCAATCTGAAATGGGAACCTAAAAAAGCTTTGGAACAAGGAGATTTGTAGAGGTTTGAACCCGACTTTAAGATGGGTTATATCAGCTGCAGAGAGAGCTTTAGTACAAAAAAACCTTTAGTTTTCTTGAAGATGAGCTCACCTCAAGTGGTCCTTAATTCGCATCATTCATGCATAATGAGTAATTAGACATCCTTAAGTTAGGGGCATGCTAACCCTCATCATTAATTTATTCTGTCTATTTTAAAAAAATCATTAAAAACATCAATTGAGGAATGAAGAATTTCAAATGAGAAGAACAACTTCAAACCTCGGAGAATGAAGAATTTCAAATAAGAAGAACAACTTCAAACTCCAAACTTTAGCAGAAGATTAAAGAATTTCAAATAAGAAGAACAACTTCAACCTTCAGCAATTTTAATTAAGGAATGAAGAATTTCAAATGAGAAGAACAGCTTCAGACCTTGGAGAATAAAGAATTTCAAATGAGAAGAACAGCTTCAACCTTCAGCAATCTTAATTGAGTAATGAAGAATTTCAAATGAGAAGAACAGCTTCAAAGTCCAAACTTTAGCAGAAGATTAAAGAATTTCAAATGATAAGAACAGCTTCAACCTTCAACATCAATTGAGGAATGAAGAATTTCAAATGAGAAGAACATCTTCAGGTCTTGGAGAATGAAGAATTTCAAATGAGAAGAACAGCTTCAGACTCCAAACTTTAGCAGAAGATTAAAGAATTTCAAATGAGAAGAACAACTTCAACCTTCAACAATTTTAATTGAGGAATGAAGAATTTCAAATGAGAAGAACAACTTCAAACTCCAAACTTTATTAGAAGATTGAAGAATTTCAAATGAGAAGAACAGCTTCAAGCTTCGAGCAACCAGTAAGACCTTCAATGCATGGATTTAATATCGTTCGAGCATCTGTAAGACCTCTAGTGCAGGGTGATTCAAGGAACTAGTAAGACCTTCAATGCATGGCTTTAATATAGTTCGAGCATCTATAAGACATCCAGTGCTTGGTGATTCGAGCAACCAGTAAGACCTTCAGTGCAGGGTGATTCGAGCAACCAGTAAGATCTTCAGTGCATTGTATTATGATCTTCAGAGCATCAATAAGACATCAAGTGCTTGGTGATTTGGGGAAATTAGTATCGTCTGAACATCAATAAAACCCTCAGTATGCGGTAATTTGGGCAATTAGTAAGACTTCCAGTGCATAACTCCAAGATTTCGAGCCATCAGTAGGGCCTTCAGTGCGTGGTGATTCGAGATCAAAATAGGAAAGTAAGACAAAATTAGTGCTTTTTATCTTTGCTCTATTCTTATGTTACAAGAATGAGCAAAGATAGGCAATTGTAATAACTAATTTTTGTCCAATCTTTTAGATTAATTTGTTTTTGTTTTTTTCTATAAGTTTATTTTTAGTTTTTTATATTAATATGCTCAATTATTTTACTGTGATTTGAACATTTATATGTATTATTTTACATGTTTGTATGTGTGTGAATATATAAGTGTATATTTGTATGTTTATTGTGAATTAATGTTTGTGTGTGTACGGTGTTATATTATGGTATTGATATTATTATTAATATTATTATTACTGTTATTAAAAATATATAATAATAAAAAACAGATTATAAATAATATAAGTTATATCAGACCATAAATTACATAACCCAATAACAGTCTAATGTTTAATACAAACCCACTATATTACGAAGGCCCGTCTGGCCCAAAAATAAACCTAAAAACCCTAATAATAATATGATATCTAACCATAATTTATCTTCTGTTTTGCAGCCGCCCAAGGAATCTGAACCGTTGGATCCAGATCGAACCATCCAGATCACTCCAAAAGAAATCCCTAATCTGCCAAGCGCGTGTGCACCCCACGATCGAGACCACTCGTCTTCCCACGCGCCAAAGCGCCCAAACCGTTAGGCTCTCCCCGCCACGTGGCTCCTCGGCCGGATCTCCCGCAACGCCGTACACCGGCTCTCAACCACCGGACATGCAAAACCAAAAAAATAAAATGTCAGATCAGAGCACGGGCATCAATAAGCAGCAGTAGATTAGGTGTCTATCTCATTATTTCATGTACTGGATCGGACCTATAAAAATCCGAAGACATCAGTTGTAAGTTTTAGTGATTATCATCAATAAAAGCAACAAAAAAACCCAGAAAAACCTCTAGTTTCGAGGTAAAAAATTATCAGATCTCTTATTTTTTAGATCGAACAAAATAAAGAAATAAAAAAAGTTTAGGGTTTACCCATTTGAATCTCGGGTCACCGGTGCATGCATCGGCCGGCGACGCTTCTCCTTCTAGCAATAAGCCCTTCGACTTCCTTGGTCGTACGGAGTGAGCCGGTAAAAAGAAAAAGTTCGAAAAAAGGTTTTATATTCTGTCTTTTTTTTATTTCAAAGAGAATAATTTTTTTTTTAAAAAAAATGGTGTTTTCATAAAAAAGGAGAAATCTAGATTTTTTCCAGATTTCGGTGCCGGAAAACGGCGGCGCACGGCGACGCTATGCCGGAATCTGGAAAGTTCAAGGCGTAGCGTGGCGGCTGTGATGAACACCTTCAGAGGATAATAAGAGTTTTTTTTTGTTTTTTAAAGTTTTGGGATGAAATGATTTTCTAAAAAAAAGTGTTATTTTATACTCTGGTTTAAAAACTAAATGGGTTATTTATTCTTTTAAATCCCTCCGCTTTCCTCTATTCTTTCATTCCTTCTATTTCAGTCACTATTTTCAAATCGGCTTGAATTTCTCTTTAATTTCATCTCTAAATTTTGCCTTTGTTTCAATTCGGTCCGAGATTCAGTGGTAAAATTCTCCTTTTAGTCCCTCTTTATTATTAATCATTTCCATTTGAGTCATCATTTCCTATTTTAATTAATTGTATAGTTTAAATTTATATGGTATGCTTTCATTAATTTCTTTATTTGAGTGATTAGATTTAATTTTTATATGGTAAGTGTCTATATTTATGGTATGCTTTTTTATTTAATTTGGTCATGACATATTTATTATAATTCTTGTGTTGCCTTCTTAATATGTACACATGGAAATTTCTTTCTTTTAATATAATTTATTTTGGTAATACTTTAATATATATTTTCATATCTATAGTATTTGGTTACCAATTATATGTAAATTATTTTATATTAATATATTAATATGTTTAATTCTTTATACGTATCTATATTATGTATCTATATTATTATTACGTAAATATGGTAATTTTAGTTTTTAAAGCATAATATGCTATATATCTATTTATTCTATACATGTGTATAAATAGATGTTACGTACATATAATTATAGTAAATTTGCTTATATATTGTATTTTTGTTTAGTTTGAATGTGTAAATATGAGCAGCATATGTTTTAAATTATTACCTTGCATTCACAGTTTTAAACTTTATATATATGTAAATTAATTATTCTTACTTAATGTATGTTTTTATAAATATAATATTTTTATGGTATGTTTGTATTAGTATTTTTGACTTTATCATATATGTTGTTTTATTGGCATTTTTTAGATTAACCGTTTTAAACTTTATACATACATGTAAATTAATTATTTTTATTTAATATATATTTCATATTAATAGCATCATCTTATATGATATTTTTACGCATTAAATACGCACCATATATATATTAATGCTTGACATATGTGTTATATGTATGTATATAGATGTGGATAAATCTATTTATTTGTATTTTTCTTTTATATATCACATTATTTTTTGTATTATTATTAGTATATTATATATTATTATTTTAAAATGTATGTTATATATATGTACTTCTCTTTCTTTTTATATGTTGCATATTATATATTCTATTATTTACCTTTTATTCTTATTATTATTTTATTATTATACGTGCGTATGATTTTTATATGTATACCTTATATGTATAAGTTTATTACCATTTCTATTATGTATTATATTAAAAACATATAAGTTATATTGTTTTATTTATTTATGTATCATATATGTAACATATATTATTTTATGGTTGTTTTTAAACGTTTTATATGATAATGTATATTGTATATTATATTAAATATTTTATGTTTATGTATTTAATCGTTTTTTTATTTATTCGATATCATATTTATTTTCCGTGCATAAATAATCATTAGGTTTTTATAGTGTTCGGTATATTAATTGTTCAATGCGGTGCTCCCTTTTTCGAGGATAGACTTGGCTACTAGTCTAAGACGTAGATGATAGTTTTCGTTTACTCTTCGAACATCGGAGCCTTTAAAATTTATTCGCACATATAAGTAAATTTTAATTTGATCGTCACTTTAACCCGTAAAATTTAATATTAATAAAGTGGTAATTATATTTTTTGTACCAATTTTTGGGCGGTATGAGGTGCTAATCCTTCCCCATCCGTAATCGACTCTCGGACTTAAATTTTTGAATCTCTGATTTTGTTTGTTTAGGGTGTCTAGTTTACCCCTTTTAAAATGATTGGTGGCGACTCCCATTATTATTTTTAATATCCATATTTATCTATCCCCTAATTTTATTTTTAAACTTTTTCAATTTTTTAAAACATTTCCCAAATATTTTTAACATCCATATTTATCTATCCCCTTTTAAAATTTTAAGTTGTAATTTTTAAAAGGGTTGCGACACTGAGTAGCGCCATATGATATTCACGTTTGCTTGATCATTACTTTAACTATATGCTTATATTTATGATCTGCGTGAAGCATGGTAGAATAGAGATGTATCTACTAAGCTTTTTAGCTCAGCGTTTGGAATTGTTATTTCTTAACGCAGGTCTTTAGGTTGTTGTGTGCTTTTCAAGGAACCCATCGAAGTAGGATTTCAGTATATCGATATATTAAAGAGTACAATACTTAGATTTGTTGGGGCAATATAATCACAGGACCCTTATGTATTTTATCTATAACTCCTTTTAAAATATTATTTTATATCGAATTTTTTAATTAATATGTTTTAATTTAGAGCTCTTATACAACACTGTAATATTTTGTGTAACCCTTTTAACGATGGTTTGATTTATGAAACTTATTGTTATTGGCTAAACTTATTTGAAAATTTTTTATATATGGGTTTGGGCTTGAAGCCTAATGTGACACCGGATCTAGGGTGTTATACCACATTGATCAAGATATTGAAGATGCTACTTTGTGTTTGATAATATTGTCTAGGGGTGTAAACAATTGGACCGAATTCAATTATTTTTTTAGAGTTTTGTGATAATAAACAATTTTTGCAGAGTCCATTTGGTTTATGAATGTTTTCCACAAGAAGAACGTAAGTGAATGTAAAGAATCGTATTCTGGGGTTTTGTCCGGAAAAGAGAAGAATGAGAAATCTGGTTTCAAATTTTGTGAAACGGAGATCAAGGAAAGAATTTCCGGTGAAACAATGAACTTGGGATGTATTGAAGTGGAACCAGGGTTGGAATTTGTTGGTAATGCTCAAGTATAATAGAGCATGTAATTCCACATTGGATGGGAAAAGACCTTTGGTTTGGTTTATATAGGGTCCTTCCTAGCCCTTCTTGTTGAATAGAAAGAATACAAGACCCTTGCACGTACACGTCGCCACCGCTTGCTCGGTTGGACCTGTTATGTCTCAGACATGTACAACATGAATATTGTCTTTTTGTTGTATAAAATAAGAAAGAATTTTTTATGAACACTGAAGAAAAGTTTTGCTCTGTATTTGTAGGTTAAGTCAAATAATTTTATGCTGCATAAATTTTGTATTTATATAGCTGTTAAACTAGCTATTAAACCTATTTATTACAGCCTGTATTTTATAATTTATTACAGCTATTAAATAGCAAGGATTTAAATCAAATTTCCTGACTTTTATCCAATGAATTTAGACAGAATTCAGTCCAGATTTATCTGATAACAACAGATTATTTTTAAAGCTGTAATGAGCAGTTTCGAGTCTTAATTTTTGGTATTAAGGGCTGGAAATTAATTGGCTTTATTTCTATTTTTAATATCGTCATATTAACATTTTTACCCTTGTTATTAGTCTATAAATAGAGTTCGATTTTTAACTTTTAGAATCATCCAACAAAAAACATTATCTTCTTCGAACAAGTTAATAAGTACTCCATTGAATTCCGAGAAGTCTGATGATTCCAAGAACGAGTGCACGATCTGAAATGGGTTAATCCAAAACGAATAACTAAATATAAATGAAAATAAATCAAATATATTTTAAAGTAAATTTACATATTCAAAATAAACCAAAATAAATCATGTTAAGCCCTGCAGTTACGTAGTTTTCTTAAGACAGATTCGACCACTTTTTGGTGCATGAGTTCGCCGGTCGTCAGTCTCTCATGATACAACAACTGATGATCTTCGATAGTAGCACGACTGTAGAGATCACGAACAGAACCTTACTTTTACCCATCACCGAAAACAATATGCAATTTCTAAGAGTTTGAAGATTTTCGAGTTGTTAAAAACTGAAAATTGGCTCGTTATATATAGGGGAATAGAAGAGGAAAATATAGAAAATAAAATATTATGTATTAATTTCCAACATTTGTTTTAATTTGAATATAACAACACCCTTGTACGCAAGACATAATTTCCATTCAAGTCATTCAATAACCTTTAAGAGGGTAAGTGTATATAAACACTTCCCATGCTATTTACCTCACCAATGTGGGACAAGGGGTTTTCACTTTCTCACTCAATTCACAACTACCATAACTTGAGCATCAATTTCTCATTCATCACTCAACCAATTTGAGCATATGAGATACCATTATAAAGGTCTCATGGAGCAGAATACGACCTAATAGAATCATTATTCGAATCTCCACCTTTACCCTTTCGTAATATGTCTCAAAGTTACCATTTCCTCACATTTTTTCTAACAACTTGTACCATATAGCCGGTTGAGGATCGCGAGCAAACTAGCAGTTCTCCCAAAATTGATAGTTGTTGTAAGCTTGTGATGGTTGAGTATGCTGAGAATTCAATAGACCGAGTGTTGCAGCCCATTTTGGTCCGGGCTCAACCCATTAAACTATCCAGACCCAAACCGGCCCGATACCCATTACAACCTTAAACCCCAAAAAGAACCAGCAGCCCAAACCTAAATATCTATTCAAATTAAAGAAAAAAATTAAATTAAATTAGTAAATTAACCTAAATACCTAAAATACTCCTTGCCCTAAAAATAATAATAAATATAAACCCTAGCCCTCCTTAACAACTCAGTCGCCGCCCCCATTTAGACATTTCATCTTCGGCTCCTGCATTGCACGCGCCGACTATCCTTGACCGTGTGGTGCACGCGCATCATTGCCGACACAACCAGACGCACCCTTGGCCACTTGCATCTGACACCGGCCGCAACGCCACCGCCCAAGCCGCCATCAGATATGAAAAGCAAGAAAAATCAGTGTTTTTTTCAAAGTTGTAAAATCAAATTAAATGCAAGATTACAACTTGCTTGTTTTATTTTCCGGGTATATAATCTACCCAAAACATTTTGTAAAAGGGGGAGGATTTTCGAAAAGAAAAAACACAGCTCAAAATAAAAAACTAGTTCGAATATTTTTGATCTAACAACAACAATCAAGGTAGAGAAAGGTATAACGCTTATCTTTTTTTTTTATTTTTTTCAAAAATAAGTATTCGAATAATCTTAGATCTACGTAAATAGAGTGCATTTAAAAAAAAACTAACTAGAAATAAAGAACTAGGGTAAGAAAACCCACCTCGAGGATTTTTTTTATCATCTCTGGTCGACGTCGCCGGCGACGCTCCGTCGTCGGACTGCCGCGGCTCGCGGCCGACGGTCCACCGGTGCCCTAGCTGACTGAAGGAGGGTTGAGAGCATACAAAGTTTTTTTGTTTAAATCTGATAGAAATGTAATTTTTTTGGGATAAAAAGTGGTTATATAAGGATACAAAACGACGTCGTTTTAGGACGTCTGAGCCTTGGCCCAAAACGAAGTCGTTTTGGTTGTCATCCGGTTCACAACTCGAACCGATCTAGGATCCGCGCAAAAAAAAATTAATGGGTTAATTTGGTTTTGGTCATTCTGCATGGTAAAATTATTTTAGGAGTCCCTGGAAGTTTTTAATGCATCCCAATCTCGTCCAAAAATCAGATTTGATCAGTATTAAATGGGAAAATTCACTTCTGGTCCCCCAAAATTCTGAAAACTTTTAATTTCATCCTCTCCCAGTGGAACAAATGTGCATTTAGTCCCTAATTTCTGTAAATATTCTAATTTTATCCTTGTATATATATTGTTTGAAAGCTAGTTTTTTTATTTCATTTCTTTATTTATGTTTTTTATTAATTAATGCATATTTATTATTATTTTATTATGTTAATATATAATATATGAAATATATAATATATAGTATATTATGTATAACGTATATATATATATATATATAATATGTGTAATATATAATATGGATATATTATAATATCTATTTTATGTAGTGTTTTTATAATAAGTATATTTATATATAAGATATGTATAAAATATTGTTTATGTATTTATCTTTACATGTATATATTAAGATATATTATATATTATATAGTATTTTATTTGTTTTTATTTTATTACTTTATATTTACGTTATCTATATTTATTTAATATTTTTTTAATATCATACATAGTATTTTTGGCCCTACTTGTTCCGGTATTTCTATTGGGAGTGTCATCCCGGCCATCCGGTGTCATCTCCTCTGAATATTGTGGATATCGAGGCAAGTTTTGAAGTTTTTCCGATATATTTAATATTATTTATTTTATTTTTTATTCTATTTAGATATATTTATTATTTTTTTACATAATATTTGTTACATATAACATTAGGCCTTATTGTTTCGATATTTCTATTGAGAGTGTCATCCCGGCCATCCGGGTGTCATCTCCTTTGAATATCGTGAATACCAAGGTAGATTTAAATTGTTGTGCATGCATCTCAGAAATTAATTATTAAATTAAATTGATTTTTTTATTTTCCTTAATAAATATAATGCGAACCCTTAGGTACCAATTTTGAGCGTAGTGGGGGTGCTAATCCTTCCCCACTCGTAACCAACTCCTGAACCCATCTTTGGTTTACTTTTTCGGTGTTCGGCCTACCTTATCCAAGTGACCGATGGCGACTCCATTTTTTACCATTTGTTTTATTTAAAACACGAAGCCCCCATACCAAAGAGCCGGGGTTTCCAGGTAAGCCCGGACGAAAAGGTCGCTATAGCATGGCAACTTCTCTGGGGACATTTTTTGTTTTTTTAAAAAAAGAGTTTGGCCTTATTCAGGGTTCGCATTGTAATTATTAAAAAAATTAATTTAATTTAATTTTTAATTTTCATTTTTTTGTTTGATATAAATTGTCATCATATGTTAGCTTTAGAACCCTTAAGTGAGAGAGATTACTTCGCTTTGTGGGGTTTTCACCTCCGTATAGAGTTGTAATGTGCTCTTGGAATTCGGTCCTTATATTCCGTGTGGTTTTTACCTCCGTATGGTATAAGGGTCGTATTCCCCTGAATCGATGTCCCACCGACAGTTCGGGTACCCTTACTTTAGATCCCAAACCGCATATAATGAACCGTAGTATCCACCCTTTAACCACGCCGTTACTCTGCCCATGTAGGATTGACCCTTTTTTTAGGTTTTGTTTTGTTTGTTTATATTTCCTGTATATTTTAACTACTTATTTTCTTCATGATTCATTATTTAATTCCTTTTATTTCTTTGGATTATTCTATTGCACCGACTCATTTGCTCAGTTGTTTTTATTTTATTTTTTCTACATTTACAATATGTAATCACTCATTTTTATCCGGTTTGTAAATATTGTGTTAATATATTAGTATAATAATTAATATATGTTATTATTGCATGTATACATACTATATTATATGTTTATTATATACGTGTGATTAATGTACGTAGAATGTGGGATGTGTGCATGTATATTATATACTATGTATGGTGTATGTGTGTCTCATGTCACGTATGTTTTAATAGTTTATAGATGTACTAGGGTGTACTTGGTTATATTAATTTTGTATGTATAAAATGCACGTATATATATATATATATATATATATATATATGCTTGTGTGTATGTGACATATATGTAGTTTGCATGTGCATGTATTATGTATGTTTGTAGTATGTATGATGCGTGTATGCATATATATATATATATATATATATGTGTGTGTGTGTGTGTGTGTGTGTGTGTGTGATATGGTTGTGTGCATGTATATGCATACTGTAGGTTTGCATGTATATAATAATGTCAAGTATGTGTTTGTGTGTATGTGAATAAATATGTATATGTGATTATTGATTATTATTATTATTATTAATTATATATATGACAATCATATTAAAAACCCAAACTATTTGTTAAAAAATGTCCAAGTCTATTGTTACAAATCAAAACCCAAAAATATTTACAAAGCCCAAACCGGCCAGCCCAACATCCTAAAAACCCTAATCCATATCAGATAAAATAACCCTAATATTATCTTTTTTGTGTGCGCAGCCACATCTTAGCCGTTGGATCGAAACTTGATCCAACGGCCCAGATCAATCCAAGACACCCCTCCAGCTGGCCACGCGAAGAACACACGCAGATGGTTGCACGCGCGAGACCGTTCAATCTCCCATGCCACGTGTCTTGATCGCCAGATCTCTCGAGCCGCCGTACGACATCCCCTCACCGGTTCACCCACCCAGCATGGCCAAACAAACACAGAAAGCAGAGATGTCAGATCCAAATCACGAACACAGTGTTTTCATTTATTGTAACTTGCTTGTGTAAACAAAACAAAAATCAGAGAATGATATATATCAGTTGTAACCAAAGATTCTAGACTTAGAGGGAACGTTCCAGAAATAAAAAAAGAGCTTCATTGGTAATTGGCTTTTCTCTCCTTTTCTGTTCTTTGCATGCACAATAATACTAACAAAGAAAATATAAAAAAATAAAAGGACGGGTGGTTCTTACCCTTGCCGTTTAAGCCTCTCATCGCCGGCGACAAGCCATGTGGTGAACCGGCCAAAGGGGGAGGTGTTTCTTTTGGTCTCGTTTTTTTAAAAGAAAATGTGGTTTTTGTTTCAGTATTTTCCTAGATCTAAGATGTGGGGGCTTTTTTTTTCTAAAATCTGAAGGTAGATTCGCGTTTTGGGTTGAAAAATGAGTGTTTCGGGATAGTTTTTAAGATCCCGCCGCCGCCGACTAGCGATGGTCGACGTCGGAGAGAACGGTGGCCGGATGGTTTTCTGGGTTTATCCAAGGGGTCGGTTTGTTTTTGGGAGAGAATAGAATGAGGAGGGGGTCCTTTTTTCTGTAATGAAATTTTTGAAATGCCAAAGAGAAAAATTAAATCTGAATGGGTCCTTATGTTGGTGTTTTTAATTTTAAAATGGTATAATAGCGACCTTAGTCCCTCCCTGTTCCTAGTATTTTCGAAATGTCTCCGCGACATGGGTTATTTACACCCTTGGTCCTCGTATGTTTTCATAAAAATTTAATCTGGTCCCTTGATTAACTAAAATCAATTTTCAAATGGTGACGCGTTTTCGAATTTTTCACTCCGAGCTCGCCCCTTGGTTCAATTATATGTTTAGTCCTTTTAAGTTTCGTCTGGTTTGTAATTCTGTCCCTACTTTATGTTTTTATTGTTTGATTTCTGCCATTCTGTTTCGTTTTATTTCATTTTGGCCCATTTGCATGATTTAAATATTTATCCTTTTTTATTGTTTTTAGTATGCTTGCGTCTCCCATTTAAGTTTGTATATGTTTTTTATTTTATCCCTCTCTTTTTTCGCATTATAATGTGGTATATCATGCTTTTATATTTATTTATTTTGTTCGTTTTATATACATGGTTTTCTCTTATACGTTACGTTTGGTTTAATTTGAATATTAGGTTTATATGTTTGTTTTTATGTTTGTTTTGTATGATGTTACATGTCAATTTATGGTGTTTTGTCCCGTTGATGTCATATTTGCATGCCCATTTCGTTTTAGTAAACATTTCAGTGTGGTAATTTTCTACATTAATGTTTGTGTCATGTTTATTTACGTTTTTTTAGGTGTTGTATCATGTTTTTAGGTTACTTAATTTGTTCGTTCATATCGTACATGCTTATTTTAAGTGTCTTGTTTTAGTAAGGTTTGTGTGTCATATCTATTTATGTCTTCACATGTATATTATCATGCTATGATGCTTCTTTTTTGTTGTTCATCTTGTGCTTCCTTTTATCATGTTTATATGTCTAGCATGAATTTCATGTTTTCGCATCTTGGGTTATATTTGTTACATTTAAATATCATGGTGTTTTAGCATATGCATAGATTGTGTCATATGATAAGTTGTAATGTGGTATTATGCTAATATTATTATTGAATCATATTTTATTCACGTCATGCATGTGTTATCGTTGTAGTTCATCTTAATATATTTAAGCATGTTAGATTTAATTATTTAATATTGGAAGCATGTTTTATTCTTGTTTATGTTTATACTTTATTTTTTATCATTATAATATGTTATGTTTTTTTTATGTATTTTATTATTTTTGTTTAGCATTGAAATATTCATGTTTTATTACCATATCGATGTAAATATATGTCCTTTTTAATTTGTTTTCTAAGGTTGCATAAAGGATTAATATATTTTGTCAATGCGCTGCCCTTTTATCCGAGAGTAACCGGGGCCAGTATCAGGCGTAGTGATGGTGGTTGGGCGTTTACTCTTGGATAAAGAGGCTTTTAAAATTTACACGCACATATAACTAAATGTTAATTAAATCGTCACTTTAATCCGGAAAGTCTAATATTAATAAAGCGGTAATTATCAAAGTACCAATTTTGGTCGGTGTGGGGGTGCTAATCCTTCCCCATCCGTAACCGACTCCCGAACCCCAACAATTTCAATTCTCTGGTTTTATGGTGTCCGGCCTACCTCAGTGGCCGGTGGCGACTCCATTTTTAAATAAAATAGGGTTTTATCTAAACCCCCCACGAAAGACATTATTTTCAAAACAAAATAAAATAAACATACTTTTTAGCGAACATAAAAAAGGACATCGCTACAGATGGCGACTCCGCTGGAGGTATTTTTTTTCAAAAAACAAATGAGAGTCAAGCTTTTTCAAAATAATTACCGCTTTATTAATATTGGAAGTTCTAGATTAAAGTGACTATTAAATTAACATTCGATTATAAGTGCGTGTTTATTTTAACGCATTTAAAATTTGGCATATAAACCCGTCCTTTTAAGTGGGGGGAAACGCTAATACTTTCGTGAGGATATCTTTCCTCCGTGTAGGCCTAGCAAGTACCTTCGGGGCTTGAGTACCTTGTGCTTTCGTAAGGATATTGTTCCTTCGTGCAGGCATAAGCGAATGGGTCCCCCTGAATTGAACCCGGTTGAAAGGAGCCTATAATGGGTGATAATCGGGGGCCTTGCTACTCTTAGTAGAGGACAACAAGGACAATTCGGGTACCCCCTAGAACCAACACTGCATGTAGAGAAAATATAGAAACCCACCCCTTTAGAGTCATGCGGATAACCCAGGTGTTTTAGACGAGATGTAAATAGGGTTGTTTTGTGTGTTTATCTAATTCAATTTTCCCTTATTTATGTATTATTCGATTTTAACCGGTACTGACTTATTTTCTTCTTTGTTTTTGTTTTGTTTTTGCATATATCATCGCATTCGCATTACATAAGGTATTGATTACCGAGTGGTTTCTCTCGTAATAGAGATTATTCATGATAGACCAAGGGTTCTTTGACCTGACGATAAGGGGTTCGATTCCAGAGTTCCATCCCGAGCCTAGATCAGGGACAGTAGAAGAAAGATCATTCAGAGACTCCAAGTCAGAATCGGTATACAGTGTCAGTCATGGTAACGAGCAATGTGGGAGTATAGGAGTTAATGAAACAAATGACCGAGGTGATGAACCAGATAAATGCTATGATGAAAGGTAAGCATCATGTCGAACTTAGAAAAGAATCGATCAAGGATCAGAATGTAAAACAGAATGGTCAGAATGTTAAGACAGACAACACCGTTAAGTACGGCAAGTTGAATCCTTTTGTGATCAATCTCTAGACACATACATGTGGCATATCTAGGGCAGATACCCAGGAAACAGAGGCAAGACTAGGAGAAGCCCGAGAATCAAATGACGTAAAGGGGCATTGTCCTATACCTATGAGATACACCGAGCTACTTTCATTGCTCATTGAAAGGAATCTTATCATACCGGTGAAGTCTGTACCAAAGAGGCCACCTTACCCGAAGGGTTACAACAGTCGTGTCTAGTGTAGCTACCACATAGGGGTTCGAGTCATCATACTGAGAACTGCGGAGCCCTGAAGAACAGAGTTCAAGATCTTATCAGGATGGGAGTTTCGGGTTTCAAAGACGGACAAACTCGATTGTACAATGATCCAGCCATTGCCCAAGGGGCAAAGCCGAAGAGGGATCAATGCTCAGTCCAAAGTTCGGGTAACACAGAAGTGAGTCACTCGAGTGAGGCCAATTCAGGAGCCGAGAGTAAAAGCATCTCAGAAGATGAACTTGCATTCGAGTACGGTCAGTTCAAGCAGGAGAGGTATGATCCGTGTAAAATATCGAAGGGAATGCAATACGAGTACCAGAAGTTGCACTTTGAATTCAAGAATGTCGGTCTGGGTTAAACATTTGAAGAATGGGTTAACATCATAATTCAGTTGAAGAACGATTTGGAACGTTGGAATTAGAAATGCAAAACTAGCAAAAATAATCAAAAGCTGAAAGAAGCTAAGAGCCAACGTGATATCCTCCAAGGTGAGTTGGAAAACAGCCTAACTATGGATGAGATCCTGAAATCAAGTCTGCAGCAGAAAGGGGAGGAATCTCAAGCCCTTCAAATTGAAAATGTAGCACTCAAAGAATAGATAGAAAGGCTCAAGACGTCTTTACATACCAGCTAGATTCGTGTTGAAGAATACAAACGGGCCTGGTATGAAAGTTTCAAAGAAGTAACTGCCAAGCTACAAAAGGTCGAGCAGAAAATACAGGAGAAAGACAAAGACATGAAGATCGTTATGACTCAAGCGTGACAAGTGGCCCAACAGGTAGGAGACTTAGCTGATGCAGCAGCACCGATAAGCCAGAATATGGATCCGGTGTTGAACCGCGAAGGAAAGCTGACGGGACAATTGAATGAGGTTAAGAAATTAGGTGCTAGAGCTCACCGCTATCTGTAAACTCCTAATACCTGATGTAATGAAAGCTTTTGGTCTGAATGAAAGATGTTCTATTGGGACAAATCACTTGCGGAATCCATACCTTATTACATTCATGCATTGCATTTGCAGCACATCCTTTGCATTGTTTAATGATTTTATCATTGCATGTCACTTCATCATTTAATTTCTGGGGTTCGATGACAGAATTGGTTGAGAAAATGGAACGAACTAAGGAGTTGAGGCTTGACCTTCTAGAAGAAAGAATCAAGAATGAGCTAAAGAAGAAAGAAAAAATAGATGTTTTCAATACGAGGGAACTCTGTCTAGTCCTTGATTTGATCATTCCTCCAGATTTCAAGATTCCCAAATTTGTACAATATGACGGAACTAGCTGCTCGAAGGTCCACTTGACCATCTTTTGCAGAAAAATGGAAGGATACATGAAGAATGAAGAGTTGTTGATCCACTACCTCCACGATAGCCTGACGAGACCTGCAACAATGTGGTATAACCGTTTGAGCAGAAACCAAGTTAGGTCATTGGGTGACCTTGCCAATGCCTTCTTGAGTCAGTACAAATATGCTTTAGACTTAGCGCCATGTCGTCAATTTCCTCAGAACGAACAAATAAGACCAAATGAAAGCTTCAGGGAGTATGCACTAAGGTGGCAATGTTTGGCAACCCAAGTTCAGCCTTCTATAGCAAAAGAATAGTTGACTCACATGTTCTATGCAACGCTTCCCTCTCCTTTCTTCGATATGATGTTAGAGAAATCAAGAAGCAGATTCGAGGATTTTATGACGATTAGAGAGATGATAGAATACGTAATCCGAGAAGGAAAATTAGGGTTTAAGTCTAAGGATTGAACTGAAGAGAAGGCAGATGAAGACAAAGAAGTGAATGAGTGTCACCTCCAAGGTTCTCGTGGTCGTAAAAGAAGAAGACAGACTAACACTTCGGGGTCATCAAAGAAAATTCCTCAGACGAGTGCAAATTTGGAAGTGTTCGGAGTATCCATCTCAGACATATGGCCTCATTTTGTAGAATGTCGCTATCTTGCTCCCAGACTGATGAATATTACACCTGATCCATCTGCCCATAGCTTCGACTCGAGTAGCACGTGAATTCTATATGGGGCATCGGGGCATCCCACCAGAAAGTGTAGACCTTTATTGGAAGAGATCAAGAAGCTGATCAATAATGGGACCTTAACACAAGAACTGATCCAGCAATGAAGAACCAAGGAGGAGGGGCAAGTTCACATAGTACTAAGGAAACCAGAGATGTCTTTGCATTAGAAGACTTTCTCGAAGTGATACAAGGAATCCACTTTACTACTTGTGACCCACATGTGGTAAAGATCTTTTGTGAAGGGGCATGCGTCGTGTTTGTTTATTTTCATTCCAAATAAGAACCCATTTTGCTTAACATACAATGTTCTTGAAAGCACACAGATGTGTATCTTTTCTCACCGCTGTAGGTCACTGGATATCAATTGCAAGATGTGATATTAGTAGGATGTTGTGATAACGATGAGGTGTGATCTCCCCAACAGACTCTGGTCAACAAAGCAAGACTACTACTCTTTCGATGACATTCAAGGATGAAAAAGCTCCAAATGTTAACCATGTAGAGTTGCTTGAAATTGAAACTCTAAGCATAATCTTCTATGCACTAAAGAGTTAATAATCAAAACAGGACACTTGTGTGTGGAGTAAAAGAAAATAACAATATTAGGTGGATTAAATAAATAAATAAAAACACTCCTATGTTCGAAGCTTGGTAATAGGCTTATTCGGATAAAAGTGTGGAAATTTTGAGGCACTCCGCTGAAGCAATAAGGTTGCAATACACCATCCATTTCAAGAAAACTTAGCTTCATGAGTGATGGTAATATTTTTAAATCGTGACTATGCCGAGTAACTTGGGGTAATGTTGTTTGCTCTATCGTTGTTTCAAGACAAATGACTGTGATGAGTTGATTTCCTCAAAAACAATGATAAATGCTTGAAAAAGAAAGAAGAAAAAGAGAAAGAAAAAAAAGAAGAAAGAAAAAAAGAGAGAAAAAAAGAAAAAGAAGAGAGAGAGAGAGAGAGAGAAATGAACAATAGCATAAGTAAAAAAAGTAAAGTAAAAAAAAACCCACCTAGAACTTTATTCTTAGAATGATATTTCTGCGCTCGAGTGGTCAAACAAGTCCACCCTTTTTAGGGCAGAGCAAATAATGAGAATTGAGAAAGAGTAGTATTCTGCAGCAACGCGGTAATCATGAGGATGATCCGAGTCATTTGGGAAGACTTCACAGCCTTGAATCGCCACAACATTCAAAATTCTTATGGACTCAAGCTATGCTTGAAATGATCGCTGAACGGTTGAATCTAAGACGCTCTTGCACTTGATATCCAGAATTCTTATTCTGTTGATTTCAAGATCCTGTATGTTAATCTAAATGACACTCTTCAGTGGAATGCCAATCAACAAATTGACAATTTAAAGCAAGAAAGACTTCTATGTATTGCTTCAGAGATAAGATCCAGAACACAAGGTCGTGGATATTATTGGGGCACCTAACCGGTGAAACGACCCCTTATGAGATAAAGATGATGACAATAATATATGTGTCAGACAGCTCAAGAGCAGGAAGCGGGTTTCAGCTATGATGCCTTGTTTGGTTCAAGGAAATGAAAAATGAACTGGGATGAGAATGAGGTCGTAAAATACGGGGGAAGGTAAGAGATAAACATTGATTATCTAAAGATTTAGGGCATAGGAATCGAGAGATGGTTCCCATTAAGAAGCATCAAGAAGATTGAATTTAGAAATTAAGTTCAGAGCATCGAAGCATTTTGCTCACCCCGATGATGAAACTGACAAATACTCTAAATGTTTGGTCAAAGAATTGAAAGATAGCTGAACTCATGATTGAGTGGGGCAAGGCAGAACTTGAAGAATGGTAAGAATCCCTACACAAGAATGATATAGAGATTAGAATGAGCTTATTCGTGAAGTGGGTAGAGACCCCGGAGAAGAAAGACAGCTGCTTGTGTAAGAGATCAAGAGCGGGTATTCAATTGATAAAGGAAAGATTGATGAAAATGAAGATCAAAACTGAGCATATTGAAAAAAATAAAAGAAATAATGAGATATAGAGAATGACTTTTCAGGGTATAGGTTTTTAAAACATACTTAAAAGAGAAAGAGTGAGGAAAGAGGAAAAAGAGAAGAAAGAGAGTAAAAAGGAGAAGAAAGAGAGTAAGAAAAGAGAGAGAAGAAAAAGAAAAAATAAAAAATAAAAGAGAAAGAAAAAAGGAAAAGAAGAAGAAGAAGAAAAAGAAAGCATTACATTGTATGCATCATATAGACAGAGGCATGTCAATTTTCGTTTGTTTTAGACAAGTATTTGAAGAATTATCAAAGAATTTTAAGAAGTACATTTTATTGAAGATAGAATGATCAGCAGCCATAGTAGCGTGAGGCCAGATGACGGTAGCCATAGTAGCATGAAGCCAGATATTAAGTCTTTCGGGCCATCAGTAAGACTTTTGGGCACAATGAAAAGACCTTCGGGCCACCGGTAAGTCTTTCGAGCATGGTGATAAGTCCTTCGAGCCATCAATAAGACATTCGAGTATGATGAGGCAGCCATAGTAGCGTGAGGCCAGATGACGGTAGCCACAGTAGCGTGAAGCTGGATATTAAGTCCTTCGGCCCATTAGTAAGACCTTCGGGCATGATGATAAGACCTTAGGGCCACCAGTAAGTCTTTCGAGCATGGTTATAAGTCTTTCGGGCCATCAATAAGTCATTCGGGCAAGATGCGGCAGCCTTTGTAGCGTGAGTCCAGAAAAGTCGATAGCCATGTTGTCATGAATACCAGAAAATTAGAAGATGAAGGTTCTATATAGGAAAAGCCTATATTTTTGAGCCCTCAATAAAAGACTCCATGTAGGAAGAGCCCTAACTCTAGAACTTCAAGGAAGGACCTTTAGTTCCAAGATTAAAAGGTGAAGAAGTTCTATATAGGAAGAACTTACGAGCCTGATGATGCGAACAAGGAAAAGCGGAGAGTTCCAGAAGAACACGTGATTCCGAGGCTACAAGCAGGGGAGTCGGATAAAAATAAGTGCTTTTGGTATTTGCTTTGTTCCTATTTCACAAGAACAAGCAAAGAGGGGCAATTGTAATCATTCATTTTTATCCGGTTTGTAAATATTGTGTTAATATATTAGTATAATAATTAATATATGTTATTATTGCATGTATACATACTATATTATATGTTTATTGTATACGTGTGATTAATGTACGTAGAATGTGGGATGTGTGCATGTATATTATATACTATGTATGGTGTATGTGTGTCGCATGTCACGTATGTTTTAATAGTTTATATATGTACTAGGGTGTACTTGGTTATATTAATTTTGTATGTATAAATGCACATATATATATATATATGCTTGTGTGTATGTGATATATATGTAGTTTGCATGTGCATGTATTATGTATGTTTGTAGTATGTATGATGCGTGTATGCATATATATATATGTGTGTGTGTGTGTGTGTGCATGTGATATGGTTGTGTGCATGTATATGTATACTATAGGTTTGCATGTATAGGTAAATTTGCGTGTATAGAATAATGTCAAGTATGTGTTTGTGTGTATGTGAATAAATACGTATATATGATGATTATTATTATTAATAATTATAAATATATATGACAGATCATATTAAAAACCCAAATGTTAAAAAATGTCTAAGTCCATTGTTACAAATCAAAACCCAAAAATATTTACAAAGCCCAAATCGGCCAGCCCAACATCCTAAAAGCCCTAATCCATATCAGATAAAATAACCCTAATATTGTCTTTTTTTGTGCGCAGCCATATCTTAGCCATTGGATCGAAACTTGATCCAACGGCCCAGATCAATCCAAGACACCCTTTCAGCTGGCCACGTGAAGAACACGCGCAGATGGTCCACCTTCCACTCGTGCGTGTAAGACCGTTCGATCTTCCCTGCCACGTGTCTTGATGGTCAGATCTCTCGAGCCCCCGTACAACATCCCCTCACCGGTTCACCCACCCAGCATGGCCAAACAAACACAAAAAGCAGAGATGTCTGATCCAAATCATGAACACAGTGTTTTCATTTATTGTAACTTGCTTGTGTAAACAAAACAAAAAAATCAGAGAATGATATATATTAGTTGTTACCAAAGATTCTAGACTCAGAGGGAACGTTCCAGAAATAAAAAAAGAGCTTCATTGGTAATTGGCTTTTCTATCATTTTCTTTTCTTTGCATGCACAACAATACTAACAAAGAAAATATAAAAAAAATAAAAGGACAAGTGGTTCTTACTCTCACCATTTAAGCCTCTCCTCGCCGACGACAAGCCAAGTGGTGAGCTGGCCAAAGGGGGAGGTGTTTCTTTTGGTATCAGTTTTTAAAAAAAAGAAAAAATGGCTTTCGTTTCGGTATTTTCCTAGATCTAAGATGTGTGGGGCTTTTTTTCTAAAATCTGAAGGTAGATTCATGTTTCGGGTTGAAAAATGAGTGTTTCGGGACAGTTTTTAAGAGCCCACTGTCGTCGACAAGCGGTGGTCGGCGGTGGAGGGAACGGTGGCCGGATGGTTTTCTGGGTTCATCCAAGGGGTCGGTTCGTTTTTGGGAGAGAATAGAATAGGGAGGGATCCTTTTTTCTGTAATGAAAATTTTGAAATGCCAAAGAGAAAAATCGAATCTGATTGGGTCCTTATGTAGGTGTTTTTAATTTTTAAAATGGTATAATAACGACCTTAGTCCCTCCGTGTTCCTAGTATTTTCGAAATGTCTCCGCCGCATGGGTTATTTACACCCTTGGTCCTCGTATGTTTTCACAAAATTTTAATCTCGTCCCTTGATTAACTGAAATCAATTTTCAAATGGTGAAATTCCGTCTTCAGTCCCTCCGCGTTTTCAAAATTTTCACCCCGAGCTCGCCCCTTGGTTCAATTACATGTTTAGTCCTTTTAAGTTTCGTCTAGTTTGTAATTTCGTCCCTAATTTATGTCTTTATTGTTTGATTTCCACCATTCTGTTTCGTTTTATTTCATTTTGGCCCATTTGCATGATTTAAATATTTATCCTTTTTTATTGTTTTTAGTATGCTTCCATCTCCCATTTAAGTTTGTATATGTTTTTTATTTTATCCCTCTCTTTTTCACATTATAATGTGGTTTATCATGCTTTTATATTTATTTATTTTGTGCGTTTCATATACATAGTTTTTTCTTATACGTTACGTTTGGTTTAATTTGAATATTAGGTTTATATGTTAGTGTAATCACTCATTTTGACCGGGTTTTAGTGTTATTAGTATTATAATATAAAATTAATAAAAATAAAAAAAAACAAAAAAATATATATTATAAAAAAATGAAGAAAATTGCGTAGAGCAGGGTGCTCCACGTCACCCTTAACCCATCCCCTTTGGCCTATAAATAGGCAGCAATTCCACGCCAATTGGATGCCCAAAATTGCCAAATGAAATTGGCAATTGAATTGCCACCCAAATCGTGGGGGCTAGGCCGGCCGCAAGGCTGGCCGGGGTTGGGGGCAGTGCCCTCGGCCCCAGTTGGTTCGATCCAACATTCGATCGGGGTCCTATTTTAGGTTCGATCTAGTTAATATTTTTGGAGGGGTCGCGATAGATCTCGTTGGAGTTCAGTTGGGGTTCGTCATTCGAGCTCCTAGTTAGGTATATTTTCTTCCCTTTTTTATTAGTGTTGTAATTTTTATAATTTAATGAAGTATTAGTTATTTTAAAATTGTAGTCTTATTTTTAGTTTGTATGTTTATGTTTTAGATTAGTATTTAATATGTTTTAAATTTGTGTTTTATATTAATATTTTCTTTATGTTAGATTCGTTTTTATTTATGTGTTAGAATAATATTTATTTGTGTTTTAAATTAATATTTATGAATGTTAGTATTTTATTTATGTTAGATATGTTTTTATTTATGAGTTAGATTAATATTTATGTATGTATGTTTTAGATTAATATTTTATTAGATTAGTATTTTATTATGTTAATATTTATTTGCATTGTATTTAAATTATTTGTCATGTTTTATATTTTGCTCACTAAGTTTGCATAATGGGATATATAAATTGTCAATGCGGTGTCCTTTTATCCGAGCGTAAACGGGGCCAGTATCAGGCGTAGTGATAGTGGTTGAGCGTTTACCCTCGGATAACGGGGCCTTTAAAATTTATTCGCAATTATGACCGAATTTTAAACTAATCGTCACTTTAATTCGGAAAATCTAATATTAATAAAGCGGTAATTATTAAAGTACCAAATTTGGGCAGTGTGGGGGTGCTAATCCTTCCCCATCTATAACCAACTCCCGAACCCAACAGTTTTTTAAATCTCTGGTTTTATGGTGTCCGGCCTACCTAAGTGGCCGGTGGCGACTCCAATTTTTAATAAAATACGGTTTTTTAAAACCCCACGGAATAAATATTTTATATCCTAAAAATCACAAACCCTTCGAAAACAACGTTTCTTAGCGAAAAAGGACATCGCTACAGATGACGACTCTGCTGGGAAACATTTTTTGTTTTTCAAAAACAAATGAGAGTCAAGCTTTTAAAATAATTACCGCTTTATCAATATTAAAAATTCTAGGTTAAAGTGACTATTAAATTAACATTCGGTTATAATTGCGCGTTTATTTTAACGCGTTTAAAATATGGCATATAAACCCGTTTTTTTAAGTGGGGGGAAAACGCTAATGCTTTCGTGGAGATATCGTTCTCCCGTATGGGCCTAGCAAGTACCTTCGGGGCTCGAGTACCTTATGCTTTCGTAAGGATATCATTCCTTCGTACGGGCATAAGCGAATGGGTCCCCCTGAATTGAACTCGGTTGAAATGAGCCTATAATGGGTGATGATCGGGGGCCTTGCTACCCTTAGTAGGGGACAGCAAGGACAATTCGGGTACCTCCTAGCACCAACACTGCATGTAGAGAACATAGAAACCCACCCTGTTAGAGCCATGCGGATAACCTTAGGTGTTTTTGACTAGATAAATAGGGTCGTTTTGTTTATTTACCTTATTTAATTTGTCATTTTATTTATATATTTATTATTTTTATCCGGTACTAACTCATTTTTTTGTGTTTTATTTTTATTTTACACATATTTTTGTTGCATTATCATTGCATCCACATTACATAGAGGCGTTGATTCAAGTGGTTTGCCCGATTAGAAAATCTTTCATCATGGAAAAAAAGGTGTCTTAGGAAGGATGGCATCGATCCAGTTGTATGACATTGGTCAGAGATTAATCAACAGATCCGAGGTAACGATTTGCCGAACAAGCGTGTAGTGCCAAAGTATACACACGAGACCCTGATGGTGGACATACAACGAGCTACAAGGTGTGTGAATGACTTAGCTACCGAAGTCGCGACTCTCCGACCTTTCGTAACCCCGGACATGGAAAAAGCACCAAGGTTTATCAAGTTTCTCAGAGCTGTCGAGGAGCTAGGAGGTAGAGCTAGGGATTATGTGTAGAACTTTATTTTGTAATTAAGACTTTGTAATAGACTCTTTTTGTAATAGGGACTCCTTTTGTAATATGGATCTTTTTTGTAATCTGGACCCTTTAATTCCCATGAAAGTCGTTCGAAAGGGTGATTACCAGCGGAATCAACGCCTTTATTTGCATTCATGTTGCATATCATGACATGGTGTTGATTCAAGAACAGTTCATTCTTTCAAAATAGAAAAAGTCTGCTTTGCCGGGAACGATAATATTACAGTATCAAGTTAGGCCGAGTAAAGACCAATCGCGAAAGAAGACGGTACGACAATAAGGCACGTGCGACGCAGAAGATTCAGTCAGGGCCGCAAAATCCCAATTTTAAATCTTCACATTTGACCATTTTTAAAATTCTCAGATTTTAATTTAACTCATTAAAACAAAAAAAGAAAAAAAATTGAAAATATTATTATTTTGCTTTGAAACTTCTTCTCTCATAAAACTTTCAGAATAATAATAATAACAAAAAGAAACCTAAAAGTTTCATTTTTAAGTAAGTTAAAATTTTTTATAATAAAAATAGGGAAATTTTTAAACCAAATGATCTTTGAGAATTTTAATTTAAACCCTAAAATTTTTTAAAGTACTCCCTTAGGACCGATAGAATCCATCCCTGTTTAGACGTATTATTCGTTTGCACCCAGAAAAGATCTTATCTGCATTATGCCTGCACTTGTTGATGTCATTTTTAGAAGCCACAAAAATAAAGATCATGACATCATGAGTCCATAGAATAGAATAAGAAGAGAAGACGAAGTCATCCATCATCCTGAAGATGACGTCGAGACGTAGAGCACAGGTTTTGCTTCCCGAAGTCAAGATCTCCAGAAGAAAGCTAACTGTCACCTGTAATTCATTATTAGTTTCTTGCAACCAGACATTTTTCTATTGATTGAAAGTCTTTTAAGGACTGTTCGAGAATCAACACCGCATTTGCATTCATGCATTGCATTGCATTACATTGTACAATCATGACATATTTTACATAACACTATCACTACCTTGCATAAAATTTTTGGGGGGTAATCCAAAGAACAATTAGAGTTTTATCGTGAATAAAAGAATTGAACACACTCAAAAATCAAGATTCGAGCAGTTAAAAGATGGACTCGAGAGAAAAAGAGAGAAAAAGAAGTTTGATGCCTTTAATACAAGAAAACTCTATTTGAGCCCCGATTTGGTCGTTCCTCCGGATTCCAAAGATTTCCAGATTTGCACATAATAAAGGAAAAGATGCCCCAAGATTCGTGTGACCATATTCTACAAAAAAGATGGGGGGGCTACATTGAAAAATTACCGATCCACTACTTACCCGACAGTCTAGCAGGACCTACCGTGATATGATATGCTTTGGACCCAGCACCAAGTCGTCAGTATCTCTAGGGTACGAAGATGAAACCTGATGAAAGCTTTAAGGAATGTGCTTTGAGGTGTATGTGTTTAGCGACCCAAGTGCAGCCTCCCGTAGATGAAGAGGAAAGTGAATTTCATGCCATATTTCTTATTTCTTCTTTGATAAGGTGCTCGGGAAAATGAATACCAGCTTTGAGGACTTCATGACAGTTGGATAGAGAATTGAACATGCACTCCGGGACCTAAGTTTAAAGACCATACCTGCCTAAGAGCAGAAGGAAACAAAGAGATAAATGGGTACCACTTTCAAAACATTGAGGCGATGGGGCATGACACTAAGAAATTTGGGGTCGTTAAAAAAAATCAAGAAGCTGGTCGATGAGGGAGTCATGACGAGAGAATTGATCCAGCGGTGGAAAAACAAGAGAAAAGGCAAGCCTGCACTACCTTGGAAGGGGCATAATGAGTTAGTACCCTGGAGATAATCCAAAGGTCCCTACGGTTTTATCATCATTTCACAAAGAAATTCTCAACAAAAAAATCAGTGTTTATTAGAATTAAAAAATCACATTTCCATTTAGAAAAGCATTTTTACATTCTTGATTCTTTAAACATTTTATTTTTATGGGGTAGTTTTCCCATATGCATATACATGCATTTTTTTAATGGACGTATGTATATATCATTTCTATACCAGGTCCTCGAATTTTGAATGCAACAGTACATTTGCTTCAAACCCAAAGATCAACTCTAAGTTGCATATATTTAGAAGAGATTGAATGTTGTGGTGATACTGTAAATGTGAGTATCTGCTAGTTTACTTAGGCCAACAGAGGAACAAAGGCGAGTGTTTAGACAATGGGCAGTTCCCATTTTAGAAATTTATCTTCTCAGGCGCTTGTTGTTTAAGATCCTTGAAACGAAAGTTGACCCTAAACCTCTACCCCCTAAAGGCATTCTCAGGACATTTGTGAATATGACAATGGATGGTGTTCTTTTACTTTACCAGAAGACACATATGAGACTATACAGATTGGATACGAAGATCAGAAAATCACCAGAAGAAAGTGGTTGAAAACATGGATATGTCCAAACGAAAAACCAAAAAAGAAGATAAATGGTAATCAGAAGGCCGAAGCAATCCAGATCGAGTAAATATCAGAAGAGCTACAGAGAGGCAATTAACTCCGAACGGAAGATCGCATCAATACCCAGTATAGATCCGTGTTGATTCAAGGATACATTCATAGACTCGAATAAGAAGAAAGAGATTCAATGCTAAAACCCGTAATGAATGAGCAGTCTAAAAAAAAGAAAAAGAAAAAGAAAGAAAGAAAGAATATTGTATATGTTTCACACACAGATCAAACAATACAAGAACGAGACTTCAACTATGAGCAAAGAGATGAAGGAATCCACATTTCAAGTAAACATCAGTTTTGAAAATTAGTATAGAAGCTCGAATTGAAACCAAGTCAAGACAAGTCGGCCCGAAGATTGCCAATTTTGAAAAAAGGAAATGACCTCTAGGGTGAAAACCCAAAATGGGCAGTCTAGAGTGATCCTAAAAATGAAGAAAAAGAGTAGTCTACCTGAGCCTGCTGCATCAATATCCAACCAAAACACACTTGAAGGAAGTGACCTCTAGGGTGAAAACCCAAAAATGGGCAGTCTAGAGCGATCCAAGAGAAAAAGTGAAAGAAAAAGAAAAAAGAGAGAAAAAAGAAAGCAAGAATAACATTTCATCTGGGCGTGCCAATCACAAGAATTCCCAGAAATGTATTCGTAGTCCTTCAAGAAATCTCAGTTCCGAGGAGTTTTGGAGGATCAAACATTCTTGAACAGAAAATGAACATCAAGATATAGCCGTAATGCAAGGCATCATACAATAAAAAAAGAAAGGAAATGAACTCTAGGGTGAAAACCGAAAACGGGCGATCTAGAGTGATCCAAAAAAAGAGAAGGAATAATGGGCATATCCAAGTTACACAAGTAATGTAAATCTGTTTCACTTAACCATAAACCAAAGGCCTACATTACAAGCCCCAAAGACCATTCTGGTCATCCATAGATATCCAAGTTGAATGAGAATGTCTTCAGATTTCATTCCGCCTATAAGGGTTAACTTTTCTTCAAGGAACGTCAAACTTCGAAGTGCTTGATCGACACCCAAATGAGGGAAGGATGGGGCATGGTGAGATAGTGAGATTAAGAGAGCCACCTTAAACGAGGTAGAAACTAGGTAGGGTTGTTCCTCTCAAAAGCCTATTAGACCAGAAGAAACTATACATTGGCATATATCTCCACAATGGTCAAGATCTTCTAAATATGCGCTTCATTAGAGTTGATCTCAGGCAACTTGAAGCAGATGCGCTATGGTGTTTGATATTTTGGGGTCAAACATGTTTTAAAAGGTTTGAAATTTTCTCCCAAAGTTTTGATGTTTACCATTTCCCCCAAACATTAATTTTTAAAAATGTTTGGCAATACACTTCGAATTTTGTTTACCATTCTCCAAGCATTATTTTATAAAAAATGTTTGGTCCTTAGAAAAAGAAGAAGAAAAGAAAAAGATGTTTACCATTTGTTCCAAACAATGTTTTCAAAATGTTTGGTATCCCGTCCAAGTTGTGATTTTCAAAATGATTGTTATCTTTTCAAACAATCATTATTTTTTAAAATATACACAAGTAAATTGCCTTTTACTTTACTTTAACAATGAATGATGATGAGATTTAAAGTATAGGGACCGGGAGTTAGTTCCCGTCGAAGTGCTACGAGAAGATCAAGGATGAGCTCAGGGGATGGAAGCATTTTGACTCACCCTAGTGACTAGAAATAGATTAAGGCTCTGTATGACGGGTCAGAAAATTCAAAGCAGTGGAGCCCGTGGTTGAATGGGGCAACGCCAAGCGAAGAAGATGACAATGGTTTTTATAAAAATAATATAAGAACCAGAGGATCATTTATGAAGACAAGTGATAACCCTGAAGATAAGAAGGCCTTTCGCACAAAAGGTTTAAAAGCATGTTCAAATGAGGATTTAAGAGCCTACAGTGAAGAAGTAAAGAGATGAAGAAATCTGAGGAACGACCTTTCAGGGTGTAAGACTTTAGAACAAAAAGGCTAAAAGAAAAAGAGAGAAAGAAAGAGAAAAAGTGAAAAAAAAATTCTCTAAAGCGAAAACCCGAAAGGGCACTTTAGAATTCCAAGTCGTAAATGGAGAAAAAGAAAGGTTGGAATGGTTGAACCTGACAATGAAGTGGGGTATCGACGCCCGTGAAAAAGGAGAAAGTGAACACGAGATCGAATAAGAACCAAAACAAGCTCACCAAGATATTGACACTCATGCATCATGAATAGTCAGACATCACTAGGATTAGGAGCATGTCAATTCATTTGTCATAGCATTTTGTTTTATCTTAGACAGGTATCTGTGGATTCAAAGTGACATCGATAGCCATCGTGGTGTGAATCCCAAATGTGAAGACAATGGTTCTACATACAAAAGGCCTATGTTTCCAAGCGTCTGCAGAGAGAGGTTCTATATAGGAAGAATCTGCCGCTCCAAGATTTCAGAAGCTGAAAGTTCTATATAGGAAGGACTTACAGCTCCAGGGTGAAGACTAGCAGTTCTATATAGGAAGAACTCCCAGTCGAAGGAATTCACCCATGATACACAAGGTTTATATAGGGAAGACCTGTGGTGTTGAAAGCGAAGAGTTCTAGATAGGAAGGGCTCCGAGCTTTATTGTCTTAGAGTAAAAGATTCTATATAGGAAGAATCCGTAGCTCCAAGATTTCAGAAGCTAAAAGTTCTATATAGGAAGGACTTACAGCTCCAGGGTGAAGACTAGCAGTTCTATATAGGAAGAACTCTCAGTCGAAGGAATTCACCCATGATACACAAGGTTTTATATAGGGAAAACCTGTTGTGTCGAAAGCGAAGAGTTCTATATAGGAAGGGCTCTGAGCTTTACTGTCTTAGAGTGAAAGGTTCTATATAGGAAGAACCTGTAGCTCTGAGATTTCAGACGCCAAAAGTTCTATATAGGAAGGACTGACGGCTCCAGGGTTTGAAGACTAGCAGTTCTATATAGGAGGAACTCCTAGTCGGAAGAATCCATCAGCGACGCAAAAGGTTTTATATAGGAGAAACCAGCGTTGAAGGCGAAGAGTTCTATATAGGAAGGACTCCAAGCTTTACTGTCTTGAAGTGAAAAGTTCTATATAGGAGGGACTCATAACTCGAGGCTTCAGAGCGAAGGGTTCTATATAGGAAGAGCTTGTAGCTCTAAGATCGGAAGGTGACGAAGCTCTATATAGGAAGAACTTACGAGCCTGAAGATTCAGCTAAGGAAGAGCGGATAGTTCCAGAAGAACACGTGATTCCGAAGCCAAAGACAAGAAAGTAGGTCAAAAATAAGTGCTTTTGATCTTTGCTTTGTCCTCATTTCACAAGAACAAGCAAAGAGGGGCAACTGTAATCACTCATTTTTGACTGGGTTTTAGTGTTATTAGTATTATAATATAAAAAAATAAAAACAAAAAAAAATAAAAAATATATTATTAAAAAAAGGAAGAAAATTGCGTGGAGCAGGGTGCTCCACGTCACCCTTAACCCATCCCCTTTGGCCTATAAATAGGCAGCAATTCCACGCCAATTGGACACCCAAAATTGCCAAATGAAATTGGCAATTGAATTGCAACCCAAATCGTGGGGGCTAGGCCGGCCGCAAGGCTGGCCGGGGTTGGGGGCAGTGCCCTCGGCCCCAGTTGGTTCTATCCAACATTCGATCGGGGTCCTATTTTAGGTCCGGTCTAGTTAATATTTTTGGAGGAGTCGCGGTAGATCTCGTTGGAGTTCAGTTGGGGTTCGTCATTCGAGCTCCTAGTTAGGTATATTTTCTTCCCTTTTTTATTAGTGTTGTAATTTTTATAATTTAATGAAGTATTAGTTATTTTAAAATTGTAGTCTTATTTTTAGTTTGTATATTTATGTTTTAGATTAGTATTTAATATGTTTTAAATTTGTGTTTTATATTAATATTTTCTTTATATTAGATTCGTTTTTATTTATGTGTTAGAATAATATTTATTTGTGTTTTAAATTAATATTTATGAATGTTAGTATTTTATTTATGTTAGATATGTTTTTATTTATGAGTTAGATTAATATTTATGTATGTATGTTTTAGATTAATATTTTATTAGATTAGCATTTTATTATGTTAATATTTATTTGCATTGTATTTAAATTATTTGCCATGTTTTATATTTTGCTCACTAAGTTTGCATAATGGGATATATAAATTGTCAATGCGGTGTCATTTTATCCGAGCGTAAACGGGGCCAGTATCTGGCGTAGTGATAGTGGTTGAGCGTTTACCCTCGGATAACGGGGCCTTTAAAATTTATTCGCAATTATGACCGAATTTTAAACTAATCGTCACTTTAATCCGGAAAATCTAATATTAATAAAGCGGTAATTATTAAAGTACCAATTTTGGGCGATGTGGGGGTGCTAATTCTTCCCCATCTGTAACCGACTCCCGAACCCAACAGTTTTTTAAATCTCTGGTTTTATGGTGTCCGGCCTACCTAAGTGGTCGGTGGCGACTCCAATTTTTAATAAAATGCGGTTTTTTAAAACCCCACGGAATAAATATTTTATATCTGAAAAATCACAAACCCTTCGAAAACAACGTTTTTTAGCGAAAAAGGACATCGCTACAGTTAGTTTTATGTTTTTTTGTATGATCTTACATGTCAATTTATGGTGTTTAGTCCCGTTGATGTCATATTTGCATGCCCATTTCGTTTTTTAGTAAACATTTCGGTGTGGAAATTTTCTACATTAATGTTTGTGTCATGTTTATTTACGTTTTTTTAGGTGTTGTATCATGTTTTTAGGTTACTTAATTTGTTCATTCATATCGTACACGTTTATTTTAAGTGTCTTGTTTTAGTCAGGTTTGTGTGTCATATCTATTTATGTCTTCACATGTATATTATCATGCTATGATGCCTCTTTTTTTTGTTCATGTTGTGCTTCCTTTTATCATGTTTATATGTCTAGCATGAATTTCGTGTTTTCGCATCATGGTTATATTTGTTACATTTAAATATCATGGTGTTTTAGCATATGCATAGATTGTGTCATATGATAAGTTGTAATGTGGTATTATGCTAATATTATTATTGAATCATATTTTATTCACGTCATGCATGTGTTATCATTGTAGTTCATCTTAATATATTTAAGCATGTTAGATTTATTTATTTAATGTTGGAAGCATGTTTTATTCTTGTTTATGTTTATACTTTGTTTTTTTATCATTATAATATGTTATGTTTTTTTATGTATTTTATTATTTTTGTTTAGCATTGAAATATTCATGTTTTAGTACCATATCGATGTAAATATATGTCATTTTTAATTTGTTTTCTAAGGTTGCATAAAGGATTAATATATTTTGTCAATGCGGTGCCCTTTTATCCGAGAGTAAACGGCGCCAGTATCAGGCGTAGTGATGGTGGTTGGGCGTTTACTCTCGGATAACGGGGCTTTTAAAATTTACTCGCACATATAACTAAATGTTAATTAAATCGACACTTTAATCCGAAAAGTAATATTAATAAAGCGGTAATTATCAAAGTACCAATTTTGGTCGGCGTGGGGGTGCTAATCCTTCCCCATCCGTAACCGACTCCCAAACCCCAACAATTTCAATTCTCTGGTTTTATGGTGTCTGGCCTACCTCAGTGGCCGGTGGCGACTCCATTTTTAAATAAAATACGTTTTTTTCTAAAACCCCCACGGAAGACATTATTTTCAAAACAAAATAAAATAAACATACTTTTTAGCGAACATAAAAAAGGACATCGCAACAGATGGCGACTCCGTTGGGGACATTTTTTTTTCAAAAAACAAATGAGAGTCAAGCTTTTTCAAAATAATTACCGCTTTATTAATATTGGAAGTTCCAGATTAAAGTGAATATTAAATTAACATTCGATTATAAGTGCGCGTTTATTTTAACACATTTAAAATTTGGCATATAAACTCGTCCTTTTAAGTGGGGGGGAAACACTAATGCTTTAGTGAGGATATCGTTCATCTGTGTAAGCCTAGCAAGTACCTTCTGGGCTCGAGTACCTTATGCTTTCATAAGGATATTGTTCCTTTGTGCAGGCATAAGCGAATGGGTCCCCCCTGAATTGAACCCGGTTGAAAGGAGCCTATAATGGGTGATGATCGGGGGCCTTGCTACTCTTAATAGAGGACAACAAGGACAATTCGGGTACCCCCTAGAACCAACACTGCATGTAGAGAAAATATAGAAACCCACCCTTTATAGCCATGCGGATAACCTAGGTGTTTTAGACGAGATGTAAATAGGGTTGTTTTGTGTGTTTATCTAATTTAATTTGTCCTTATTTATGTATTTATCGATTTTAACCGGTACTGACTTGTTTTCTTCTTTGTTTTTGTTTTTTTTGCATATATCATCGCTTTCGCATTACATAAGGTATTGATTACCAAGTGGTTTCTCCTGTAATAGAGATTATTCATGATGGACCAAGGAATCTTTGACCTGACGATAAGGGGTTCGGTTCCAGAGTTCCATCCCGAGCCTAGATCGGGGACAGTAGAAGAAGGATCGTTCAGAGACTCCAAGTCAGATTCAGTAAGCAGTGTCAGTCCTGGTAACGAGCAAGGTGGAGTACAAGAATTAAAGAAACAAATGACTGAGATGATGAACCAGATAAATGCTATGATGAAAGATAAGCAGCTTGTCGAACTTGGAAAAGAATCGATCAAGGACCAGAATGTAGAACAGAATGGTCAGAATGTTAAGACAGACAACACCGTTAAATACAACAAGTTAAATCCTTTTGTGATCAATCTCAAGACACAGTCAGGTGGCATATCTAGGGCAGATACCCAGGAAACAGAGGCAAGACTAGGAGAAGCCCGAGAATCAAATGACGTAAAGGGGCATTGTCCTATACCTATGAGATACACCGTGCTACTTCCATTGCTCATTGAAAGGAATCTTATCATACCAGTGAAGTCTGTACCAAAGAGGCCACCTTACCCGAAGGGTTACAACAGTCGTGTCTGGTGAAGCTACCACATAGTGGGTTCGGGTCATCATACTGAGAACTGCAGAGCCCTGAAGAATAGAGTTCAAGATCTTATCAAGATGGGAGTTTTGGGTTTCGAAGACAGACAACCCTGATTGTACAATAATCCAGTCATTGCCCGAAGGGCAAAGCCGAAGAGGGATCAATGCTCAGTCCAACGTTCGGGTAACACAGAAGTGAGTCGCTGGAGTGAGACCAATTTAGGAGCCGAGAGTAAAAGCATCTCAGAAGATGAACTTGCATTCGAGTACGGTCAATTCAAGCATGAGAGGTATGATCCGAGTAAAATATCGAAGGGAATGCAAGACGAGTACCAGAAGTTGCACTTTGAATTCAAGAATGCTGGTCTGGGTGACACATTTGAAGAATGGGTTAAGAGCATAATTCAGTTGAAGAACAATTTGGAACGTTGGAAGTAGAAATGCAAAACTAGCAAAAATAAAGCCAGATCATTGTCTCAAAAGTTGAAAGAAGCTGAGAGCCAACGTGACATCCTCCAAGGTGAGTTGGAAAGCAGCCTGGCTATGGATGAGATCCTGAAATCAAGTCTGCAGTAGAAAGGGGAGGAATCTCAAGCCCTTCAAATGAAAAATGCAACGTTCAAAGAACAGATAGAAAGGCTCTAGACGTCTTTACGTACCAACGAGATTCGTGTTGAAGAATACAAGCAGGCCGGGTATGAAAGTTTTAAAGAAGTAACTGCCAAGCTACAAAAGGTCAAGCAGAAAATACAGGAGAAAGACAAAGACATGAAGATCACTATGACTCAAGCGCGACAAATGGCTCAACAGGTAGTAGACTTAGCTGATGCAGCAGCACCGATAAGCCAGAATATTGATCCGGCGTTGGACCGCGAAGGAAAGCTGACAGGACAATTGAATGAGGTTAAGAAATTAGGTGCTAGAGCTCACCGCTATTTGTAAACTCCTAATACCTGATGTAATGACAGCTTTTGGTCTGAATGAAAGATGTTCTATTGGGACAAATCACTTGCGGAATCAATACCTTATTGCATTCATGCATTGCATTTGCAGCACATCCTTTTCATTGTTTAATGATTTTATCATTGCATGGTACTTCATCATTTAATTTCTGGGGTTCGATGACAAAATTGGTTGAGAAAATAGAACGAACTAAGGAGTTGAAGCTTGACCTGCTAGAAGAAAGAATCTAGAATGAGCTAAAGAAGAAAGAAAAAATAGATGTTTTCAATACAAGGGAACTCTGTCTAGTCCCTGATTTGATCATTCCTTCGGATTTCAAGATTCCCAAATTTGTGCAATATGACGAAACTAGCTGCCCGAAGGTCCACATGACCATGTTTTGCAAAAAAATTGAGGGATACATGAAGAGTTGTTGATCCACTACCTCCACGATAGCCTGACGGGACCTGCAGCAGTATGGTATAATCGTTTGAGCAGAAACCAAGTTCAGTCATGAGGTGACCTTGCTAATGCCTTCTTGAGTCAGTACAGATATACTTTAGACTTAGCGCCCTGTCGTCAATTTCTTCAGAACTAGAAAATAAGACCAAATGAAAGCTTCAGGGAGTATGCACTAAGGTGGCGATGTTTCGCA
This sequence comes from Hibiscus mutabilis, assembly GCA_019671005.1. Taxonomy (NCBI): domain Eukaryota; kingdom Viridiplantae; phylum Streptophyta; class Magnoliopsida; order Malvales; family Malvaceae; genus Hibiscus; species Hibiscus mutabilis. Next base: position 12,825,097 of record CM033722.1, read on the forward strand.
GCCCAAGTTTAGCCTTCTATAGCAGAAGAAGAGTTGACTCACATGTTCTATGCAACGCTTCCCTCTCCTTTTTTCGATATAATGTTGGAGAAATCAAGAAGCAGATTCGAGGATTTTATGATGATTGGAGAGAGGATAGAATACGTAATCTGAGAAGGAAAATTAGGGTTTAAGTCTAAGGACCAAACTAAAAAGAAGGCAGATGAAGACAAAGAAGTGAATAAGTGTCACCTCCAAGGTTCTCGTGGCCGTAAAAGAAGAAGACATACTGACACTTCTGGGTCATCAAGGAAAATTCCTCAAACGAGTGCAAATTTGGAAGTGTTCGGAGTATCCATCTCAGACATATGGCCTCATTTGGTAGAATGTCGCTATCTTACTCCCAGACTGATGAATATTACACATGATCCATCTGCCCATAGCTTCAACTCGAGTAGCACATTTGAATTCTATATGGGGGCACCGGGCATCCCACCAAAAAGTGTAGACCTTTATTGGAAGAGATCAAGAAGCTGATCAATAATGGGACCTTGACACAAGAACTGATCCAGCGGTGGAGAACCAAGGAGAAGAGGCAAGTTCACATAGTGCTAAGGAAACCAGAGATGTCTCTGCATTAAAAGACTTTCTCGAAGTGATACAAGGAATCCACTTTACTACTTGTGGCCCACATATGGTAAAGATCTTTTGTGAAGGGGTATGTGTCGTGTTTGTTTATTTTTATTCCAAATAAGAACCCATTTTGCTTAACATACAATGTTCTTGAAAACACAGATGTGTATCTTTTCTCACCGTTGTAGGTCACTGGATATCAATTGCAAGATGTGATATTAGTAGGATGTTGTGATAACGCTGAGCTGTGATCTCCCCAACAGACTCTGGTCAACAAAGCAAGACTACTACTGTTTCGATGACATTCAAGGACGAAAAAGCTCCAAATGTTAACCATGTAGAGTTGCTTGAAATTGAAACTCTAAGCGTAATCTTCTATGCACTAAAGAGTTAATAATCAAAACAGGACACTTGTGTATGGAGTAAAAGAAAATAAAAATATTAGGTGGATTAAATAAATAAATAAAAACACTCCTATGTTCGAAGCTTGGTAATAGGCTTATTCGGATAAAAGTGTGGAAATTTTGAGGCACTCCGCTGAAGCAATAAGGTTGCAATACACCATCCAATTCAAGAAAACTTAGCTTCATGAGTGATGGTAATATTTTTAAATCGTGACTATGCCGAGTAACTTGGGGTAATGTTTTTTGCTCCATCATTGTCTTCAAAACAAAGGACTGTGACGAGTTGATTTCCTCAAAAACAATGATAAATGCATGAAAAAAAGAAGAAAAAAGAGAAAGAAAAGAAGAAAGAAAAAGAAAAAAGAGAGAAAAAAGAAAAAGAAGAGAGAGAGGGGAGAGAAATGAACAATAGCATAAGTAAAAAAAAAACCCACCTTGAACTTTATTCTTAGAATGATATTTCTACGCTAGAGTGGTCAAACAAGCCCACCCTTTTTAGGGCATAGCAAATAATGAGAATTGAGAAAGAGTAGTATTCTGCAGCAACGCGATAATCATGAGGATGGACCGAGTCATTCGAGAAGACTTCGCAGCCTTGAATCGCCACAAAATTCAAAATTCTTATGGACTCAAGCTATGCTTGAAATGATCGATAAACGGTTGAATTTAAGACGCTCTTGCACTTGATATCCAGAATTCTTATTCTATTGATTTCAAGATCCCGTATGTTAATCTAAATGACACTCATCAGTGGAATGGCAATCAACAAATTGTCAATTTAAAGCTACAAAGACTTCCATGTATTGCTTCAGAGATAAGATCCAGAATACAATGTCGTGGATATTATTGGGGCCCCTAACCGGAGAAACGACCCCTTAATGTATGAGATAAAGATGATGACAAGAATATATGTGTCAGACAGCTCAAGAGCAGGAAGCGGGTTTCAGCTATGATGCCTTGGTTGGTTTAAGAAAATGAAAAACGGACTGGGACAAGAATGAGGTCGTAAAATATGAGGGAAGATATAAGATAAACATTGATTCTCCAAAGAGTTAGGGCATAGGAATCGAGAAATGGTTCCCATCAAGAAGCAACAAGAAGATTGAATTTATAAATTAAGTTCAGAGCATCGAAGCATTTTGTTCATCCCGATGATGAAACTGACAAATACTCCAAATGTTGGGTCAAAGAATTAGAAGATAACTGAACTCATGATTGAGTGAGGCAAGGCAGAACATGACGAACGGTAAGAATCCCTACACAATAATGATATAGAGATTAGAATGAGCTTATTCGTGAAGTGGGTAGAGACCTCGAAGAAGAAAGACAGCTGCTTGTGCAAGAGAGCAAGAACGGGTATTCAATTGATAAAGGAAAGATTGATGAAAATGAAGATCAAAACTGAGTATATTGCAAAAATAAAGGAAATGGAGAGATCCGGAGAATGACTTTTCAGGGCATAGGTTTTTTAAAACATACTTAAAAGAGAAAGAGTGAGTGAGGAGGAAAAAGAGAAGAAAGAGAGTAAGAAAAGAGAGAGAAGAAAAAGAAAAAATAAAAAATAAAAGAAAAGGAAAAAAAAGAAAAGAAAAAAAAAGAAAAAGAAAGCATTACATTGCATGCATCATATAGATTGAGGCATGTCAATTTTTGTTTGTTTTAGACAGGTATTTGATGAATTATCAAAGAATTTTAAGATGTAGATTTTATTGAAAAGAGAAAGATCGGCAGCCATAGTAGCGTGAGGCTAGATGACAGTAGCCATAGTAGCCTGAAGCCAGATATTAAGTCCTTCAGGCCATCGATAAGACTTTCAGGCACGATGATAAGACCTTCGGGCCATCGGTAAGTCTTTCGAGCTTAGTGATAAGTCCTTTGGGCCATCAAAAAGACCTTCGGGCATGATGAGGCAGCCATAGTAGCGTGAGGCTAGATGACGGTAGCCACAGTAGCGTGAAGCCAGATATTAAGTCCTTCAGGCCATCAGTAAGACCTTCGGTCATGATGATAAGACCTTCGGGCCACCAGTAAGTCTTTCAAGCATGGTGATAAGTCATTTGGGCCATTAATAAGTCCTTCGAGCAGGATGCAGTAGCCTTAGTAGCATGAGTCCAGAAAAGTCGATAGCCATGTTGTCATGAATCCCAGAAAATTATAAGATGAAGGTTCTATATAGGAAAAGCCTATATTTTCGAGCCCTCCAGTGAAAGATTCCATGTAGGAAGAGCCCTAACTCCAGAACTTTAAGGAATGACCTTTAGTTCCAAGATCATGAGGTGAAGAAGTTCTATATAGGAAGAACTTACGAGCCTGAAGATGTGGACAAGGAAAAGCAGAGAGTTCCAGAAGAACACGTGATTCCGAGGCTACAAGCAGGGGAGTCAGATAAAAATAAGTGCTTTTGGTCTTTGCTTTGCTCCTGTTTCACAAGAACAAGCAAAGATGGGCAACTGTAATCACTCATTTTTATCCGGTTTGTAAATATTGTGTTAATATATTAGTATAATAATTAATATATGTTATTATTGCATGTATACATACTATATTATATGTTTATTATATACGTGTGATTAACGTACGTAGAATGTGGGATGTGTGCATATATATTATATACTATGTATGATGTATGTGTGTTGCATGTCACGTATGTTTTAATAGTTTATATATGTACTAGGGTGTACTTGGTTATATTAATTTTGTATGTATAAAATGCACGTATATATATGCTTGTGTGTATGTGATATATATGTAGTTTGCATGTGCATGTATTATGTATGTTTGTAGTATGTATGATGCGTGTATGCATATATATATATATATGTGTGTGTGTGTGTGTGTGTGTGTGTGTGTGCGTGTGATATGGTTTTGTGCATGTATATGTATACTATAGGTTTGCATGTATAGGTAAATTTGCGTGTATATAATAATGTCAAGTATGTGTTTGTGTGTATGTGAATAAATACGTATATATAATTATTATGATTATTATTAATTATATATATATATGACAGATCATATTAAAAACCTAACTATTTGTTAAAAAATGTCCAAGTCCATTGTTACAAATCAAAGCCCAAAAATATTTACAAAGCCCAAATCGGCCAGCCCAACATCCTAAAAGCCCTAATCCATATCAGATAAAATAACCCTAATATTGTTTTTTTTTGTGCGCAGCCATATCTTAACCATTAGATCGAAACTTGATCCAACGGCCCAGATCAATCCAAGATACCCCTCCAGCTGGCCACGTGAAGAACACGCGGAGATGGTTCACCATCCACTCGCGCGTGTAAGACCGTTCGATCTTTCCTGCCACGTGCCTTGATCGCAGGACCTCCCGAGCCGCAGTATGGCATCCCCTCACCGGTTCACCCACCCAGCATGGCCAAACAAATATAGAAAACAGAGATGTCAGATCCAAATCACGAACACAGTGTTTTAATTTGTTGTAACTTGCTTGTGTAAACAAAACAAAAAAAAACAGAGATTGATAAATATCAGTTGTAACCAAAGATTCTAGACTCAGAGGGAACATTCCAGAAATAAAAAAAGAGCTTTATTTGTAATTGGCTTTTCTCTCATTTTCTTTTCTTTACATGCACAACAATACTAACAAAGAAAATATAAAAAATAAGAGGACGAGTGGTTCTTACCCTCGCCGTTTAAGCCTCTCCTCGCCGGCGACAAGCCATGTGGTGAGCCGGCCAAAGGGGGAGGTGTTTCTTTTGGTCTCGGTTTTTTTAAAAAAAAGAAAAAATGGTTTTCGTTTCGGTATTTTCCTAGATCTAAGGTGTGGGGGGATTTTTTTTTAAAATCTGAAGGTAGGTTCGCGTTTTGGGTTGAAAATGAGTGTTTCGGGACGATTTTTAAGAGCCCGTTGCCGTCGAAAAGCAGTGGTCGACGGTGGAGGGAACGGTGGTCGGATGGTTTTCTGGGTTCATCTAAAGGGTCGGTTCGTTTTTGGGAGAGAATAGAATGGGGAGGGATCCTTTTTTTCTGTAATGAATTTTTTTGAAATGCCAAAGAGAAAAATCAAATCTGATTGGGTCCTTATGTAGGTGTTTTTAATTTTTAAAATTGTATAATAGCGACCTTAGTCGTTCCGTGTTCCTAATATTTTCGAAATGCTCCGCCGCATGGGTTATTTACACCCTTGGTTCTCGTATGTTTTCATAAAATTTTAATTTGGTCCCTCGATTAACTGAAAACAATTTTCAAATAGTGAAATTCCATCTTTAGTCCCTCCGCGTTTTCAAATTTTTAACTTTGAGCTCGCCCCTTGGTTCAATTACATGTTTAGTTCTTTTAAGTTTCGTCTGGTTTGTAATTTCGTCCCTAATTTATGTCTTTATTGTTTGATTTCTGACATTTAGTTTCATTTTTTTTCATTTTGGCCCATTTGCATGATTTAAATGTTTATCATTTTTTTATTGTTTTTAGTATGCTTGGACCTCCAATTTATGTTTGTATATGTTTTTTTATTTTATCCCTCTCTTTTTTCGCATTATAATGTGGTATATCATGCTTTTATATTTATTTATTTTGTTCGATTTATATACATGGTTTTTTTCTTATACGTTACGTTTGGTTTAATTTGAATATTAGGTTTATATGTTAGTTTTTATGTTTGTTTTGTATGATGTTACATGCCAATTTATGGTGTTTAGTCCCGTTGATGTCATATTTGCATGCCCATTTCGTTTTTTAGTAAACATTTCGGCGTGGTAATTTTGTATATTAATGTTTGTGTCATATTTATTTACGTTTTTTAGGTGTTGTATCATGTTTTTAGGTTACTTAATTTGTTCGTTCATATCGTACACGTTTATTTTAAGTGTCTTGTTTTAGTCTGGTTTGTGTGTCATATCTATTTATGTCTTCACATGTATATTATCATGCAATGATGCTTCTTTTTTGTTGTTCATGTTGTGCTTCCTTTTATCATGTTTATATGTCTAGCATGAAATTCGTGTTTTCGCATCTTGGGTTATATTTGTTACATTTAAATATCATGGTGTTTTAGCATATGCATAGATTGTGTCATATGATAAGTTGTAATGTGGTATTATGCTAATATTATTATTGAATCATATTTTATTCACGTTATGCATGTGTTATCGTTGTAGTTCATCTTAATATATTTAAGCATGTTAGATTTAATTATTTAATGTTGGAAGCATGTTTTATTCTTGTTTATGTTTATACTTTGTTTTTTTATCATTCAATATGTTATGTTTTTTATGTATTTTATTATTTTTGTTTAGCATTGAAATATTCATGTTTTAGTACCATATCGATGTAAATATATGTCATTTTTTAATTTGTTTTCTAAGGTTGCATAAAGGATTAATATATTTTGTCAATGTGGTGCCCTTTTATCTGAGAGTAAACGGGGCCAATATCAGGCGTAGTGATGGTGGTTGGGCATTTACTCTCGGATAATGGGGCTTTTAAAATTAACTCGCACATATAACTAAATGTTAATTAAATTGTCACTTTAATCCGGAAAGTCTAATATTAAAAAAGCGGTAATTATCAAAGTACCAATTGTGGGCGGTGTGGGGGTGCTAATCCTTCCCTATCCGTAACTGACTCCCGAACCCCAACAATTTCAATTCTCTGGTTTTATGGTGGCCGGTGGTGATTTCATTTTTAAATAAAATACAGTTTTTTTCTAAAACCCCCACGGAAGACATTATTTTCAAAATAATAAAATAAACATACTTTTTAGAAAACATAAAAGGACATCGCTACACATTACATATCATATCATCCAAAGGTGTTGATTCAAGATGAGCCCATTTTAGAACGCGTTCAGGTATGGAAGGGAAGTTATGTAATGTCAAAAGCGATAATGCTATGGTATGGGGATGGTCCGAGCGTATACATATAGAGAAAGGAGATATTCTGACAACAGGATATGTATCAAAAATTAATGAGCCCACCTTGATAGTTTCCCAGGAAAATGACATTCAGGAACTGAGGGAGATATGGCAAAGTTGGGACTCGGGTATGAAGCAAGCCTTTTGATAAGTGTTCAAAAGTACTATTTTTATTACCCTTTTTACTCATATTATTGTTAGACTTAAGCTCGTATTAGTTGCATAATTAGTCATTCATGCATTAATTCATGTTTCTTTCCACCGTTGAGCTTGATTACATAACTAGGTGATTTTTGTGGAAAAAGATGTTGCTTTAGTGTGTTTTTGTGTGTGCAGAATCACTTGCCTAAACAAGGCTAGAACCAGTTGCCAGGGCAGTGCATGAAGGAGATGCCGAGCTAGTTGCCAGGGCAATGCATGAAGGAGACGTCGAGCCAGTTGCCAGGGCAATTGCCGACAAAGAATAAGGTGATATGGTAGTCGAAATTGATGACTAGACAAGCCCAAGATGACGTGGAGCAAAGCTAAATCCCAAATGAGTTTGATTTCCATGAAGAGGTTAAAGAAGAATTAAATTCCAAGAAGATAGGAGAAGTTCTAGAAGGAATATAATTATAATAAAGAATTATATTCTTTAAAGATAATTTAATTCCAACTTAACTTCCTCTTTAAAGAAGGACTTTGACCTAGCCCTATAAATAGATCACCAAGCCGTCAACTCTAAGTAAGCAAGATGAGGTAAAATTTCGACAACTCCAAAGGGAAATAAGGAAGAGATTTCGACAAGAGAGCAAGGGGGAGAGAGTTCGATTTCTTTTTCTTCTTTGCTTCCATTAGATTCATGGTTTAGGGATTATTCTTTGTGTATCTTTTGAACCCAACCATGAACTAACTTGATTGGTTGGGGTTATTGTATTTTGTTGTTGTGAGAAACAATTGGATTTTGTTTAGGTAATAAGAGTTTGCACTTTTCTATTCAAGGTTTATTCATTCTTGGTTCTTATTTTTGTTTGCGAGTGAATTGGGAGAGGATCTCGTAACTTCATCTATTTATCTAATATCGGGAGAGTTAGATTCAAGAAACGAATGAGTATGATCTTTATTCAATCTATTGATGGTGAAGATTAATCCGGCTTAGGAATAAGTTAAGGATTTCAATGGCTAAGAGGAGCGCAAGATTGGTTGTTGTTCACCCTTGATTCACACAGGGATGTATTATCAAGGCATGCACAAATAGCTAGAGTTTCGACTTAGGGATAAGAAGAAACCATTGAAGAACGCTCTGCCGAACCTTGAAGTTGCTGCCCATACGCCCAAGTAGTTGCCCAGCTAGTCGCCCAGGCAACCATCGATTAGTTGCCAAGGCAACCCCGCTGTATAAGTTGCCACGGCAACTGAGTTGCCCTTGCACTCTTTTACCAAGACGATCCAATCGGCTATCACACCTCAACTCATGATAACCTGGCCTATTCACTCTATTTTAATTTCATCTATTCTTGTAGTTTATTGCTCTTAGTTTTCTCGTTAATTAAAACCTCTATTATCAATTGTGTTTTTATTTTCAAAGGCAAAGAACTTAAGCAAAGTGGCCCAAACCAATCCCTGTGGAGACGATACTCGATACTCGTATCACTTTATTACTTGCGACATGTATACTTGCACATTTGCGTAGCACTTATTACACGCAACAAGTTTTTGGCGCCATTGCCGGGGATTAACAATTGGTGTTAGTTGTTTTTGTTATTGCATTTTTTTCTCTTAGTTTTACTAACTTTTCTTTTTGTTTGTTTTATCAAAAAAAATTAGGTGCGCTGCAAGTTAAAGGACATCAACATGTCGGGAAATAAAAGCCGATCTATTCGAGAGATGATGTTGGAAGATATGAATCAATCCAATCAATAGTTTCTTGCACCCTTTGATGATTACCTATACCAACCGAGAAAAGCCCAAAGAGCCTATACCGTGGAAAAATCTTGTGCTATGTGTGGAGAACATCATGTGTTTGAAAATTGCCCTCACATTTTTTATGCATATGACTACATGGAGGACCATAGAGGGAACCAGTAGCAAAATTCTTCATGGTATGGTCAAAAAGCTCAATTTTTTTTACCATAAAAATTTTTCCGCGGCAACAGATATGCCATGGCAATGTAGTCCTTTTCAAGAGCGTTCAAATTCCTTGGAGGAAATGTTGCTAGCTTCCTTGGCTAGACTTGACGGATCAATTGAAGAGATTCGAGAGCTATCAAAGTCCATGGATACGAGGATAGATCAGTGGGATGCAACCTTGGGGGATTCAGAAGATCAATTGAGGAGATCCACATATGTCATGGATAACATGCACCAACAATTCATTCCTAGGGATACTGAAGTCCCAAGGCAAGAGGATGCTAATGAGAGAGACTGCCCAACACATGATGAGCCTGAGCAACAAATTGCCTCGGCAATGATTGAGGAGCCTGAACAGAGCAATGCGACACCACTCAGTGAAGCTGAGAACAACAATACTACAACAAATTCTAAGGAACCTGATGCCCAAAAGGTTACAACGTTGATGTTGAAGCAGGAATCTTTAGATTGCTCTCATCTACAGTTGCCACGGAAATTGCAAGACCACATGCAAGATCAACGAGATGATAATACTTTGCCAATGGAATACGAGCAGGTAATGGTTGAACCTTTTGAATTCTTTAAAAACTCACATCGTCCATTGCAGGTATGTTTTGAGGAACCGATGTTGGTAGATTTGAAGTCATCGAAATCTCTACTGATGGAGATGTTTGAGAGGCCAAAAGAAAAATGTGCTTGGATTCGTAAAGCTTTTCAAAAAATTGGTTCTTCCCTTGACTTACAGCAAATTTTGGCAACTGATTGCCACGACAATTGGCTTGAGCAGCAATTGCCACGACAACAAAGGCTACATCCAACCATGATGGAAGTCGACAAGAATGAGGTAAGTGAATGGTTGGGAATAGATATAATTTTTCCTATTAATATATTTGTGCCTTCAGGAATAGTAGCAAGGTGGAGGACATGCATGGACTACAAGGGAACACGGAAGAAAGACACATCCACTATGGTAATGCAAAAGGGAGTAGCTGGGAGCACATTGGCCCAACTCTTTTTGGGCAATATTGTCACCCGATGGAGGGTACAGATGGACTATAAGAAGTATCGGAAACGATCCTCCTCAAGTTTTCTCTGATATGCAATAACATTAGAAGATGCATGATGGCACTCTTTTCTGACATGGTCGAAGACTTCCTTGAGATCTTCATGGATGATTTTTCTGTTTTTGGTAGTGACTTCGACAGTTTCCTCGGGAATTTAGAGAAGGTGTTGGCAAGATGTGAAGAAACCGATTTAGCCCTTAATTGGGAGAAGTGCCATTTTATGGTAGATGAAGGAATAGTGCTCAGCCACAAGATTTCATCCAAAGGAATTGAAGTAGACAAAGCCAAGGTGGACGTGATCGAGAGATTACTCCCACCAAGTTCGGTTAAAGGAATTCTAAGCTTTCTTGGACATGCAGGTTTTTTACAGGAGGTTCATTCATAATTTTTCTAAAATTACTAAACCCTTGTGCAATTTGCTTGAACAGGATAAAGTCTTCAATTTTGATGATTCTTGTGCCCAAGCATTCGAAACCCTAAAGAAAAAGCTTGCCTCGGCACCCATTGTCGTTCCACCAGATTGGACTCTACCTTTTGAGCTCATGTATGATGCAAGTGATTTCGTGGTAGGAACAGTCCTAGGCTAACGCACAGGAAAGGAACAAAAAATCAAGTGGCCGATCACTTATCACGCTTAGAACACAATAGAGAGGAAGACGCAGATTTAGAGATATGTGATGCATTCCCGAATGAGTAACTTTTAGTTGCCTCGACAACTATGGATGTGCACGCCTCGGCAACCCTTGACGCCTCGGCAACCCTCGACTCCACAGCAGTTCTTGACGTGGACACCCCGGCAACGATGGATGCGCATGCCTCGGTAACCCTCGATGCCGCAGCAACCCTTGACACCTCGAAAACCATGGATGCGCATGCCTCGGCAACCCTCGACGCCACAGCAGCTCTTGACGCGCACGCCTCAGCAACTCCAGATGCGCACACCTCGGTAACCCTCGATGCCGCAGCAACCCTTGACGCCTCAGCAACCATGGATGCACATGCCTCGGTAACCCTCGACACCGCAGTAGCTCTTGACGCGCACGTCTCGGCAACCATGGATGTGCATGCCTCAGCAACCCTCGACACCGGAACAGCTCTTTACGCGCACGCCTCGGCAACTTCAGACGCGCACGCCTCAGCAGTTGCCACGGCAGCACATGCCTCGACAATACCCTGATCAGGTCATACGTCGATGTGTCCCTGAAGAAGAGTAGCAGAATATACTCCGGCAATGCCATTCTTCACCCTATGGAGGACATTTTGGAGGAACTCGTACCGTGGCCAAAGTTTTGCAATCCGGTTTGTATTGGCCAACATTGTACAAAGATGCCCAAGAGTTTTACAAGCAATGTGATCGTTGCTAGAGGACGGGCAATATCACCCACAAACCAATGGGCAAGTAGAAATTTCCAACCGGGAATTGAAGGGTATACTCGAGAAAGTTGTAAATCCCTCTAGGAAGGATTGGTCAGTAAGACTAGATGACGCACTTTGGGCATATCGCACTGTATTCAAAACACCCTTAGGTATGTCCCCCTTCCGACTTGTCTATGGCAAAACATGACATCTACCGGTGGAAATCGAACACAAGGCATATTGGGCAATCAAGACCGTGAATATAGATTAGGAAAGTGCCGGGCAAAAGCGTTTGTTGGACCTCAACGAGATAGAAGAATTCCGTGCACTCACCTATAACAATGCATGAATCTACAAGGAGAAAACAAAGAAATGGCATGACAAGAAACTATTGCCACGACAATTCATGCCAGGGCAACTAGTTCTCTTATTCAATTATCGGCTAAAACTTTTCCCGGGAAAACTAAAATCAAGATGGCCGAGACCATTCAAAGTTGTCAAACCATTCTCCCATGATGTCGTGATAATCAAGTCCATTACCGACGAGCATGAATTCAAAGTTAACGGACAAAGATTGAAGCATTACAATGGTGCCCATGTAGAACGTAACAAAGAAGTTGACACCTTAGGAGATGCATAAGCATGCTCTCCTTTCGATATTTTTTTTTGAACTATTTTTTTCTATTATTTTTGGGTTTTTTTTCTCTTTATTTATTTTTGGAATTTTTAGGAGATATTTTATTTTTCTTCATTATCTTTAGTTTCTAGGTTTTCTTTGTTTTCTTTCCTTTTCTACAACAAGACTCACAACCACCATGCTAAGGAAATTCACTACCGACTACTTGCCATGGCAACCACAATAGATGATGCCCCTGCAACTACCCCAGCAGTTGCCACGACAACAGAAACTAGTGATGCCCAAGCAACAACAACGGCGTCGGCAACTTCTGATGCCCAAACATGGATCAAATCAAAGCAATGTTATTCACGCGGTACCAGCCACAAGCATTCAACCACTGACCGAAAAATGAATCAAGCAAACAGCACAAAGGAAACTCATCCTCGAGGTGACGACCTCTCCGCCTAACTCATTTCATTTAGTTTCTTTTAAATTTTGTTTCACTTTTACATGCATTGAGGACAATGCTTCTCTCGAGTTTGGGGAGGTGTTGGTTTCTAGTTAGTTTCATGTTTAGTTGCATTCATCTTTAGCAATCACATATAGGTTGCATATGTTACTTGTCATGCCTTTAATTGGATTTAATTGCTTAAGACTTGTTGAATATCTAATGATGAATTTTTGCCACTGCACTTAATTGAAAGAACCTTTAATTTTAGGATTGCATGAAAAGAACTTAGAATTTTACTATGATGCTGAATTTTGGTTACACGGTTGTGGCTTGCTGATTGAAAGAAACTTAGTGAACTTAAGTTGCTTAAAATTTGGGTAAATTGAAAATTGAAAATTGAAAATTGAAAATTAAAAGTTAATTTCTTGCTAGAGGTGCCCAAAATTGGCTCTAGTAGTAATTGCACTTTCTTGCTAGAGGTGCCCAAAACTGGCTCTAGTATTTAATGCACATTAAAGAATCGCTAGAGGTGCTCGAAATTGGCTCTAGTCGACTAAAATAAAATGAGAAATTACTTACTTTGCTAGAGGTGTCCGAAATTGGCTCTAGTGAAAATAAAAATAAATGCCCCTATAATTAAATTGATAAAAACCTATTGTTCACATAGAATCATGAAAATCAACTTGTACACAACTACGCACACACATTGTCACGAGCATTATAGTTTGGTTCCGGGTAATTTTTGTGCTATCCGAAAAATTAAAAGGTGATCATACTTTGTACCACGGTTCTGAGGTTTGAATTCAAGTTTGAAGCATGTCTTTGATGATTAAAGTCTTGGTAGGTAATTGTTAGCTTGCATTGCTTGAGGACAAGCAATAGTTCGAGTTTGGGGGTGTGATAAGTGTTCAAAAGTACTATTTTTATTACCCTTTTTACTCATATTATTGTTAGACTTAAGCTCATATTAGTTGCATAATTAGTCATTCATGCATTAATTCATGTTTCTTTCCACCGTTGAGCTTGATTACATAACTTGGTGATTTTTATGGAAAAAGATGTTGCTTTGGTGTGTTTTTGTGTGTGTGTGCAGAATCACTTGCCTAAACAAGGCTAGAACCAGTTGCTAGGGCAGTGCATGAAGGAGATGCAGAGCTAGTTGCCAGGGCAATGCATGAAGGAGACGCCGAGCCAGTTGCCAGGGCAATTGCTGACAAAGAATAAGGTGATATGGTAGTCGAAATTGATGACTAGACAAGCCCAAGATGACGTGGAGCAAAGTTAAATCCCAAAGGAGTTTGATTTCTATGAAGAGGTTAAAGAAGAATTAAATTCCAAGAAGATAGGAGAAGTTCTAGAAGGAATATAATTATAATAAAGAATTATATTCTTTAAAGATAATTTAATTCCAACTTAACTTCCTCCTCAAAGAAGGACTTTGACCTAGCCATATAAATAGATCACCAAGCCGTCAACTCCAAGTAAGCAAGAGGAGGGAAAATTTCGACAACTCCAAAGGGAAAGAAGAAAGAGATTTTGACAAGAAAGCAAGGGGGAGAGAGTTCGATTTCTTCTTCTTCTTCATCTTTGCTTCAATTAGATTCATGGTTTAGGGATTATTCTTTGTATATCTTTTGAACCCAACCATGGTTGGGGTTATTGTGTTTTGTTGTTGTGAGAAACAATTGGATTTTGTTTAGGTAATAAGAGTTTGCACTTTTCTATTCAAGGTTTATACATTCTTGGTTCTTATTTTTGTTTGCGAGTGAATTGGGAGAGGATCTCGTAACTTCATCTATTTATCTAATATCGGGAGAGTTAGATTCAAGAAACGAATGAGTATGATCTTTATTCAATCTATTGATGGTGAAGATTAATTCGGCTTAGGAATAAGTTAAGGATTTCAACAGCTAAGAGGAGCGCAAGATTGGTTGTTGTTCACCCTTGATTCACGCAGGGATGTATTATCAAGGCATGCACAAGTAGCTAGAGTTTCAACTTAGGGATAAGAAGAAACCATTGAAGAACGCTCTGCCGAACCTTGAAGTTGTTGCCCATACGCCCAAGTAGTTGCCCAGCTAGTAGCCCAGGCAACCATTGATTAGCTGCCAAGGCAACCCCGCTGTGCAAGTTGCCACGGCAATTGAGTTGCCCTTGCAACCTTTTGCCAAGACGATCCAATCGGCTATCACACCTCAACTCATGATAACCTAGCCTATTCACTATATTTTAATTTCATCTATTCTTTTAGTTTATTGCTCTTAGTTTTCTCGTTAATTAAAACCTCTATTATCAATTGTGTTTTTATTTTCACAGTGCAGTAACTTAAGCAAAGTGGCCTAAAACAATCCCTGTGGAGACGATACTCGATACTCGTATCACTTTATTACTTGCGACGTGTATACTTGCACATTTGCGTAGCACTTATTACACGCAACACCTTTCAAGAAGAATTTGACGATATTGCCTTTTTGTTGGACGTTCAGACTAATATGTACATGTTTAGAGCCTTAACACAATTCTGGAACCCAGGCTACAACTGTTTCACTTTCGGAAAGGTAGATATGACCCCAACTATCGAAGAGTAGGCTGCTTTACTCCATTGTCCGAGAATCAATGAGGGGAAGGTATAAATTAAGCCCAAGGACCCACCATTCTTCCTGGAGAGTTTGATTAGTGTCACTGGAATGAGCAAAGAATGGCTCCATGAAAAGATTTTAGGAAAGGAAAGTCCGACTGCGTAGCTTGGGCACACATCCGAGACTTAATCCATTGACATCTTGATCCATCAAAGAAAATGTACTTGTTTGCTTTTAGCATTTACGAGATGGTTATCTTTCCAAAAGCCTTGGGGTACATAGACTATGCCATAATGGATCTATTTGATAAACTAAGAAAGGGGATCAATCTGGCACCAACTATTTTAGCAGAAACCTTTCGATCGCTGAATGCATGTAGAAAAATAGGAAAGGGCAAATTCTTGGGATGTGTGCCACTATTAGAGATTTGGATTTGAAGTCATCTTTGGGATTTGAAATATTCTCACCGGATGTGCCTCACTACATTTTCTCCTATAAAAACCTTCTTGGAAGAATACCAAGCTGAGACTATGACCGAAGACCAATAGAAGTCAGGATTTTATGATCTTCGAGATGACACCGTCAAATAGAAGGTACCATGTCTAATTTTGAGTAATTTCATCTACCGTTGTGGAGAATATGATTGGGTAACCTTGCCCGGAATATGGGGAGGGATAGAATATTGTCCTTTGCTTGTGGCACGACAGTATGGTTTGATGCAGTTTATTTATGCCACTTACAGTTTGAGTACATCCAGTTTTGAACATAAGGACGATGGCTATAAAATGAAGATCCAAAAGATGAACCGTTCTTGGAAGCGCATATACATGGCCGAAGTTTATAATTCACTTGTCACTCTAGGATATGAATAGTGGAAACTCGTCAGGATCAATGATGCCATCCTTCCTACGAACCCAGGAGTTGTCCGAACCTGGAAAAAACATATGGAAGACGCTCTCTCATATTTGGAAAAAGCTAAGAGAGCCCATCAGAACGAAGTACGAGTTATGGAAAAGCGTATCACCGACTTAGAAGCAGCAAATTATCTAGCATCGGTGGATATAGAAAAATACCAGAAACAAGAGAATGATATCTTAAAACAAAAGAAAATTCTTAAAGCGGACCATGAAAATCTGAGGAAAGATTTTTCGGAGCTAAAACAGAACCTGCAAAGGAATAACTTAGGCACCATCGCTAAAGAATTGACCACTAAATTGCTGAAAGAAAGGAAGAGGGCTGAAAGTTATGCTCGGAGATATGAAGTTAGTCAAAAACAGGTAGAGAGAAAGGCAAAGGAGTTGGATACTGTTACTCAGAAATTGGCTGATAGTCAGATTGAGAACCAAGAACTAAGGGCTCAAAACGAGGAATTTGAAGCCCAAATTCTGTAGTTGGAAGAACTTCTACAAGAGTATCACAACCAAGAAAATGTTGTTGCCCTATGCCTTGCATGAGAGGAAAATAAGTTACTGAAGGCCAAGGTCACCAAACTCGAGAACACTCTTCGTGACTACAAAGAGAGACTCGTCTCTTTTGAAGGAGCCTTGTAGGAAGATAATCGTTGAATAGTATATGGACTGCAGCAGGCCAGTCAGCTAATTCGAGATGAGCATAGGGCAATGACAGACATTATGGTACAAGCACAGAAGGTAACCTGATACATCCAAGGCTTGGCCAGAGAAGCACATGAGCTACGTGCACGTGTCAGTCCAGAATCTGAGTTTGGATCCTGAGTGTGCGCTCTACTTTAAGAAGTTAAAACTTTAGGGATAGTAGCTAGCCGCTATATGTAAACGCGTTATCTTTGCTTTTTGTAATCAGACTTCTTCGTCTAATGAAAGTCTTTCTAAGGACTACTTGCGAATTAACACTGCATTTGCATTCATTCTAACATAACATTTAACCATTTAGTTGTACATTATAATTCACATACATTATTAAGAATAACTAAATTAATTATGGAAATATCATGGCAGAAAGAAAGTCTCACATCACAATCATTCCATTTGCAAACAAAAAAAATAGAAAATCGAGTGACTGAACTAGAACAAGGCCAAAGGACTTGGACAACCGCTTGGATAGAGATAAGCAAAACATCAGCGAATGGATCACCAAATCGCAAGAAGCAATTCTAGCCCAAATATTCGATTTGCTCGGAAAAGATAGAAATGATATCACAGAGGAACCAGAGGGTACTACATCTCACAACAGGGTTCAATCGGACACACCAATCCTCGAAAAAAGAGCACACATCAGCACCATCGGGATATCTGCCAACCAACAAGAAGGAGTAGCCACCAAACAACCAATTAACTTGGAAGCGAGCTATGAGGAAGAAGTGCCAGACCTCGACTTAGTAGAAAACATCAGAGCAGAAATAGAAAGCAAGTACGAAGAGAAATTTCCTCTCTTCGAGGAACAAATTAGAGCCATACAAGGGGTAAAAGAACAAGGAAACGAGGCTAGCGATCTAAGTCTTGTTTCTGATATGGTTCTCCCACCAAAATTCAAGACCCTAGAATTTGACAAGTATGATGGGACCACTTGCCCCTCTACACACATAACCATGTATTGCCAAAAGATGGTGTCTTTCATAAACAATAAGAAGCTATTGATTCATTGCTTCCAAGATAGTCTGACTGGGTCTGCTATCCGTTGGTACACGCAGCTCAAAAGAAATGATGTCAAGACATGGAAAGATCTCTCCCAAGCCTTCATTGAGCATTACAAACACGTTTCTGATATGACCCCTAGCTGAGGTATGTTAGAGGAATGGAGCAGCGATCGAATGAAAGCATACGTCAATATGCTCAAATTTGGCGTAATGTAGCAGCCCAAATTCATCCGTCTATCCCTGGGTACGAGATTACCCCAATGTTTGTGAAAACCTTGAAGGGGATGTTGTTTGATCGCCTGATCAACAATACCGCTCAGACTTTTGCTGACTTGATAAGGACCAGAGAGTCAATCGAAATAGAAATAAAAACTGGAGGGTCGATAGTGGAGAAAGCTCCCGGAAGCATTATAAGAGGAAGGATAATGAAGTGAATACCGTCAACACTTACAATGTCCCAGGGAACTTCACTATTTCCCAACCACAGATGTCTACCAAAAATACCCAAAGTACAAACAAGAATGAGGATAAAACCCCCAAGAAAGAAAAGGACAAGAAGTATCTCACTCCCCTCCTAGTATCATACAAGGAGTTGTATTCTCAACTACATAAGGCTGACTTGATTCGTCCATATATTGTTGCGCTATTCAAGCCTCATTTCCCTGCATGGTATGATGAAAATGCTCATTGTGATTATCATGCTGGAGTTCTAGGACACTTGACAGAAAACTGTCTTGCCTTCAAGAAAATTGTCCAGAACTTAATAAATACAGGAGTTCTAAAATTTGATGACCCAAGTGTAGCTGTCAACCCATTGCCAAACCATGGAGGGAATGGCGTCAATGCAATAGAAGATGAGGGTAATAGAAGAGCTAAAAAGCACATATCTAAAGCCAAATCCCCCTTAGATGGGTCTTTCAACAACTATGCATGGCACGCATGATAGAGAAAGGGATTGAAATAGTGCGTGAAGGGTGTGGACCCTACTATGAGTATCACCAAGAGTTAAGACATAAGATCCAACATTGCGAGCAGTTCAGGCAGTTGGTCCAAAAAATGATGGACAATAAGGAAATCGAATTCTTCGAGAAAGATAAAGGAAAGAAAGAGATGGACGTTTGTGCTTTAGATAACTCCATTGTATAGTATAGCACAAGCAGGCCTTTGGTCATTTCCACTAGACCAAGAGGGAATAACTCACCCCAGGAAGAAAGTTCCAGAGTAGCCCCTAAGATTATTATTTCTCCACCAGCCCCATTCCCATTCAAGGATACACGAAAAGTTCCTTGGAACTATGCCGCTCATATTTCTGTAACAGAAGGGTCAGAATTGTAGAAAAACGGAGAGTTGCCTATTAAAGGAAAGTTTACCCATAAAGAAAAGCCTAAGGAAGCAAGAGCCCAAGTAGTGAATGAAGTGGGACACTTCACAAAAAGTGGTCGGTGCTATTTGCCCGAGACATCAAAAGCAACATAAGCTAAGAGAGGGGAAGTCGAAGCCGAGCTCGAAAGAATATTTTGTGAGGAGCCTCTACAAAAAATAAATGAGTCAGTGACTGAAGCACAGACGCAAGAGTTCCCAAAATTTTTAAGGCACAATGAATACAGTGTCGTTGAGCAACTTTGAAAGCAACAAGCTAGAATTACGGCACTTGAATTACTCTTAAGCTCAGAGAAACATCGTGATACGTTGATGAAGGTGTTAAACCAACGTTCGTTCTGGAAGACATATCTGAAGCAAAGTTAGACCGGATAGTGGGTCATATCACTGCAGATAATTATATCACGTTTAGTGATGATGAGATTCCAGAATGGGGTACAGGATCCACTAAAGCTTTAAACATCACCACTCACTGCAAAGGGTATGTTTTACCCGAAGTACTTATTGACAATAGATCTACATTAAATGTGTTACCTTTAGCAACTCTGCAAAGGTTACCAGTGGATGGTTCTCACATGAAGCCATGCTACAATTCAATAAGAGCTTTTGATGGTACTCAAAGAGAAGTGGCTGGAAAGATCGAGATACCTTTGTTGATTGGGCTGACAAAATATGTTGTTGAATTTGTGGTGATGGACATCAAGCCAACTTATAATTGCTTGCAAGGAAGACCTTGGATTCACTCCGCCGGGGCAGTCCCTTCATCATTACACCAGAAGTTAAAATTTATGAGTGAAGGAAAGCTGATCACTGTGGGGGTCGAGCAGGATATCATCGCTTTAGTCAGAACTGATGTTCCTTATATCCAGAATGATGAAGGTGCTATAGAATGTTCTTTTCAGGCCCTAGAATTCGTTAATGCCATATTCGTTGCAGAAGGAAATAAGATCCCATATCCCAAGTTATCTAAATGCACTGAGATGACTATTTTGGAAACCTTACGCCGAGGAGCAAAGGTTAGGAAAGGACTTGGGAGAAATTTGCAGGGGAGCTTGCATGTAAAATCAGTTATTATCAAGAACGATCGATTCAGACTCGGCTACAAGTCTAGCATGTTGTAGAAAAGAGAGGAGTACAAAACGAAGGAATAATGAAGAAGGGTCAGACTCAAAGAAGAAGATATTCTATGGAGACCGATGTCATTTCCCCATTTGAAGGATATTTTCGTGTTTGGAGGGATCGTCAACCCCGAGAAGAAGATACAAGAGGTGCTTCAGGAAAGTGATGAGCTCAAAGAAGAAGACAATATCAATGAGTCTCTAAAGGGAATGATGGTTAATATGATAACTAAAGATAAAGAATAAAAAAGGCTGTTGGCCAGGATTCGGCCCTGTTTCCCAGGAGAAACACTCAATAATTGGAGCAGTATTGATCTACCTGTAGTGTCTAGGGCAAAATCAGAGTAATGCTCTGAACCAACCTTTTTTGCTTGTGCCCACAAGCATAAGGGATCTTTTGTATAAGAGCTACTATGTTAATCTACTTACAGATGCAATGAAAATGATGTTTCCAATATTTTAATTAAATGGCAAACATTTCATACATTAATTCTTCTCCATTTCATACAAACATTTATTCTTTATCCAAACATCAGTTTTCTCTCTTCATGCAGGGACCCTATTATTAACTATATGAATAGTTCAAATCCGACTCTGAGGTTGATTTCGAACAGTCTAAGTGTTTGGCAGAAATAGAGGAAGAGGGGGAGGAAATAGAGTATGAAGTTCTAAAAGAGCTAGCAAGGCTAATGGCAAATAAAGAAAAACAAATCTTGCCTAACCAAGAGGAAATAGAGACCCTGAATTTAGGGACTGATGAGGAAAGAAAAGAAGTAAAAATCGGTGCGATTCTTTCACACAAAGCTAGGCATGATTTGATAGCCCTATTTCAAGAATTTAAAGACGTGTTTGCTTGGACCTACCAGGACATGCCAAAATTAAACACAGATATAGTGGTGCATAAACTGCCGATAAAACCATAATGCAAGCCAGTACAATAGAAGCTCAGAAGAATGAGGGCAGATATGCTGTTAAAAATTAGAGAATAAGTAAAAAAAACAATTTGATGATGGCTTCTTGAAAGTTGCCAAGTACCCACAATGGGTTGCAAACATAGTTCTCGTACCAAAGAAAGATGGGAAGGTTAGGATGTGTGTTGATCACAGAGATCTTAATAAGGCAACTCCTAAAGATAATTTCCCATTGCCTCATATAGATACGCTGGTGGACGGCACATCAGGACATTCATGGTTTTCTTTCATGGATGGTTTCTTGGGGTATAATCAGATAAAAATGAATCTAAAAGATATGGAAAAAAACTATATTTGCGACCATGTGGGGGACTTACTGTTACAAAGTAATGGCGTTTGGACTTAAAAATGCTGGAGCAACTTACCAAAGAGCGATGGTGACCTTCTTCCACGACATGATGCACAAAGAGATCAAGGTGTACGTAGATGACATGATTGCCAAATCTCGAACGGATGAGGAACATATTCAGAATCTGAGGAAGCTTTTTCCAAAGATTAAGAAAATACCAGCTGAAGCTCAACCCAGCCAAATGAAGCTCAAACCCTTGGCCACTTGCATCTGACACCGGCCGCAACACCACCGCCCAAGCCGCCATCAGATCTGAAAAGCAAGAAAAATTAGTGTTTTTTTCAAAGTTGTAAAATCAAATTAAATGCAAGATTACAACTTTGTTTGCTTTATTTTTCGGGTATATAATCAACCCAAAACATTTTGTAAAAGGGGGAAGATTTTCGAAAAGAAAAAAACACAGCTCGAAATAAAAAAAACTAATTCGAATATTTTTGATCTAACAACAACAATCAAGGTAGAGAAAGGTATAACGCTTATCTTTTTTATTTTTTTCAAAAATAAGTATTCGAATAATCTTATACCTACTTAAATAGAGTGTATTTTTTAAAAAACTAACTAGAAATAAAGAACCATGGTAAGAAAACTCACCTCAGGGGTTTTTTTATCATCTCCGGACGCCGGCGACGGCGGCGCTCCGTCGGTGTCCTGGCCGGCTGAAGGAAGGTTGAGAGCATACAAAGTTTTTTTGTTTAAATCTGGTAGAAATGTAATTTTTTGGGATAAAAAGTGGTTATATAAGGATACAAAACGACGTCGTTTTGGCGCGTCTGAGCCTTGGCCCAAAACGACGTCATTTTGGTTGTCATATGGTTCATAACCCGACCCGATCCAGGATCCGCGCAAAAAAAAATTAATGGGTTAATTTGGTTTTGGTCATTCCGCATGGTAAAATTATTTTAGGAGTCCTTGAAAGTTTTTAATGCATCCCAATCTCGTCCAAAATCAGATTTGATCAATATTAAATGGGAAAATTCACTTCTGGTCCCCCAAAATTCTGAAAACTTTTAATTTCATCCTCTTCCAGTGGAACAAATGCGCATTTAGTCCCTAAATTCTGTAAATATTCTAATTTTATCCCTATATATATATATTTTAAAAGCTAGTTTTTTTATTTCATTTCTTTATTTATGTTTTTTTATTAATTAATGCATATTTATTATATTATTTTATTATGTTAATATATAATATATGAAATATATAATATATAGTATATTATGTATAACGTATATATATAATATGTGTAATATATAATATGGATATATTATAATATCTATTTTATGTAGTGTTTTTATAATAGTATATTTATATATAAGATATGTATAAAATATTATTTATGTATTTATGTTTACATATATATATTATATATATATATATTAAGATATATATTATATATAGTATTTTATTTGTTTTTATTTTATTACTTTATATTTATGTTATCTATATTTATTTAATATTTTTTTTAATATCGTACATAGTATTTTTGGCCCTACTTGTTCCGGTATTTCTATTGAGAGTGTCATCTTGGCCATTCAGGTGTTATCTCCTCTGAATCTCGTGGATATCGAGGCAAGTTTTGAAGTTTTTTCGATATATTTAATATTACTTATTTTATTATTTTATTCTATATATATATTTATTATTTTTTACATAATATCTGTTACATATAACATTAGGCCTTATTGTTCCGATATTTCTATTGGGCGACTCTATTTTTTACCATTTGTTTTATTTAACACACGAAACCCCCCATACCAAAGAGCGGGGGTTTCGAGGTAAGCCCGGACGAAAAGGAGCTACACCAGGAAATGAAATAGGTGACTAGTTCTGAAACAGGGGTGTATAAGGTGCACAAATGCCTAATCTGCATGAAGGTTTTCGGATCGGGTCAAGCTTTAGGTGATCACAAGAGGTCTCACATGTCGAAAGACTCTAGAACCGGTGACAAACAGCCTGCAGAGCAGGTAGACCTCTCGAACACCACTTCTGATGTTATTGATCTTAATCTACCAGTTCTGCACAATGAAGAGGCTAATGGTGACACCGGATTTAAGTCCTGCCGGCTTGGAACTGACTGCAAGAGTGAGGCTCTACTCAGCGTAGTTGCTAACTGATGAAAGGCGAAGCCGAAACTTTTACCGTTGGCTTTTCTTCTGGTTTCCAATGGTAACTCACTTCCAGCTGACTTCTTTTAACTGGTACTTGGTGTGGAAAAGTTCCATTGATACGATATTTTCGAAAGTTTTCATAGCAGTTGCATTGCTCCTCTATATCTGGACTGAATGTTCTCACTTTTGGGGGGTTCTTCATTCTTTTGTTTCATACATTTGAAGAATAAAAGAAATGAGATTTTTGTTAGATATATACTAAAAGTGTAGCAAATCTCAGCAGCCTGATTAATGTACAAAATATGAAATGCAAGCAATTTTACTTGTTAGTCATCTGATATGAAAAAGGCTTTATATATTCTGTTTTGTTTGATGAGATTGATACCGATATCCACGTAGGATATGGGTACTTAAAAAAAGGAAGTCAGATGAGCATAGCATGAATAACATAGAAAGGATGAATTGAAGGGTATCAAAAATGGAGGAAATCCAAAAACAAAGTGTTTGTGAGATTAGAAAAAGGGAAAATGTGGAAATTTTGATGTTGATGCTGATGCTGATGCTGATGAATGGTAGCTCTGAATCAGACCATGTGCAGAATTTTGTAGTTAAAAGAACAAAATGTGGTTTGAAGGGAATGATAAAATCTCCCTGTTGATAGTTTAAAGGAATGCCAATTCTGAGGAATGAAAAATAAAGCCAGACTCAGAAGCCTCGTCTAGTAGAGTGGGTATATGCACTGATTGCTACTGCCTCAAACTTAACACTCACTCTTGCTTGGGGTTCAAGGAAAACCTTCATTGGTGACGTCAATATTTTCAACTACAACTTACATTGTGTCTATTTGAAATTCTTGTGCGGTTTATATCTAATATGAACCCAACAAGTAGTTCCAGTAGAAAAGCGGATGATGTTTATCTCGGAGACCCGGGTTCAATCGTTTTATTTGTAAGGTGTGTGCATTGTCAAAGAGTTAAGAATATGTATAAACAAATACTATCTTGTATTCACCTTTAGACTATTCAAAATAAATCTCTTTATTATAGTTTAATTCTTAGTGTCTTTGTACAATTCTTTTGCTGGCGTGTCATTCTGTCAAGCCGTTTTTCAAACTGTTTATTGTTACTTAACTAACAATTTTATGTTGAAGATTAAAGTGCTTCAATAAAAGAATAAAAACTAAACTGACTATCCAATCAAATGTTATGTACACATTTTATACTTTTTTAAAATATAAAATTTCCATAAGAATTCAATGCTTTCAATCCATATAACTCCAAATTGACGCATGCATGTTCTTCCTCCAAAGTAGTTTCTCTAGAGCTATTCGACCATCAACATTGATTTTATAGGGAAAAGTAAGATCAACCAGATTATCATCTTTAATAAAATTTTATTCATCCATACCTCTAGATATAATATTGCAACCAAACCTTTTCGACTCTAATTTATATTTGATTTTTATATCTAAAAATAAGAAATATATTCATTTATGATTTGTTTATTATTCCTGAACAAGTTTTTTTTAACAATTTTTACCTATGGGAGGGGAAGGGGAAATTTGTTCCTAATGGGTTTTGAACCCACAACCTGGGTAGAGGGGAAGATGTCAATTGAAAACTTTAACCACTTGCTATAGAGATTGTCGACTTTCTGAACGAATTTTTAATTGTTCGTGAATATATTCAAGAATACATTCGTTTAATGTTCATAAATACTAAATGAACATATTCACGAACATTAAACGAAACAACGCATATAATTTAAATAAATAAACAAGAACACACTTTTAAAATTCTTAAAAGAACACAAATCAAACATGGACAACCTTAAAATTAAACAAACAAATATAAATAAAGTTGCACTCATTCAAACTTGATTCATTTACAACCTTAGTCAAGGTATCCTTATATATTTTAGGGTAACTATACCATGCACTGGCGGTGAAAATATTTTGTTTCCTCAACCGCTCTAATTTTAGGGGTTAGAGATCCATTTAGAGTTCATAGTTTAGGGTTTTTTGTTTATGTGCTTATGATTTAGGGATTGTTGTTTGAATTTAGAGTTTAGGGTTAGAATTTTGAGGTTATAGGTAAAAACCTAAATCCCTCACATATTACCCTAAAGCCTAAAACCTAGCTTTTAAACTCTAAACTCTAAACTCTAATCCCTAAATTTTAACAACAAACCCTAAATTCTAAACATATCAACAATAAATCCTAAACTAGATCTCTAACCCCTAAAATTAGGGCACCTGCTAGTGCATAGTATATTTTTCCTATATTTTATTTAATTAATTATTCTACCATATTTTAAATGACACGTGTCACCCTTTTTTAGTGTCATTTTTTAAATATGAGTACGTCAGTTTTATTAAAGGAGGAAAAATTCAAAAATACAATGAGAGTTTACAACTTAGGTAAACAAACTTGATCCAAACATATTTCTAAAAACACGAAAACTAACGTCTCTAGATCATAAACATGACCATACAAAGAAAAGCTCAAAACCCTAACCCAAAAGCTCAAAACAAAAAGATACAAACATCATCAAAGCTCAACGATGAAAGGAA
This sequence comes from Hibiscus mutabilis, assembly GCA_019671005.1. NCBI lineage: Eukaryota > Viridiplantae > Streptophyta > Magnoliopsida > Malvales > Malvaceae > Hibiscus > Hibiscus mutabilis. The sequence continues at coordinate 12,851,285 of CM033722.1, forward strand.
AAACCCAACAACAAACAACATTAAAAAAAATACATATTACAATAATAAGGCATATTGGCAACACGGTCATTACCACACCTCAATCGAGAATAAAAAACGGTGACTGTGAGCTCGTATTCAAATTCAGTTTAAAGGTCCAAAACAGGGAGGTCAACAAGATAATCAAAAGTGTGCCATCTTGATCAGTCGTGACGATTTCAAATTTAACCCCGATACAGAAACTTAAAGTCATTTATATAGATTAAAGTTTTGTCATTTTTTAAAAATTTAATAGCCAAAACATGTGTCATTATTTATCATAAAATCATGATTTAATTCATAATAAATAGTAGAGCAATATGAGTAAAGCTTATGATTAACATTATTATAATATTTTACACCAAACTTGTAATATGATTAAGACATACTTCTGCCTTTAAGTGGCATAAAGATTACATTATTTATTGAATTATATATATATATATATATCAATTAAACATTTTAACATGTGTCAGTCACGATTTAATTCATAATAAATGGTAGAGAAATATGAGTAAAGATTATGATTAAGATTATTATAATATTTTATACCAAACTTGTAATATGATTAAGACATACTTCTGCATTTTATGTGGCATAAAGATTACATTATTTATTGATAAAAATTTAATATATATATATAGGGACGACCTTTGGCTCTTGGTGGCCACGGGCGAATCTAAAAAATGGGCTATAAATCAATGATTTAAAATGTGGTTGCAGTTGTATTTACGGTCGTGTTACGTTTATTGTGATTACGGACATTACAGATATTATTTTTGGTCACTGTGAGTATCGTAGTTGTGAAATTTTTTAATAACATACACTATTGTGGACGTAAGAGTTACAGGTGTCGCAATTTCAGATGGTGTCGACATTACGGTCGTCGTTGCGGTTGCGTATTGCTATTTAAATTTTCGTCCCTAATAGCAACTAATGAAAAAAAATAAAGAGTATGTCCATAATAAAAAAAAGTTTTGAAAAATTAGGCACCTAACAACAAATATTGTGTAAATATTAAAATAAATAAATTTTAAGAGTATGTCCATAATAAAAAAAAGTATTGAAAAATTAGGCACCTAACAACAAATATTGTGTAAATATTGAAAAATTGAATTTTAAGAGTATTCTCATAATAATAAATATTAAAAAAATCAAGCTCCTAATAACAAGTATTAGAAAAAAAAATTAATAGTAAACCCTTAATAATAAATGTTGGGAAAAAAACTAGCATCTATTAACAAGTATTAAAAAAATTGAGCTCATAATAACAAGTATTAAAAAATTAGACCATCAACAACAAATATAATTCGGAAAAATTACAAACACATAACTTCCCTGAACATGAGAAATTATTATATAGTCCTGGCTCACCACGTCATCTATGGTCTCATCCAATGAGATTCATTCATTTAATGACATGTAGGAAAGAGGTGAAGATTCACCTTGAAAAAAATAAGATGAAAAATTATTATTAGATAGGACCATGGACGACGTGGTGAGACAGATCCATCTAATAATTTTTCCCTGAACAGTAAGTCATAAGTGGGCGCTTTTATTGTCCTAGCCACGGCCGGGCCTATACATATCAATTAAACATTTTAACATGTGTCATTATTTATCATAACATCATGATTTAATTCATAATAAATGGTAGAGAAATATGAGTAAAGATTATGATTAAGATTATTATAATATTTTATACCAAACTTGTAATATGATTAAGACATACGTCTGCTTTTACGTGGCATAAAGATTACATTATTTATTGATAAATTTTTAATATATATAGATATTTCAATTAAACATTTTTTTAGTTCTATACAATTTCATAAATTTTCACGTTGTTAATATCTTATTAAATTTCCTATCAAAATTCATGTTCCATTCGTATATATCATATGTCAAATTCTGAGTATATTAAAAATATATAGTTATATTAAATATATATATAGTTATTTATTTTGTATAAAAAATTACAAACGTTAAATATATATTAACATAGACATATCTTTAAATTGATACGATAAGATAACCTATTGATTTCAAAACTTACATGTATAATAATTATAACTATATTAATAAATTTAACGATCAATTGTTAAAATATCATTCAAATACAAACTTTTAAAATTTAAAAACTTTACTCTTAATAGGTTCGCCTCAGAGGCAAGCAACACGGGCTCCACTTTTTACTTTCACAACTTTATTAATTTTTCAAATTTTTAAGTGACAATCTTATAAGTTAGTGATCTTCATTTATTATTTTAGTTATATTTAAGGTATTTTTAACAAAAACAATGCAAATAATAGTTTAGTAATAGAAATATTAAATTAATTATTTAAAGTAATAGAATGTACTTCCGTTCTATAGGAGACTCATTTTTATTTTTAAATGTTCGTTCAGGGCTTTTAAAATGTTCGAGACGATTTTGACTATCCATATATCAAATAATTATGTATATATGAAATGTTTAAAAAATTAATTTTGTTTTCATTTTAAATTAAAAAGGGTCGAGTTTGAAGAATAAATTGGGAAGAATAAACCTATTATTATTATTTTTGAATAGAAAAATAAAGCAATTATGAATTAATAAGACAAAAAGGTATGCCAATATTCAATAGGAAAAGACTTGTAAATTTCCACTGTATAAAAAAGAACATTAATACATATTTTAATAAAATGTTTGCATGAAATGGGAAAACTTGTAAAATTCATTACCAACTTTTCCACTTTAAAGTCAATCATTTGAGTCATATTCACAAAGGCTGAAAATATGCACCAACATGGGCTTCCTTCGTATTCTGAAATATGATCTCAAAAAATACAACCAGAATTAATTTAAATTAATTTACCTTATAATTAAATTAAATTATTTTTAAATAAATATTCACATTAAATCGGAGAAGAATCTTTAAAAAATATAAAATTCAAACCTAAAGTTAAAAAAAATATAAATATAACAAAAATAAATTACATATAAAACTAAAAAGGGGGTGTTTTTATTGGAGTAAAATGAAGAGAATAACATCCACAGAGAGTAAATGCTTGGCCATAAACCAAGGGAAAACATCTAAATACGTTAAAGATGATTCCTTTGTTTAGCTTCATCAAAGGTCAAAATCTCCCAACTTTCTCTCCCTCTCTAAGCCCACACGTTATTGACTCCTCAAAATCAAAGTTATCATTTTTATTTTATTTTGTTTTTGTTTTGGGGTTTAATTATTGGATAAAATTTTGATACACAGGCTGTGTAACACAAGCCTGTGTAGGTACACTATAAAAACTTAAAATTTAAATTCTTAACCCTAACCCTAAAAAACTAAACCTCACCCCCTAAAACCTAAATTCTAAACACTAACTTTAAATTCTAAATCTTACAACCTAAACCCCTAAACCTTAAACCCTAAACTAAAACCCTAACGCCTAAAATTAAAAGGCACGTGTAAATTTTACGTATAAACTTAGTTTACACAGCCTGTGTATCAAAGTTTTTTTAATTATTCTCTTTCTTTTTTTTTAAATTTCTTAAGAAAATATATAATTAAATTAAGTAGATTAGATGAGTTGTTCCACCGGCACCCATGGCAGAGCTTGATTAGAACCCAAAAAGGAAAGAGAAAATAAACCCATTTTTTCGTCACAATTTTTTCTTTTTTTAAAAAAGGGACCCCCTGGTTCTCTTTGGTTTCTTTTCAATTCTTTCTTGATCTATGGGAGGAGCTTCAATAACCATTACCCAGATCTCAAAAGAATCCATTGTTTAATTCTTTGATCCAAAAATCAAATCAGGAAAAAGGGGGAGATAAAGAGGAAAAATACCCAATTTTTGTTTCTGGTGGGTGTTAAAGAATTCAATGCAGTGGCCAACATAAAAAGGGTGAGTTTTGAAGGGAACCCAGATCAAGAAATTAAAGATTGAATAGGGAAAAGAAGGGGAAAGGGTTGGATCTGATGTTTGTGGGATTGCGATTGGGTGCAGATCCGAGCAGCGAGAGATATTGTGGAGGAGCGGGATTTGATAACAAGAACAAGGGTGACGTGTCTTTGGAGGCAGTGGATTTGTTTAGGTGCGGTGGGGCTGCATAGACAAGGATGCAGCTTCACGTCTCGCCTAGCATGAGAAGTTTAACGATATCAAGCAACAATGGGTTTATTGACTTGAAGAAGATCAAAGTGGCATCCAGACATATTTCGTACAGGACCCTTTTCCATACCATTCTTATTCTCGCTTTCTTGTTGCCTTTCGTCTTCATTCTTACTGCTCTTGTTACCCTCGAAGGTGTCAACAAGTGTTCCTCATTTGGTATGCCCTTTTAATTTCCATGGCCTCTTTTTTATTGTTTTTTCATAGATCTTCATTGGATTTGACGTGGGTTCTTTTTCTATAATCCGCTGGCAGCTGATTTGATGTAGGTTTTCTTTAGTTATTGCCGTTTGATGTTAGTTCTATTTTATCTGTTAGTCTTTTCTTGATATCTTAATTGTACTTTGTTCAGGTCCATTTGGTTATGCATTTGATTTTGATTGATATTATTATGCTTTTGATAATATTTGGGTTCATCTCAATCTGATTTGGGGAGTTCATGCCACATGGAGCTAATTTGGTTCTTTTATTATCTTAATTTGCCCTGATTCTAATTTGGTCATGCATTTGATTTTGCCGAGCAGTCGCCTTTGATTTTACTTCAGTTGGTTGATGTGATGATGCTCCATTTTTTAGATTCATATTGATCTGATTTGGTTTGCTCATTAGTTAATAACACGTTGGCTTGTTTTTCATTATAGATGGACTGGTTTGGTCCCTAAATCTCTACTTTGTAGCTTATGTTTATTGTAAATTTGTGTTCATCATGTTGAAATGAATATTATAAGATCCAAGTATAACAAAAATGAATTTGTCAATGTGTTTTTTTCATTAATTTTACTGGTTGAATCTGAATCTCAAGTTATTGTAATTCAGTTTCTAATCAACAAAAGCTTTGGTTATCAGCTCAATTGAACTAGCTCTATTATACAGATGGTCAAAAATTGAAAGTTCAAAACCCTTTTGCTGCTCCTTAGCTCTGTTTATACAAAAAAATTCTGCTTTCTGACTTCTATTTCAGTTGAAGTTGTAATCCGGGTTTATGGATTTATAGTAGTTCTCTTATATTCTTATTTGTTGTTCTTTTTATTTCACTGTTTGACTTCTTTTTTGTGGAATTGTTCAACTTGGAACCAGATCTTTCTGTTTTCAAAAGTTCATTTATGTGTGGTATCTAATAATTTTGAGCGCTTAACTTTCCTGATGGAAAGTTATATAATCATGCACTTATTGATTCTTGATCTTGTTCTTTGTTTTTCTGATTCTTGATCTTGTTCTCCTGATGTAAATACCATGAAAACTGATTAGAACCGGAGTTCTTTATAAAATGCTGTTATTGGGTCCATGACTCTTCTACTTGTTGCCCCATTCCCAGATTGTTTAGGTAGGCGGTTAGGACCGAGGCTTCTTGGTAGAGATGATTCAGAGGTAAGTAACCACCCTCTCCATGTTGGAACCAATTTTCGATTTGTCTTTTGTGGTCAACAATTTATTTATGATTTTAAATTTAGTTGGTCTTTTTTGGCGATGGTGCAGCAGAGACTAGTTAAGGATTTTTATAAGATCCTCAATCAAGTAAACACCGAGGAAATCCCAGATGGTATAAAGCTTCCAGATTCATTTAATCAACTTGTTTCTGAAATGAAGAACAACCAATATGATGCAAAGACGTTCGCACTCACATTAAGAGCAATGGTACAGTCATGTTATGTTACTTTTAATTTTTCTCTATTGCTATTTGCTATTTTTGGTAATATGGTTGAGGATTGTTAGAAATAAGGTTGATGTTTTCAATTAATATATTAAGTCCATTGGGTGTTGATTGTGAATAGACTTGGAAACATTTTCTTTTCACGATATTAGACTTAGAAGCGCCTTGCTTAAATGTTTGTTTTACTAGTGTGGTTTATGGACCTTTGGTTGCATATGATGGAAGCTGGAATTATCTAGATGGAAGACTATCATAATGTTTTTGTTTTTGGTTATTTGGTTGTCAAGAACAAACGGGATCCCGGATGACACTGTCAGAAAAATGAACTAAAGAAGATTAAGAACTTCCTTTTTTATATGACACTTTATCATGATTATTAGGTTTTAATAAAGCATGCTTATATTTGTGAAAGTTTCAAGTTAATGTCTATAAGATGTTTTGTTTAGATCTATTTAATCACCCTCCTTTATTCTGTTCCCCTTGTCTCCATTTTTTCTTTTTCAAATGTAAATATACAAATCTTCAGCCTTATAATTTAGCAATTATATTTGTTGTTCAACTGAGATGACTTGAACTAAGCCTTAAACCCATTTTTTTTTTTTGGAAAATAATCAAATCCGTTATTGAAGTCAAAAGAATGATGGTGTAGTTCATGAGCATGGCATAGTTCCGTAGCTTCTTTATATGACTATTTGTGGTGATTTTAATAAATTATAGAGAAGAAACCTAAAGAATTAGGTGATAACTCATTCTTGTCCTTCAATGGATGTATAAAGTGCAGTTTGGGTTAACATTATGCATGCACAAATATCCATATATGCTCAGTATGGATTCTATTTTTCTCAAATTCTGTGAGTTTGTAGAACTTCCTTACTGTTTGTCTTTTCTACACAGATGGAGAAACTTGAAAGAGAAATTAGGGAATCAAAATTTTCTGAGCTGATGAACAAACACTTTGCCGCAAGTTCCATTCCGAAAGGCTTATACTGTCTTTCTCTGCGTTTAACCGACGAATATTCTTCGAACGCTAATGCACGCAGACAACTGCCTTCTCCTGAGCTCCTCCCTGTGCTTTCCAACAACTCTTACCACCATTTTATCCTGTCAACGGACAACATATTGGCTGCATCGGTTGTCGTCACTTCTGCTGTCCAGTCATCTCTAAAACCCGAAAAGATTGTCTTCCATATCATCACAGACAAGAAGACTTATGCGGGCATGCATGCCTGGTTTGCACTAAACCCTGTGTCCCCCGCAATAGTCGAAGTGAAAGGTGTTCACCAGTTTGATTGGTTAACTAGAGAGAATGTTCCCGTGCTTGATGCTGTGGAGAATCATCATGGCTTCAGAAATTACTATCATGGCAATCATATTGCGGGAGCAAATCTCTCCGATACTACTCCTCGAACATTTGCTTCGAAATTGCAAGCTAGAAGTCCAAAGTACATATCTTTACTGAACCATCTTCGGATATATTTACCGGAGGTAATTCCAGACGGCCATAACAATTTCTTCTCTTACATGCATCATCTTTCCTCCCAATATATGTTTTGATCGTGCGTTTTGAACAGCTTTTTCCAAACCTTGGCAAAGTGGTGTTTCTAGACGATGATGTTGTAATTCAGCGTGATTTGTCTCCTCTTTGGGATATTGATGTACGGGGAAAGGTTAATGGAGCTGTTGAAACTTGTAAAGGCGAGGATGAGTGGGTGATGTCCAAACATTTCAGAAACTACTTCAATTTTTCCCATCCCCTTATAGCTAAGCATTTGAATCCTGATGAATGTGCATGGGCTTATGGGATGAATGTATTTGATCTCCATGCATGGAGAAAGACAAATGTACGAGAAACATATCATTACTGGCTGAAAGAGGTAACTTGTTGGCTACTAATTTTCCTGATTGTTTATATAATTTTTCCTTACCCTTGTTCGAATTTGAATTGCATCACTGGCATCCTTTACATTTACTGGTTTCTGATTTTTCAAGTTGGAATTAAACACGGGTTTCTGATTTTTACTTGGATTGAACAACATTTTCTTTTCATCCATTTTATATTTAGTATTTTGTATGAATTGTGGGAAAATACTAGTACTCATTTACTTTGATTATTGATTTCTTTGTGGCAGAACCTGAAGTCGAACCTAACAATGTGGAAACTTGGAACTCTGCCACCTGCTTTGATTGCATTTAAAGGCCACGTTCATCCAATTGACCCGTCATGGCATATGCTTGGTTTGGGATATCAGAGTAAGACCAATGTCGAGAATGCAAAAAGGGCTGCAGTTATTCATTACAATGGCCAATCGAAACCATGGCTGCAGATTGGCTTTGAGCATCTTCGGCCATTTTGGACCAAGTACGTAAACTACTCCAATGATTTTGTTAGGAACTGCCACATTTTGGAATTGTAGTTAACGATAGAGGAGTTGGAAGGGATGATATAGACTCGGAAGAGACACTAGCAAGTCGAGTGTTTTTATTGCAGCCTGAAAATTATACCGAGACTATTTCAGAAAGGTCAGGGGGTGAACAATTGGGCTAAAGAGTGCAACAATTTTGAGTATCGGATTTACTCAAAACTGGTTTTAGCCAGGAAAGGACTTGCATTTTTGTAGCACGGCCATGAAATTCTTTGTTTTTCAGTTTGTAACATAGCAATCGATCAATGTTTATTTTTTTGGTGCGGGAAAAAGATACTCGTATTGCTCTTCCTGCAAGGGTTATTGTTTTATTACTTGTGTTTGGAATAAGGTGCAAAAATACAAGACCCGGAAGTGTTTCCCCATTGGTGTAGGAAGACAATGGCTGGGGCCGTTCATTTGGTAAGGCTCACACATCAAACCCAGACTGTTATTTTCTAAACCTTCCATTTTTCATTTCCCCCCCTAAAAAATCTGTTGGTTTCATTTTTGCTAGTTCCCATTTTTTCCCTTTAATTTGAAATATTTTGTTGGATTTTAGAACTTAGATTATGGAGATTGCTTTGTTACAGCTCCCATGAATTGGGGACCTGTTAGGTTATATAGTATCCATATATATGTTATGTACACTTGATGAGAAACATTACAAAAGAATTGCTGTTAAAATTCTTTTTTCCAATTTTTACATTCCATTATAAACATTTGCTCCATTTTCATCTGCTTAGAATAAGAGATAGGCATTGAATATGCAATGGTTGTATTCATGGATCCTATGAAAGTTTAGAAGTGTTGGTTGGATGTTTAGGTATTGCAAGGATTGGCACAATGGTATCACTACTTCAATTTACCATAGCAATTAAAAAAATGTTGAATTATTTAAATTATGACCAAATTGATGAAATGGGTAATAGCTGTAACAACGGTCCCGCCCGCGGTAGTGCTTGATGCGTTCTTACGAAAAATATTTGGGATAGAATCGCCACTAATCTTTTTAATTTAGGTGAGATTGGATCACCTGAAAACTCGGCTATTTTAATAAAATTAGTTTGTGTCACTTTATTAAAATAACGAGTTTGGGTTTGCGAAATTAGAAAAATAGGTTCAGGAGTCAGTTACGTGTGGGGAAGGGTAAGCACCCGGCAACGCTCGAAATTGGTACCTAGTTGATTATTTAACGTCTTAATGATGGAAATTAAGAATTCGAATTTAAATTAAAATTTGTGATCTCTTAAAATATTTAAAAGAATGTTGTGAAAGGAGTTTACACATTTCCGTTGGATACTCGAATGAAAGGAACCTGTTTTAAAAATTATAATTTAAAATTTAAAATTGGTATTTAGTAATAGAGATTAACGGAAAACGACCACCCCTTTACATTCGAGGTACATTTTTCACGATAATCCCAAAAAATTATTTTTGAAATTTAATTAGAATGCATACAGGATGTATACGGATATGTTTTAGATCTTAAATATTATGTAAATAATAATATTAATAATAATGATAAAAGTAATATAATTATAATTGTAATAATAATTATAGCAATATAAACATAATAAGTAAATAAACAAATAAAAAATAAGAAAGTGACTAAATTAAAAGAAACAGAAACTTAAAAACTAAAAAAAACGAAATCGGAAGAAAATATAAACTAAAGATCGAAAATGGAAGGATACGAAAGTTTGAGGACTGCGGGCGTAATTCCCCCATTCACAGAAACACGCGGATCCTCTTCCTCCGAGTCGGGTCAAGCGTACGGGTCGCGGCCAAAACGACACCGTTTTAGGCCTTAAAGGCTGGCACCAAAATGACGTCATTTGGTGAGACATTAAATGGTCCTTTAATCCCAAAAAATCCATTTGGTGCTTGATTTAAAAAAAAAACACCAGAGAGCTCTCTCAACTGGTCTGCCCGGGGGTTGGCCAGCCTCTGCGTGCCGCCTGGACCGGCAGTCATTGGCGGTGGTCGCCGCCGCCTTCGGCGGTCGAGAATGTGAAAGGTCGCACCTTTCCGACTCCTCTTGACGTGCCAATTTCAAATCCGAGGCCGAATTTTCAAAACTGAAGCCCCTAGGTGAGTAGATCTAAAAATATATGTTCGATTTATATATCCTTTTTTACCTTTCGACATCTCTCTCTTTTTTATATTTAATGTTGTGTTGTCTTTTTCTTGTTCGAATGATGGTGGAAATAAAATAAAACTTTTTTTATATTCAAACTGGCCTCTCCTTTTTTATTTTCATCAAACCTCCCTTACAACTGATTTCTTTGAGTGGTTTTTTTGGTCCCCCGTCCGTTTTACAGATTTGATTTTTCGGGGTTTTATACACATTTTAGTACAAATATAATATATAAAAAATGACAACTTGTTCTTCCTTTTTTGCAGGTTTGGGCGGTGGTGACAATATGGTTCATCCACTTCGCTCAATCTTGGAGAAGTAGAATCCGTAAATTTGGGTGATCTGCTCCACCACTGATGGGGAGGTATAATCTGAAAGAAGTTGATCTGCTACAACGCTGACGAATAGGCAAGATATGAAGAAAGTTTTGATCAGGCTCTAACTCTGACGAAGAGGCATGATCTGAAGAAAATTTTGATCAGGCTACAACTCTGACGAAGAAGCGTGATCTGAAGAAAGTTTTGATCAGGCTACAACTCTGACGAAGAGGCGTGATCTGAAGAAAATTTTCGATTTGTTGCACCATCGTCGGAGATGTAAAACCTAGATTAAACCGACCCACCACCAAAGATTGAGGCAAGATCGGGAAAATAGTTGATTCAATTACTTTATGGCGAGGAGTCATGACCTGGAAACAAAATGAACATTCCGCTATAATTTCAGGGAGATGAATTTGTTGTCATGCTACGTCTGTTCCACTCCAAATTCAGGGAGACATGTTTGCCATCGTGTTCATTCCATTACAACTTCAGGAAGAGGAGTTTGTTGTTGTGCTCATTCCACTGCAACTTCAGAGAGATGAGACGGTTGAGGTGTCCATTCCACTGCAACTTCATAGAGATGAACTTGTTGTTGTATTCATTCGTTGCAACTTCAAAGAGATGAATTTGTTGTTGTATTAATTCCACTGCAACTTCAGGGAGATGAATTTGTTGTTGTACTCATTCCACTACAACTTCAGGGAGATGAGTTTACCATCGTGCTCATTCCACTGTAACTTCAAAGGGATGAATTTGTTGGTATTCTCATTCCACTGCAACTTCAGGGAGATGAGATGGGTTTACCATTGGGCTCATTCTACTATAACTTTAGAGAGATGAACTCGTGGTTGTATTCGTTCTGTTACAACTCTAAGGAAATGAATTTGTTGTACTCATTCCACTGCAACTTCAGGGAGATGAGATGGGTTTACCATCGGGCTCATTCTACTGTAACTTTAGAGAGATGAACTCATGGTTGTATTCGTTCCGCTGTAACTTCAGGGAGATAAATTTGTTGTTGTGTTTGATCTATTCCACCATTTGTTGGAGAGACAGAATCTGTAAGAGATTAGTTGATCCGCTACACCATGTTACGGGTGAGATATGATCTACAAAATTTAAAAAGTACTCAGTCAAAATGAGTTATAAATTAATTGTTTCATATGAGACTGTAAGGTTTGATTTGAATATTTGTCTGGTTGATCCACTCCTTCCTGTCAAGGATGTTGGATCTTCTCAATGATTGTCTGTCCCTTCTTGGTTGAAGACGCTAGAGAATACTTGCCCAACTTCTTATGTCAAGGATGTTGGAATTTGATGATAATGATGATCTGTTCCTTCGTGTTTGGGGATGCCACACCTGTTTTAAGGAAACGTCCTTATGAAGGTATGAAATTAAGAAATTCTTATTTTTAAGGAAAACGTCCTTATAAAAGGATGGAATTAAGAAATTCATGCCTTGAACAAAAGTATCCTTATGAAAGGGTGGAATTAAGAAATTCCCATTTTAAGAAAAATGTCCTTAAAAAGGATAGAATTAAGAAATTCATGTTTTGAGAAAGATATCCTTATAGAAGGATAGAATTAAGGCATTAAAATGTCCTTAGGAAGGACAGAATTAAGAAACTCCTATTTTTGAGAAAAATATCTTTATGGAAGGACGAAATTAAGAAACTTTTGTTTTCGAGAAAAATGTCCTTATGGAATGACGAAGTTAAGAAACTTCTGTTTTTAAGAAAAATGTCCTTATGGAATGAAGAAGTTAAGAAACTCTTGTTTTTGAGAAAATGTCCGTATGGAAGGACGGAGTTAAGAAACTCCTGTTTTTAAGAAAAATGTCCTTATGGAATGACGAATTTCAAAAAATTGCTTTGAGTAACTAGTACAAAGTTAGTTTCCGGTAATGTATTTTTTCAAATGATAGGCATGGGCATGTTTTCGTGATGATGCAAAAATGCATAAAATTCTTGTCGAAATCTTCAAGTTATGAATGCTTTATGAGAAACTAGATGCCATGATGTATGAACATGTTTGATGATGCAATGATGCATATGCTTTCATGTATGCCCTCATGATGAATGAAGATGCATGGAATACTTGCAGAAGTCCTCTTCTTCTGGATCAACTTAATCTTCTAATTTCATTCTCGTTCAAAATTTGCCCTAGCAAAAGTTTGCCCCCCAACTTTTATTGTCCTCATTCTTTTCTGAATTTGAGCTTTTAAGCAGAATAACCTCTGTCAACGTCATCTCATTTCTTCTTCTCGAGGGAGATTGATTGGTCAGAGCTCAGATGCCCCGTTTATTCTCGGGCTTATATATTTTTTGGATACCTCCGAAGGCTTCAAGCTTTTGTTCTGAGCAGACACTTGTCTTAGGCCCCTGTACTTTAAATCTCTATAAAGGGTAATGCAAGAAATCTTTTGTTTTGTAACAATGCAAGATGCTTATATGAATAAGCAAAGAGTATTTATTATTTCAAAAATATGATTTTCGAAAAATAGGGGCTCCATATATTTTGTGCATAAGCGTATTTGAACCCACTTGCAGAGGGTCATCCCAAGCATGGTTTGTGTCTAGAAGACCTCGAACGTTGTGTCGATGTTTGAAGATGTAAGCTGCCTTCTAGGCTATTAGGCTTTCGAGAAGGACATTTCCTGCACTCCTAATTTCTGACCAATTTGGGTGGCTCTCTTTGACTCACGAACTCCCTCATTCTATTTTGCCCTCTTTTCTTGTCTCGATCAAGCATTAGAAGTTTCAAATCTTTGAAGAAAGGATAACTCCATAAGGCGGGATGTAATCTGAAGACAAACTCCTTCAACTTAGATATCTAGGTTTGATTAAGATGGTCTTTTGAGACATACAGTATAGGCCAGAGCGTTGCAATTATGAACGAAATGTTATTTTCCAGTGCTTGATTTGAACTTATTTAGACACATTTTTTTTCTCTGCACTTTCTTTTTGGATCACTCTAAACTGCCCGTTTTTGGGTTTTTACCCTAGAGTTCATTTTGCAGAGAAAATTGTTGATACTTCTTCAATCTGGGAAGTGGATAGACGATAGTGGTCTTAGAATCAAACTTATCATCATAACTCGAAGATGTCTGAAGCATCACCAAACTTCATGAATTGTCCCACTAAGATGAGCGTGGTAAAATTGGAATGACTACATATATGGCCGTGATGCTCGTATGATAGAAAATGAACAAGTTCTTGCAGATCATCAGCTGAAAACCAATATGGTCTAAGAGAATGTGATAATGCGTTGGCCTTGTTGTTATGATTATCCCTTGTCTAGAGATTTTTTGGGTTCTGGGTCTCATCAAGGAAATTTGCTAGCCTCAATGATTTGATCTGATTTTTTGTTCAAAACTTGATTTAGCTGCGAAACGCTGATATCATCGCTGAATACGATTTGTTTGACTAAGCTTCTTCTTCTAGATAACATCTCATACACAAATATCATCAGAGAAGGGTTGTCTTCAGTTGGATAGATGTTTGGAGTTATCACGATATTCAAAAATCTTAGACAACAATGCTTGAGAGGAAATGTTCACTCAAAATTTGTGTTTGGGACCTTTCCATCGCTCCCTAGCACACTCAGTTATCCTTTTGTTGGCCTAAGTATATCGGAAGATAGGTCACATGCCCCTCTATCTTCACACTTTTCAATTTCCTCTAGACACATAGTTGCTTAGAATCAACTGTCGGATTAGAATCGATGCTGCTCCTGAAAAAAATATATACATGTATGCATGTGCAAAAGACTCATGATAAATGTATGAAAAATTTTGTGGAAAATATTTGTAAAATGCATCATTTATTAAAAACATATGTACACCCTTACAAAAGATTCCCTTTCTTCCTTCGGGCTTAGGCAACATGTTTGTTTCATGCATTACTCAAAAATGGATTTAAGATACAAGGGTGTCCTAAAAGGTTGCCTAAATTTCGGGCAGATCCAACAGTATCATCTCGTCAGTTCATCTCAGGGACTCTACTATTGAATTTCAAAGTGTCATTTTCAATCAGATTTTGTACCTTGTTTTTTAGAGTTCCACAATTATCGGTAATGTGGCTCGTACTTCCTAGATGATAATAACATACAGTCTTAGCATCATAACTTTCTGGATAAGGAGGCTGCTTTGGTTTAGACCGAACCGGGGCTAACAGGTTCCTCTCAACAAGCACCGAAAGAAACTTTGTATAAGTTACCAGGATTGGGAAATAACCTTATGAGAAGTGGGTCGATGTGAGTGTGAATAGTTTGATTGGCATAGGGACCAAGGCCGGCTAGATGGATAAGATCCCACCATATGAACTTCTGATCCACTTTCTTCTCTGATAATTGTACTGTTAGGATCTATGGTTTTCCCTTGTCTAATGGCTTCTTCAACGAGATCACTTGATATCACAAGGTCTTCGAAGTTCTTGGTTACGTTTCTCGGCATATACTTCAAGAATGGATCTTTCAGGGTTTTAACAAAAGTAGGTGTTATTTATCTTTCAAGTAGTGGTGGTTGTACCTACGCTGCGACATCCATCCACCTTTGCGCATACTGCTTGAAGCTCTCATTGGGCCTATTCTTCATGTTTTGCAATGTTAAACGGTCTGGGTCAATGTCTGTTATATGTTTGTACTGCTCTGTGAAGGCTTTAGCTAGATCCTTCTATGATTGTATCCCGTCCCAGCTAAGCTGATTGTACCACCTGGCAGCAGACCCTTTTAAACTGTCTTGAAAACAGTGAATTAAATGCTTGTCATTTTCAACATGCCCTGTCATCTTTCGACAAAACATGGTGAGGTGAGCAGATGAAAAGCTTGTTCCATCGAACTTTTCAAACTCTAGCATCTTGAAATTTAGAGGTAATACCAAATTAGGAACCAAGCTTAATTCACTTGCGTCCATTTTAAGAACTGCATTTGCTCCTTCTAAAACTTTAAATTTTTCCTCGAGCCGTTGAAACCAATCTTCAAGCTGCTTGGGTAGTTCGACCTTCGGCTTACCTACTTCGTTTAGATCTGGGATAGAGCGTTCTTTTGTTCTTCTGTACGATGAAGATCCAGCCTGAAGACCTTGTTGCTTTCCAACTGAAGTCAACGCTTGCAGAGGTGTCTTGTCGCAAGGATTTTCTAATTTTTGTAGAGTATCAGGGTCTATGACCAATCATTTTCCCCTTTCAGGATCCTTATCTGGCAACACCGCAATTATCTTGGCTAGTAGATCCGTCTGTGACTGTAAGATGAGGTCGCGAGTTGCTTGTTGTGCTTTTTCCAAGTTTTGCTCCATGTCACTCTTTATATCTTCGTATGACTTTTCGACTTTTTCCAAATGGCTATTCATTTTTTTAGCTTTTTATGTGAGTATGAATCAAAGCTGACTCGACCGACTCGGAAGCCCTAAAATCACTTTGATTAAAATTCTCTCAGAATCAAAAGCTCAAACAAGAAATGATTATGCAATATGATGTTGTGCAAATGCATGCAAAATGAGATGTTAGTGCGATACAAAAAATAAAAACAGGTTAGTACGAATAGAATAATCAAGAATGATAATGTATCACGAAAATTAAAAGGTATAGAACCTTCAGGTTAACATGCTTCATTCGAATAAAAGCAATCATACCCTATCATGCTTTCTACCCGCACATTTTAAACAAAAAGTGGATACTACCCGAACATGCTTTTCTACCGCATAAAATATATCGGCATGATACCTAGTATATGCTTTATTGCGAGAAAATAAATGATACTGAAATTAAAGAGCATAATTGAAAGAAATTAAAGAAACCCCCTAAATCTCTCTACCATGCACCTATCGGGTGACTCTCTAAACGGACAGAGGTTCGGTATAGTTCTAGACAAGGTAGGCTGCTATGGTTCATTACATGTGGTTTAGGTTCTAAAGTAACGGTACCCGAACTGTCGCTAGGACATCAATTCGGGAGGATACATTTCCTAAAAAAATGGTCCTTTAATCGTTTGGTGAGCCTTTAAATGGTCATTTAATCCCAAAAAAATCCATTCGGTGCTTGATTTAAAAAAAACACTAGAGAGCTCTCTCAACTGGTCTGCCCGGGGGCTGGCCAGCCTCTGCGTGGTGGCGTGGAACACTGGTCATCGGTGGTGGTCATTGCCGCCTCCGACTGCCGGGAAGGTGAAATATCGCACCTTTTCGACTCCTCTCGACATGTCGATTCCGAATCCGAGGCTGAATTTTCGAACCGAAGCCCCTAGGTGAGTAGATCTAAAAATATATGTTCAATTTATATATATATATATATATATATATCATTTTTTACCTTTCGACCTCTCTTTCTTTCTTATATTTGATGTTGTGTTGTCTTTTTCTTGTTCGAATGATGGTTGAAATAGAATAAAACTATTTTTATATTCAATCGACCTCTCCTTTTTTTATTTTCATCGAACCTCCCTTACAACTAATTTCTTTGGGTTTTTTTTGGTCCTATTCCGTTTTACAGATCTGATTTTTCTGGTTTTTATACCCATTTTGGTACAAATATAATATATAAAAGTGACAACTTGTTCTTCCTTTTTTGCAGGTTGGGGCGGTGGTCGACAAAGTTGGTGGTGGCCACCACGCGTGGCCAATGATGGCACGTGTGGTGTCCACGTGCGGAAGGTAGATGGTTGGATGGACGGCGGTGGGGATAGTTGACTAGGGTTTGATTTAGGTTATTAGGGTTAGGGTTAATTTTGTAAATTTTAATTTGGGGCATTTGGGTTTTGTAATGGATAACGGGTTTGGGTTTAAAAATAGGTCTGATGGGTATATTTTGGGTATTTGGGTTATAGTTTGTTGTAATGGGTTATAATATAAATGGGCTCAAAGGCCCGAACTAAAATGGGTATTACAATAGCAATTAAAAAAGCTACATCATTATTTAAGTTAATAGTATCACAATTACAAAAGTGACCTAAATATGAGTGACTGAAAACATTAGAGATGAATGGAAAGTTTTTGGAGTTTAGTCGTCTAAATAAAAATGTTCTAATAGTTGAATGACTAATAACGTTATTTACCCTCAAAAGTTAAGTGGAAATTTAAAAACCACATGGTGTCTAGGTGGCAAATGCTATCAAAGTCAGACTAAATTGCAGTCCACTTCAGCATTCTGTAACCCATTTATGACTTAACAAAGATGTGACAAAAAAATCATGAGGTTAATAACGTTATTGAATTTTTTGTGGTCGATGACGAAAATCAAAATATAGTAATAATTGGATGACTAAAATTGAAGTTTATTATTTCTAATATATTTTCTAAGGTAAACTACATTGAAGGTCATCCAATTATTATTAAGGTTACATTTGGGTCATCCAATTATTAAAGGATACATTTGAGTCACCCAATTGAAGTTTTCTAGTTACGATTTGGGTCACTCCTCCATTAAAATACAAACTAACATCCAAAAAGGTTAGATATAATGACAGTTTTAAATCTCCAAAACTTATATATTTTATCAATTTAGTCCAAATTCAAAATAATTCAATAAATTTGACCATTTATATTTAAAAATATACCAATTTAGTCAGTTTTCTTCTTCCAAATTGTGTGTTCTTCATTGTTCGTCATCATTCCTACTTTGGTACTCACGGTAACACGAGTTATACCTAACTTGATATTTTCAAATTTGTTTAAAAAATTCAGTAACTTAAAAATTTTAATTATTAGATTATTTTAAAATAAAAAAGGAAATAATGAAGTCATTCAAAAATATGAAATTACTAAGAAAACTGTATAATAATACGAACAACTAAACTTTTTGTAGAAAATTATGTGGTAGCAGTAACTAAAAGTTGGAGGTTTTCATAAATAATTTTTAATAGATTTTAATGAATTTAATTTTAATGTAGATTGTTGGGCTCGATATCCTTCAACCGAATTGCTTGCCAAGTGGTGGAGAAGTCGATTTTTGGGTGTTGGTGGTGGAAGCAAAAAGATAGACAATGAACACAAGGATTTATAGTGGTTCAAGCTTCTAACAAGCTCTACATCCACTACCTTAGCTCCCACTAAGGATTTCCCAAATCCACGAAGATTTCTTCCTCTTTTAACAAGGCTTAGGAGGCAACCTTTACAACCTAGACTCAATTACCAAGTCTAGCATCCAAAGCTTACAACCCAAGCTTTGGGAATCCTCTCAAACAAAGAAATAAAGCAAACAAAAATCCTACCTACAAGGTAGATGTTTGCACTCTTTTAAGCACTCGCCCAAACCTAAAACACTTGAGCAAATCTAACAATTAAAGCTCACAAGTGTTGTCTATACAAAGAATGAGAATTTAAAGCCCTAAGACAATTTTGGCATCATAATGTTGTTGACAATAGAAGCATTAGTTGTTGCTGAAGCTTGAAGGGTCATTAAATACTCCCAATTGAGTTTCTAGCTGTTGGAGACCGTTGGGATTGAATTGAAGCCGTTGGAGGCTTTATTTTCCATAATAAATGCAGTTCTGGTGCTGTCCGTATCGGTAAGCGTGTACTCGTATCGGTACAGCTACAGCCGTTACGCTCAGAATTGCTAATCGTATCGAAACACCTTGAGCCGTATCAGTACGCCATGTTGATACGCCTTGGTCTGTTTGGCAAACCGTATCGGTACGCATTGGTCTGTTTCGGTACGCCCTACAATTCAAATAACCGTTGGAAATAGCCGTTGGGGAGGTTGAAAATGGGATTGGTACGCATACTTGTGTATCGGTACGACCCTACCCGTATCGGTACGCCTGTGTTGAAAACGTTAGTTTAGCTACTTTAAAACATTTAAAACATTTCCAAAACCTCTCAAAAACTTCTCAAACTTATTTTCAAGTTGTTTGGACTTAAAACCAATTTTGAAATCTTTTTAATTTAGTCCAAAACTATTTTTCAATTATTATATCAAAACATAAATCCTAACAATCTCCCCCTTTTTGATATAATAAAACCAACTTGAAAAATTGTTTTAGAGATTCTCCCCCTTAGTAAAAATAAAAATTGAATAAGAGATTAAATGTTGAAAATCTTATAAGCTCCCCCTTATTCATTTGAAAAATCAATTTTTCAAAACATTCTCCCCCTTTTTGTTATATCAAAAATGGTTCAAACTTTAAAGTTCAATAACAATGGAGAGTAAAAAAATAACAAAAATAAGTTATATTCAAAAATTGGCTCCTACTTACTCAAGCATCAAATAAATGTTAGTCCAACATGTATGATTAACTAGTTGAATTAAAAGAATCAACTAATTTTTACCACACATGAAACAAAGGGAGGATGTGAAGCCTTCCTTCTTCAAGTGTTCATTCGTTGTGTGTATAAAGCCCCCCTCAATTTCATCACTTGTTGATCAAAGCTCCATCACACCTACAAAAAACAATCATTTGATTTTTGGTATCCAAATTACTTTGGATCCATAGGCATTAGTAGCACATAATTTAGTCCCCTTAGGAATCCATTTTTCAATTTCATCATTTTTAGTTGAAGTAGTTAGTCCTTTTGGGACTCAAATACTTCTAAAAACTTTTCCATTCAAAAATCTAGGGGCACTAGATTGTCTTTGATAAAAATTTGATTTTCCTAAATTGTTTTTCTTTTCAAGCTCTTTGAAAATCAAATTATTTTCCTTCTTAAGATCATCAACTTCCTTTTGATGATCTTTTTCTTTCTTTTGAAGCAAATTTTGCAAATCCAAAACTTTAAGTTCAAAATCTTTGATTTTTGCTTCAAATTCCAAATTGGTTTTCACAAGAAAATTATTTTCATTTTTCAATTTAGAAATTAACTTTTTGTTTTTAGAAAATGAGGCTTTGAATTCAAAAACCAATTTTTCATAGGCATCTTGCAACTCATCTAAAATATAAAAGTTTGAAATAGATGAGTTGGAAGTTACCTCCCCTTCTTGGAGGGCCATCATGCATAGGTGGGCTACTTTATCTTCATCGGTAGAGTCTTCATCACTCTATGTAGCCACATATGCTTTCTTTGATGATGATCCATTTTTTTTGAAGCAAGGGCAATCGTATTTGGTGTGCCTTGTCTTCTTGCAATTTGAGCACTTGGGGGGATCCACCATCTTCTTTTTCGATTCATGCTTGGATTCGTCTTTGTTGCTCTTCATTAATAGGGCCAATTCCTTGAAGATATAGGCCATCTCTTCATCTTCACTTTCCTCCTCACTTGATTCTACTTGTTGGCTTGTGGAGGATTGTAGAGAAATAATATTGACATCGATTCCTTGCTCTTGGATTATCTTCTCCTGCTCTTTTTTTAAGGGTAGAGACATCATCTCATAGGTGAGAAGAGATCCTACGAACTCTTAAAGCTTGAGCTTCTTCAAGTCTTTGACTTTAATAATAGCTGTCTTCTTGCTCTCCCGTGATTCGGGAAGTGAATAAATCAACTTCCTAACGAGTTTGTCTTTCAGAATCTCCTCTTCAAGACCTTTGAGTTGATTGACGATTGTAAAGAACCGGTCGAACATACTCTTGATGTCTTCATATGGGTCTATCTTAAAGTTTTCATATTATATGTTTAGTAGACTGATCTTTGCTTCCTTCACCTCATTTGTCCCTTTATGGATGGCTTCAAGTTTGTCCCATAACTCATTGGCACTCTCACAAGAAGATACTTTGGCATATTCTTCTGGGCCCAATGCACAAAGTAGAATGTGCAAAGCCTTGTAATTGAGCTCCATCTTCTTGCGATCTTCCGTGCTCCATTCTGTTTTGCTTCATGTTAGCACGAATGGTCTATCTTCAACTATGTCCCAAAGACGGTAGTCTTTGCTTTTTATGAAGAACATTATTCTATGCTTCCAACAAGCATAGCTATCACCGTTGAAGAAGGGCGGTTTGTCAATGGATAGCGTCATGGTCACAGGTTTTTTGTTGTATCGAGCTTCTCGGATCACCTTAATAGGATGTTAATCCCTCTCGATTAAGCCTTGCTCTGATACCAATTGTTGGGCTCGATATCCTTCAACCGAATTGCGTACCAAGTGGTGGAGAAGTCGATTTTTGGGTGTTGGTGGTGGAAGCAAAAAGATAGACAATGAACACAAGGATTTATAGTGGTTCAAGCTTCTAACAAGCTCTACATCCACTACCTTAGATCACACTAAGGATTTCCCAAATCCACTAAGATTTATTCCCATTTTAACAAGGCTTAAGAGGCAACCTTTACAACCTAGACTCAATTACCAAGTCTACCATCCAAAGCTTACAACCCAAGATTTGGGAATCCTCTCAAACAAAGAAATAAATCAAACAAAAATCCTATCTACAAGATAGATGTTTGCACTCTTTTAAGCACTCACCCAAGCCTAAAACACTTGAGCAAATCTAACAATTAAAGCTCACAAGTGTTGTCTATACAAAGAATGAGAATTTAAAGCCCTAAGACAATTTTGGCATCATAATGTTGTTGACAATAGAAGCATTAGTTGTTGTTGAAGCTTGAAGGGTCCTTAAATACTCCCAATTGAGTTTCTAGCTGTTGGAGACCGTTGGGATTGAGTTGAAGCCGTTGAGGCTTTATTTCCCACAATAAATGTAGTTCTGGTGTTGTCCGTATCGGTACAACTACTAGTCGTTACGCTCAGAATTGCTATTCGTATCGAAACACCTTGAGCCATATCAGTACGCCATGTTGATACGCCTTGGTCTATTTGGCAAACCGTATCGGTACGCATTGGTCCGTTTTGGTACGCCCTGTAATTCAAATAACCGTTGGAAATAGCCGTTGTGGAGGTTGAAAATGGGATTGGTACGTGTATTTGTGTATCAGTACGACCCTACTCGTATCGGTACGCCTAAGGGCGTATCGGTACGGGGTATACCGTATCGGTACGCCTGTGTTGAAAATGTTAGTTTAGCTACTTTAAAACATTTAAAACATTTCCAAAACCTCTCAAAAACTTCTCAAACTTATTTTCAAGTTGTTTGGACTTAGAACCAATTTTGAAATCTTTTTAATTTAGTCAAAAACTATTTTTCAATTATTATATCAAAACATAAATCCTAACAATCTCCCCCTTTTTGATATAATAAAACCAACTTGAAAAATTGTTTTTGAGATTCTCCCCCTTAGTAAAAATAAAAATTGAATAAGAGATTAAATGTTGAAAATCTTATAAGCTCCCCCTTATTCATTTGAAAAATCAATTTTTCAAAACATTCTCCCCTTTTTGTTATATCAAAAATGGTTCAAACTTTAAAGTTCAATAACAATTGAGAGTAAAAAATAACAAAAAATAAGTTTTTTAAAAATTGGCTCCTACTTACTCAAGCATCAAATAAATGTTAGTCCAACATGTATGATTAACAAGTTGAATTAAAAAAATCAACTAATTTTTACCATACTTGAAACAAAGGGAGGATGTGAAACCTTCATTCTTCAAGTGTTCATCTTTTGTGTGTATAGAGCTCCACCTCAATTTCATCACTCGTTGATCAAAGCTCCATCACACCTACAAAAGAACAATCATTTGATTTTTGGTATCCAAATTACTTTGGTTCTATAGGCATTAGTAGCACATAATTTAGACCCCTTAGGAATCCATTTTTCAATTTCATCCTTTTTAGTTGAAGTAGTTAGTCATTTTGGGACTCAAATACTTCTAAAAACTTTTCCATTCAAAAATCTAGGGGCACTAGATTATCTTTGATAAAAAATTGATTTTCCTAAATTGTTTTTTCTTTTTAAGCTCTTTGAAAATCAAATTATTTTCTTTCTTAAGATCATCAACTTCCTTTTGATGATCTTTTTCTTTCTTTTGAAGCAAATTTTGCAAATCCAAAACTTTAAGTTCAAAATCTTTTATTTTTGCTTCAAATTCCAAATTGGTTTTCACAAGAAAATTATTTTCATTTTCAATTTAGAAATTAACTTTTTGTTTTAGAAAATGAGGCTTTGAATTCAAAAACCAATTTGTCATAGGCATCTTGCAACTCATCTAAAATATAAAAGTTTGAAATAGATGAGTTGGAAGTTACCTCCCCTTCTTGGAGGGCCATCATGCATAGGTGGGCTACTTTATCTTCATCGGTAGAGTCTTCATCACTCTATGTAGCCACATATGCTTTCTTTGATGATGATCCATTTTTTTTGAAGCAAGGGCAATCGTATTTGGTGTGCCTTGTCTTCTTGTAATTTGAGCACTTGGGGGATCCACCATCTTCTTTTTCGATTCATGCTTGGATTCGTCTTTGTTGCTCTTCATTAATCAGGCCAATTCCTTGAAAAGATAGGCCATCTCTTCATCTTCACTTTCCTCCTCACTTGATTCTACTTGTTGGCTTGTGGAGGATTGTAGAGAAATAATATTGACATCGATTCCTTGCTCTTGGATTATCTTCTCATTCTCATTTTTTAAGGGTAGAGACATCATCTCATGGGTGAGAAGAGATCCTACGAACTCTTAAAGCTTGAGCTTCTTCAAGTCTTTGACTTTAATAATAGCTGTCTTCTTGCTCTCCGTGATTCGGGAAGTGAATAAATCAACTTCCTAACGAGTTTGTCTTTCGAATCTCCTCTCCAAGACCTTTGAGTTGATTGACGATTGTAAAGAACCGGTCGAACATACTCTTGATGTCTTCATATGGGTATATCTTAAAGTTTTCATATTAGATGTTTAGTAGGCTGATCTTTGTTTCCTTCATCTCATTTGTCCCTTTATGGATGGCTTCAAGTTTGTCCCATAACTCATTGGCACTCTCACAAGAAGATACTTTGGCATATTCTTCTGGGCCCAATGCACAAAGTAGAATGTGCAAAGCCTTGTAATTGAGCTCCATCTTCTTGCGATCTTCCGTGCTCCATTCTGTTTTGCTTCATGTTAGCACGAATGGTCTATCTTCAACTATGTCCCAAAGACGGTAGTCTTTGCTTTTTATGAAGAACATTATTCTATGCTTCCAACAAGCATAGCTATCACCGTTGAAGAAGGGCGGTTTGTCAATGGATAGCGTCATGGTCACAGGTTTTTTGTTGTATCGAGCTTCTCGGATCACCTTAATAGGATGTTAATCCCTCTCGATTAAGCCTTGCTCTGATACCAATTGTTGGTCTCGATATCCTTCAACCGAATTGCTTGCCAAGTGGTGGAGAAGTCGATTTTTGGGTGTTGGTGGTGGAAGCAAAAAGATAGACAATGAACACAAGGATTTATAGTGGTTCAAGCTTCTAACAAGCTCTACATCCACTACCTTAGATCACACTAAGGATTTCCCAAATCCACTAAGATTTATTCCATTTTAACAAGGCTTAAGAGGCAACCTTTACAACCTAGACTCAATTACCAAGTCTAGCATCCAAAGCTTACAACCCAAGATTTGGGAATCCTCTCAAACAAAGAAATAAATCAAACAAAAATCCTATCTACAAGATAGATGTTTGCACTATTTTAAGCACTCACCCAAACCTAAAACACTTGAGCAAATCTAACAATTAAAGCTCACAAGTGTTGTCTATACAAAGAATGAGAATTTAAAGCCCTAAGACAATTTTGGCATCATAATGTTGTTGACAATAGAAGCATTAGTTGTTGTTGAAGCTTGAAGGGTCCTTAAATACTCCCAATTGAGTTTCTAGCCATTGGAGACCGTTGGGATTGAGTTGAAGCCGTTGAGGCTTTATTTCCCACAATAAATGTAGTTCTGGTGTTGTCCGTATCGGTACAACTACTAGTCGGTACATAACTACTAGCCGCTACGCTCGAATTGCTATTCGTATCGAAACACCTTGAGCCATATATCGACGCCATGTTGATACGCCTTGGTCTATTTGGCAAACCGTATCGGTACGCATTGGTCCGTTTGGTACGCCTGTAATTCAAATAACCGTTGGAAATAGCCGTTGTGGAGGTTGAAAATGGGATTGGTACGTGTATTTGTGTATCGACCGACCCTACTAGGCGTATCGACGCGCCTATTTTTGGTTATTGGAAAAATACGGGTTGAAACCCTTAGATCAGATATCGACAGGGGTATGTGTGTTGAAAATGTTGAAAATGTTAGTTTAGCTACTTTAAAACATTTAAAACATTTCCAAAACCTCTCAAAAACTTCTCAAACTTATTTTCAAGTTGTTTGGACTTAGAACCAATTTTGAAATCTTTTTAATTTAGTCAAAAACTATTTTTCAATTATTATATCAAAACATAAATCCTAACAATCTCCCCCTTTTTGATATAATAAAACCAACTTGAAAAATTGTTTTTGAGATTCTCCCCCTTAGTAAAAATAAAAATTGAATAAGAGATTAAATGTTGAAAATCTTATAAGCTCCCCCTTATTCATTTGAAAAATCAATTTTTCAAAACATTCTCCCCCTTTTTATGTATCAAAAATGGTTCAAACTTTAAAGTTCAATAACAATGGAGAGTAAAAAAATAACAAAAATAAGTTTTTTTAAAAATTGGCTCCCGCTTACTCCAGCATCAAATAAATGTTAGTCTAACATGTATGATTAACAAGTTGAATTAAAAAAATCAACTAATTTTTACCATACTTGAAACAAAGGGAGGATGTGAAGCCTTCCTTCTTCAAGTGTTCATCCGTTGTGTGTATAAAGCTCCCCCTCAATTTCATCACTTGTTGATCAAAGCTCCATCACACCTACAAAAAACAATCATTTGATTTTTGGTATCCAAATTACTTTGGTTCTATAGGCATTAGTAGCACATAATTTAGACCCCTTAGGAATCCATTTTTCAATTTCATCCTTTTTAGTTGAAGTAGTTAGTCATTTTGGGACTCAAATACTTCTAAAAACTTTTCCA
Source organism: Hibiscus mutabilis (assembly GCA_019671005.1). Classification (NCBI taxonomy): domain Eukaryota; kingdom Viridiplantae; phylum Streptophyta; class Magnoliopsida; order Malvales; family Malvaceae; genus Hibiscus; species Hibiscus mutabilis. The sequence continues at coordinate 12,877,752 of CM033722.1, forward strand.
TTCAAAAATCTAGGGGCACTAGATTATCTTTGATAAAAAATTGATTTTCCTAAATTGATTTTCTTTTTAAGCTCTTTGAAAATCAAATTATTTTCTTTCTTAAGATCATCAACTTCCTTTTGATGATCTTTTTCTTTCTTTTGAAGCAAATTTTGCAAATCCAAAACTTTAAGTTCAAAATCTTTAATTTTTGCTTCAAATTCCAAATTGGTTTTCACAAGAAAATTATTTTCATTTTTCAATTTAGAAATTAACTTTTTGTTTTTAGAAAATGAGGCTTTGAATTCAAAAACCAATTTGTCATAGGCATCTTGCAACTCATCTAAAATATAGAAGTTTGAAATAGATGAGTTGGAAGTTACCTCCCCTTCTTGGAGGGCCATCATGCATAGGTGGGTTACTTTATCTTCATCGGTAGAGTCTTCATCACTCTATGTAGCCACATATGCTTTCTTTGATGATGATCCATTTTTGTTGAAGCAAGGGCAATCGTATTTGGTGTGCCTCGTCTTCTTGTAATTTGAGCACTTGGAGGGATCCACCATCTTCTTTTTCGATTCATGCTTGGATTCGTCTTTGTTGCTCTTCATTAATCAGGCCAATTCCTTGAAAAGATAGACCATCTCTTCATCTTCACTTTCCTCCTCACTTGATTCTACTTGTTGGCTTGCGGAGGATTGTAGAGAAATAATATTGACATCGATTCCTTGCTCTTGGATTATCTTCTCATTCTCATTTTTTAAGGGTAGAGACATCATCTCATGGGTGAGAAGAGATCCTACGGACTCTTAAAGCTTGAGCTTCTTCAAGTCTTTGACTTCAATAATAGCTGTCTTCTTGCTCTCTCGTGATTCAGGAAGTGAATAAATCAACTTCCTAACGAGTTTGTCTTTCGGAATCTCCTCTCCAAGACCTTTGAGTTGATTGACGATTGTAGAGAACCGGTCGAACATACTCTTGATGTCTTCATATGGGTATATCTTAAAGTTTTCATATTAGATGTTTAGTAGGCTGGTCTTTGTTTCCTTCATCTCATTTATCCCTTCATGGATGGCTTCAAGTTTGTTCCATAACTCATTGGCACTCTCACAAGAAGATACTTTGGCATATTCTTCCGGGCCCAATGCACAAAGTAGAATGTGCAAAGCCTTGTAATTGAGCTCCATCTTCTTGCGATCTTCCGTGCTCCATTCTGTTTTGCTTCGTTTTGGCACGAATGGTCTATCTTCAACTATGTCTCAAAGACGGTAGTCTTTGCTTTTTATGAAGAACATCCTTATATGCTTCCTACAAGCATAGTTATCACCGTTGAAGAATGACGGTTTGTCAATGGATAGCGTCATGGTCACAGGTTTTTTGTTGTATCGAGCTTCTCGGATCACCTCAATAGGATGTTAATCCCTCTCGATTGAGCCTTGCTCTGATACCAATTGTTGGTCTCGATATCCTTCAACCGAATTGCTTGCCAAGTGGTGGAGAAGTCGATTTTTGGGTGTTGGTGGTGGAAGCAAAAAGATAGACAATGAACACAAGGATTTATAGTGGTTCAAGCTTCTAACAAGCTCTACATCCACTACCTTAGCTCACACTAAGGATTTCCCAAATCCACTAAGATTTCTTCCACTTTTAACAAGGCTTAGGAGGCAACCTTTACAACCTAGACTCAATTACCAAGTCTAGCATCCAAAGCTTACAACCCAAGGTTTGGGAATCCTCCTAAACAAAGAAATAAATCAAACAAAAATCCTATCTACAAGGTAGATGTTTGCACTATTTTAAGCACTCACCCAAACCTAAAACACTTGAGCAAATCTAACAATTAAAGCTCACAAGTGTTGTCTATACAAAGAATGAGAATTTAAAGCCCCAAGACAATTTTGGCATCATAATGTTGTTAACAATAGAAGCATTAGTTGTTGCTGAAGCTTGAAGGGTCCTTAAATACTTCCAATTGAGTTTTTAGCCATTGGAGACTGTTGGGATTGAATTGGAGCCGTTAGAGGCTTTATTTCTCGCAATAAATGCAGTTATGGTGCTGTCCGTATCGGTACGCGTGTACCCATATCGGTACAACTACTAGCCGTTACGCTCAGAATTGCTAACCGTATGAAACACCTTGAGCCGTATCGGTACGCCATATTGATACGTCTTGGTCTGTTTGGCGAACCGTATCGGTACGCATTGGTCCGTTTCGGTACGCCCTACAATTCAAATAACCGTTGGGAAATAGCCGTTGGGGAGGTTGAAAATGGGATCGGTACGCGTACTTGCGTATCGGTACGACCCTACCCGTATCGGTACGCATAGGGGCGTATCAGTACTATTTTTGGTTATTGGAAAAATACTATAGCTGAAACCCTTAGACTGTATCGATACGGGGTATACCGTATCGGTACACCTGTGTTGAAAACGTTAGTTTAGCTACTTTAAAACATTTTCAAAGCCTCTCAAAAACTTCTCAAACTTATTTTCAAGTTGTTTGGACTTAAAACCATTTTTTGAAATCTTTTCAATTTAGTCCAAAACTATTTTCAATTATTATATCAAAACATAAATCCCGACATAGATACTAATTACAAATCTAACATTAAAAAATATTATAAATATCTTTACATTAAAAAATATCTTTGTGATTTTAAATGAACTACTCTAGTGTTAACGAGAGTATAAAGCAATTTGAGAGAAGAAAATAACTAAATTGATATATATTTTTTTAAGAAAAATACTTTTGATACCAAGTTTGTGTGAATTTCAGTTTACACAAACCTTTCAATTTTAGGGTTTAGAGACTTAAATTAGGGTTTAGGAGTTTAGATTGTAGGGTCTAGAATTTAGAGTTTAGGGTGTTAAGGTTAGAGATTTACATTTTAGATTTTATAGTTTAAATATGAAAGGTTGTGTAATTTTTTACACATCTTTTGTATCAAAATATAACCTATTTTTTTAATAGAAAGGGTTAAAATTTTTGAATTAAGACTAAATTTATAGTATCTATAAGTTGTAAGGACTAAAACTGTTATTATATCAAATATTTTTTGAATGTCTATTTGTATTTTAGTGAAGAAATTATCTAATTGTAAATAAAATTTTAATTAAGTTACTTAATTATAATTTTTAATAATTCAATGACCCAAATTAAGTGAGTTTAGCCTATTTTTTACATGAAAGAAAAAAGGAAAAGGGAAAGTGTAAATTTCCAAAGTGTAAATTTCCAAAGCACAGGAGATTAAAAGCAGAAGGGAAGGATGGAATGGAAGCATTGACCATAGATTTAGATTTGGAAGACTTTGAAAACTCCAAAACCGCCTCTTCTCTTGTCTTTTGATTTCTTCTTCTTCTTCTTCTTCTTCATCCTTTCTCTCTTATTGTGTTGATTTCATCAAAACCGCTCCATCAGTTTCTCTTTCTCCTTCCTCAAAGCTTGGCTTTTTAATCCAAAAGAAAACAACCCACGTCAGTTTTCGACAAAAGTAAGATACCCTTTAAGCTTTTGCTCTTTTTTCCCTCAATTCATTTGGTTTTGGTGTGAGCAATTTTTTGGATTTTTAGCAGATTTTCTCATCCTAAAGACTATAACTTGGAGATTTTCTGTTCAGTTTTTATATTAGTGGATCTTTGCTTATTTAATGATTTTATTTTATTTTTGGATTTGCCCAATTTGGGTTACTTGGGAACTCTTTATGCACTTTTTTCCTTAAATAGATTGCCAGCATATTTAATTTTTTCCCCTTTTTCTAATTTCAGTTCTGCAGAATTTCCAGTTAAGAATTCTTGGAGGGTATGCGAGTATTGTAAATATAGGAAACCAAGTACTTCAGAGGAATCTTGCAATCGTTTCAGCCTTCTAGATTGAGATTTTTGTATAGATTTGAGGATAAGTCCCTAGTAAAGATCTTGGGGGAGGGTTTAGATTTTGGAATCTGAAAAGTGTCTGGAGATGGCTAGTGTTCAAGATCAGTTGGAGATCAAGTTTCGATTGACCGATGGATCCGATATCGGTCCGAAAACCTTTCCAGCCGCTACAAGTGTTGCAACTTTGAAGGAAAGTGTTATTGCTCAATGGCCTAAAGGTTAGTTAGTTAGTTAGTTAGTTAGGTGTCTGATGAAATGCAATTGTATTTTTGTGGTCAATCTTTCATCTTTATTTCACTTGATATTTGATCATTTGTTTATGGTTACTGTTTTATTATACCATTTGGTTTGAACTTGGAGGATTGGAATCGTGGGATCATGTTCATGACATTGTTTTTTGATGTTTTCGTGGTTTATTCATTTTTCTGGTTTAATTTTTAGATGAGTGAAACTAAGCAAGAAAATAGAATCATTAGGACCCAAAATTCAATCCTCCATGGCAGAGTAGCTGGAATGCTTTGATCAGTAAATGGAATACAAATGCTTGATTACAGTTGCAAATATGAATAGAAACCGGTTCAGTCCTTTTCCTGTTATAAGACGATTAGTTGTCAAATTCGTATTGGCCAAAGATTGTGGTAGACTACTGCCCTTTCACATATTCTTTTATGGATAAAAGATATTTGTATTCATCCGAAGTAGGTTAGCATAGTACATTTAAACCAACATACTATTAAAGGCTTTGGTTTGCTTCATAGCATCACAGGTTGTGTCTGTGTCGGATGCAGGCTTTCAGACTATGTTGAGTGAGGACGTTTAAGGTAGTTTTGCCAAACAATTTATAATTGCGTTCCAAACTGATGACGTAGGTGGAATTTTTAAGATTTATGCTCATATGTTGTTCTTATCAGTTTGATCTGCTTTCATCTCATCCCTCCGTCTCACTCTCTTTATTCTTTCTCTTAGGTGCTTTACATTTCTTATGTAAGTTTTGTGGTTAGTTTTAATTATAAATTATAGTTACGTGGTTTGACTAAAACTTTGGTTTGAGCTAAGTTCTGCAATTCACACAAGAGGAAACCGGTAAACGCAGTGACCTACTTTTTAGTTAACAGAAGAAAGAAAAGGGAAAGGGAATGATTGTATACATACAATATGTCATACAAGATAATAAGGAACGGGTTGCTTGTATTAGTTTTGGACTGCAGTTGTGGGGATTCGAGAAGTCTCGACTTTTCCCTCTGATTGAATGGCATTGGATTTCTCTTTATGTTCTTTTGTTATTCCTGTGTATGACGTCCTTTCTGGTATTTTATTTCATTCCAGCCATATTAACATTTTTCTGATCAATTATGCTTGTTTTAACTTCTGGCAGAGAAGGAGAATGGTCCAAGGACAGTGAAGGATGTCAAGTTAATTAGTGCCGGGAAAATATTGGAGAACAACAAAACACTGGGGGAGTGTCAGAGCCCTCTTTGTGATGTTCCTGGTGGAGTAACGACTATGCACGTTGTTGTTCAACCCCCTCCTTTCGAGAAAGGTACAATCATTATTCATGCAATTCCAAATACTATAATCTGATGATTTTCATAATAATCAATAATAATACTCCTTAGTCTGAAAACTGCAATCCATACGGTTCTTGTGAAGTAGCACTTTTATCTTTCTGTAATGTGCAGAAAAGAAGATAATAAACGAACCGAAACAGAACAAATGCATTTGTGTCATATTATAATCAGCAGCTTGAAGCGGGGATGATATTATATTCAGGTGGTTTTTTGTTAGTCGACGGTTCCTTTTCGTTCTACCCTAGTCCTTGGCTTTAAACTAAGTTATGCTTTCACAAATTTCTGCAGATGAAAGAGGGACTGGTATAGAAAAGGAAGTGGACTTTTTGATCGACCAATCCAGTTGGTATTATGCACATTTAATATTTAGAATGTGTTGTTTTTCTGCTTTTCTACACCAAATTTCATGTAGTCGATGATTGTCCATCTATTTTGTTCACTTTGTTCGTTTCACATTAATTATATTCTGCTATCAAGCAATTAAACCTCAGATTTTACGTCGGAATCAGTGTTACCTAATTCGCCCCTACCCCCACGATTCTCGTTTGGATTCGTTCGTTCCAATTCGCAATTCGTTTACGTTCCAATTCAGTAAGGAACGCGTGCTGGAACGATAAATTACTGTACCAAAACAAAACATGCTTACTTCTCAGTTCTCAGCATTGATTTATAAAAAAGGTGGGGGAAGCAAACGAAAAGGAGGGTTTTGATCGCAGCAACTCATGGATCTCTTTGGTGCTGACGGTGAGAGGCATGGACGACGGGATGAACGGCGGAGCGAAGAAAATGAGGTGGTTTCCAACCTTTCTTTTTCGGTAACGTGATAACGGCGAACGACGAGGATGAACGGTGAACGGGGTTTTGGACGGGATTATGAGGGGTTTTGATTGGTGGCGGCGGCGGAAACTACGGTCGTCGGACGATAGCTAAACAGCTCTGTAAAAGGACTGCCAAAAATTGTTAAGGGGAGAGAACGGCGCAGGATAAAAAATGGCTTTAGGGTTTCTGCAGAGTTAAAGGGTACTTGAATGCCAAAATTTGGATAATTTGCAAGGAAAGTCTAAGTTTTAGTAGGCTTTCAGAGAGGTTTAGAAGTTTTACTTCACCTACGATTTAGTCCTTTAAGGCGCATTTTTAGTTTAATTAGGATTAAAACTGTTTTGTTTTATTCCAATTAAATCCTCGAATCTACAATGAAACTTCCAATTGAGCCTCCAAGTCTTATTTCCTTTCAATTAAATCACTCAATCCCAATTTAACCTCTCTCATGTATAAATTTTTAATTATTTTATCTATAATAAATATGATGAATATTTTTAAATCTCAACGCCGAATGTGAAAGATACAAGAAAGGATATGTCGATTTGTTTCCACTTATCATGTATAGTTATATGAAATCAAAGTGCGTGTATCACATGATATATTAAACCAAAATTTATGTGTAATTTTAAAATATAAATTGTGCCTAATTGTTTTGAAAAAAAATTGAATGAACATATAAATATATTATTAAAAATTTATCAACGAATCAAACAAAATATCATCACGAATTATGATCCAAAATTGCGTTCCAAAAAAGACTACTCCCAACGAACCGCAAACGGTAAAATTAATAAATTGCGACCCCGTATCCGTTCTGCGAATCAAAGCAAACCGTGAATTATGTAACACTGGTCCGAATATGTCTCACTGAACTCATTTTCTGCATTTCGAAGTTTTGAATTTGTCTTCCCTTGTATAATATCATCTTTATCTATTAATTTGTTCCGGTACACAGTTTGTGTTGCTGGTCATACTTTTACCAAGTATGTTGAGAACTAGAAATAGAATTAGTAACATAGGATCTTTGCTGCTCAGACTTAAGTTTTAGTGTCGAATATGTGTATTTGGAGGATCATGTTCACATATTCAGATTCGTACAAGTGTTGAACACTAATATTTAAAGAGAAACGAAGAGTTTGAGCAACATAGCGTAGGGTTGTTCCTTTCTTCGTACTGGCCTTCATGATTTTTGTATGTTGCACTGGCAACGATGCCAACCGAGCTAAACCTAATTGCAAAATGCTATAAATTTTTACATGTCAAGAATTTGTTTTCTATAGATTTTGATGCATTTTTAAATGCATATGTTATGTTATTTTTGTGTTGTATTGTGCTTTGCATAGTCTGGCATAGTGACTCAATTTAGAGAATGACTTGTTTACTCATATTATGTTGTGTCAATTCATTTCATGTTTTGCATGATTTATAGAATCAGTTTAAAGAAAAAATTATATGTTGATATTGTGTTTGTGCTTTTTTCATGCATTTAAAATGTTATAACATGTGGATAATTCATTATATATGTAACACCCTCGACCCAGATGTCACATTTGGGCCTAAAGCCCAAATCAAAATCATAAAATTTCTCAACTTGGTTTAGCCCAAATAAAATAATTTTCAAAAATATTTAAAGGCCACAAATCAAATAAATATATAAATGATTAAAACATTTACAAGGAGCTCCAGTTAAATAAAACATTTAAATATTTGACTTGATTAATACAATTTCAAAATAAAGATTACAGAATCAAACGTACAAGGATCTATGAATACACAGCCCACTAAATACAAGCATCATACTCTAACAACGCCGCTTGCTGGAATCCCATACAGACAGTGCTCCTCGATCCCGCGATCAACCTACGCACGGAAACAACAATTCCGAGCGCTGAGCTTACAAAGCTCAGTGGTACACATCTACTCTACTATACTTCATGCTAATCATAAACATAAGCATGCAAGCTAGTACGAGCAATAAGAAAGAGATAAATAAACATGTGGCGCTACCGCTAGCTGCCTAAACACATGCTCTCAACATAGCAAAACATCATACATGGCCCACGAGGCCCAAACTTACTCGGGATCCCACCAGATCATCCGAGCGAAACACACAAAGTCATAACCATTAAATATGGAGTGACGCCCGCGTCCACAAAGCATCAGGATCGTACGCTCTGAGTGAGGCTCGCATCCGCAAAGCATCAAGATCCTACACTACAAGTAAGGCCCGCGTCCACAAAGCATCGGGATCATATACTCAAGGGGATGAGGCCCGCGTCCACATAGCATCAGGATCTTACATTCGGAAATCTTTAAGGTGTTGCAACACACTTAGGGTATCCAAATCCCAACAACAAGGAATGACTCGACTATCTAGGCGTCTCATCAGTGTAATCACTCATTTTTATCCGTTGTATAAATATTGTGTTAATTTACATTAGTCTAATAATTAATATATTACTATTGCATGTATACATATTATATATGTGTGAGTGCATGTATATTATACATATTGTGTACGTGCGACTAATATGTATGTAATGTATGTGTGCGCATATGTATGTATATATATGTGATTGTATGAATGTGTGATATGTATGAGCACATTAATGTATTATGTATATGTCCGTATATGAATAGGTATGTTTGCATGTGTATGTATGTACACGTATATGTGTTCGTATGTATGTATGTACACGTATGTATGATTGAGTGTGTATGTATATGTATTATTATTATTATTAATGTTGGGCTAAATTTAAATTAAATACCAATAAACATATATTAAAACCCAAATAAATTAAGTGTTCAGTCCAATTTTATTACATAGCCTAAAATTAAGTTTACATGGCCCAACCGGCCAAACCCAAATTCCATATCTGAAAACCCTAAATGTTTAACCCTAATGTTTTCTTCTGCACAACCAACCAGGAGCCGTTGGATCAAATTTTGATCCAAAGGCCACGATCAAAGGGAGATGACTCCTCATCTGCCGTGTGTAAACCCACTCGCCGTCCAGCTGTCTTCCACGCGCACGTGTGGAGCACGCACTGGCCATTCAGATACCAAGACGCCATATGGTGAAATCTGATGCAGTCCTTCCAATTTCAAGATCGAATCCAAGCCATTGGATCTTCATGCAATCCCAGCCATTGGATCAAATCTGATCCAACAGCCAGGATTCTTTTTGGCCGAACGAAGCCCTCCACCATGCCACCGTACCAACCACCGCGTCAAATCGAACATGTAAAATCACATAAAAAGCAGGGATTATCAGCAATCAAATCCACCAAAAATATGTATTTTATGTCTTTTCTATCTACCAAACAAAGAAAATCATAACAAAAAGGCAGATATATATCAGATGTAGAAATCTTTTGTACTCATTTTTTTCAGTTTTTGAGTTTTCCAGAAATAATAACAAAAAACAGATTCAAGGGTAAATCTCTCCATTCTTTTTCTTATTTTTATGTATGCATTTTCAAAAAAATACTAATAAGTAAATAAAAAGGAAGATGTACATTTACCCGAGAGGAAAAATCCTCATTTCGCCGGCGATAAGCCCTATGGGGTGAGCCATTCGAAGAGGGTGTTCCTGGGTTTTGTTTTTTTAAAAAAAAAGAGAGAAAGGTTTTGGGTCAGTTTTCTTTTAGATCTAGGAGATTAGGGGTTTTGTTCTTCTAAAAGCCAAGGGGGTTCAGCTTTTAAAGGGAAAATAGGTCATTTTGGGGGCAGTTTAAGGTCTTGCTGGCACCGACTAGCGGCGGCCGGTGGCAGAAGAGGTGGCGGTTCATGGCCGAATTCTGGGAATGAAGGAGTTTTGGAAGGTTTCGGTTTTAAATCCAAAGAGAGAAAGGTTGATATTATAAGTTAAAAAATGAAAAAAAGAAATATTGGGGGGCTGATTGGTTTGTTTTATAGACCGAAAATAAAAAGTTTTTGGGCAAATTGCTTCATAAATCCTCCATTGAGTTTGAAATTTTCAATTCTATCTTGCCCTTTGGGTAATTTGCAAGCCTGGTCCGTATAGCTTTTCAAAATCTTTTAATTTGGTCGCTAAATTAAACCGTAATCGGCTTTTAAAGGGGAAATCACCCACTTAGCCATTCAGCGTTTTCAATATTTTCAAAAATGTCTCGCCGCATAGGTAAACTACTCAACAGGTCCTCTTGTGTTTTGGCCAGTTTGAAATTTTGTCCCTAAATTATGTTTTTATTGTTTGATTTCTGTCTTTTTGTTCCATTTTTATTTCATTACAGTCCCCTTTGTTATGTTTCAATTACTTATGTCTCTTGCATTTTTATTTTATGTTTAGCATGTTTGCATTTTTTGTGTGTTTTTTATGTTCTTCATGTTCATTTTTATATATAACATGAATATTTATGTTTTACAACATGTGTTTTTTTGAGATATCATGCCTCCGTGTCCTAACTTAGTTTGTTCGTACATGTCTATTTTATGTGTTTTAATTTAATATGTGTATCATGTCCACATGTTAGCTTGCTTTTTGTTCGTTTCGTTTCTTTGTGATATAATGTTTTTTTGTCTTTTATTTCTTTCGTTCATTGCACATATATGTTTGTCTTAGGTGTTGTCTTAGTTTCTTAGTATGTTAGCATGTTTGTGTATACTAGTATAAATTTCCATATCCTTTTTAGGTTACATGTTAGTGTGTTTTTACATAATATATTATTTTTATTTTGATGTGTGCATAAAATATGTCATATGTTAAGCTTTAATGTATTACCATGGAGATGACGTTTCATTAATCTATCATCATATTATATATGTCATGCACGTTTTTTAGTTGTGACTCGTATTCATGTATCTAGGCATGTTAGATTTAATTAATTAATTTTAAAAGCATGTTCTTCTTTTTTCATGTTTATGTGCATACTTTGCTTTTATTATTGTGATATATTATGGTCATGCATTTAATTATTTTGTTTAAATTTTGTAATACTCATATTTTATGTTTTTTAAAATATCATGTCGATGTAAATATTTGTTTTAAATTTTTTCTTTTTAAGGTTGCATAATGGAATATTAAATGTCAATGCGGTGCCCTTTTATTCGAGCGTAAGCGTAGCCAGTATCAAGCGTAGTGATGGTGGTCTTTCAGTTTACTCTCGAATAACAGGGCCTTTAAAATCTACTCGCACTTATAACCAAATTTTAATTTAATCGTCACTTTAACCCGAAAAATTTAATATTTATAAAGCGGTAATTATTAAAGTACCAATTTTGGGCAGTGTGGGGGTGCTAATCCTTCCTCATCCGTAACCGACTCCCGAACCCAACAGTTTTAAAAATCTTTGGTTTTACGTTGTCCGGCCTACCTTAGTGGCCGGTGGCGACTCAATTTTCAAATAAAATACAGTTTTTTCTAATACCCTATGAAAGATGTTTTAAATACCGAAAGACCTCCAAACACCTTAAAACCTCATTTTTTTAGTGAAAAAAGGATATCGCTACAAATGGCGACTCCACTCGGGACCATTTTTGTTTTTTCAAAAACAAATGAGAGTCAAGATTTTTTTAAATAATTACCGCTTTATTAATATTGGAAGTTCCGGATTAAAGTGGCTATTAAATTAACATTCGGTTATAAGTGCGCGTTTATTTTGACGTTGTTAAGTGTTCAAAAGTACTATTTTTATTACCCTTTTTACTCATATTATTGTTAGACTTAGGCTCATATTAGTTGCATAATTAGTCATTCATGCATTAATTCATGTTTCTTTCCACCGTTGAGTTTGATTACATAACTTGGTGATTTTTGTGGAAAAAGATACTGCTTTGGTGTGTTTTTGTGTGTGTGCAGAATCACTTGCCTAAACAAGGCTGGAACCAGTTGCCAGGGCAGTGCATGGAGGAGATGTCGACGCAGTTGCCAGGGCAATGCATGAAGGAGATGCCGAGCTAGTTGCCAGGGCAATTGTCGATAAGGGATAAGATGATATGGTAGTCGAAATTGATGACTAGATAAGCCCAAGATGACGTGGAGCAAAGTTAAACCCCAAAGGAGTTTAATTTCCATGAAGAGGTCAAAGAGAAATTAAATCACAAAAAGATAGGAGAAGATCTAGAAGGAATTTAAATATAATAAAGAATTATATTCTTTTAAAGTATTTAATTCCAACTTAACTTCCTCATCAAGAAGGACTTTGACCTAGCCATCTCCTATTTAAAGGAGACCAAGCCGTCAAACTCAAGGAGAGAGCAAGAGGGGAGAGAGTTCGATTAGGAGAAAACTTGGAGGGAATTCGATTAAGAGAGAGTTCGACTAGGGGCTGATCGATTTCTTCATCTTCTTCTTCTTCTTTGCTTCTATTAGATTCATGGTTTGGGGATTATTCTTTGTATATCTTTTGAACCCAACATGAACTAACTTGATTGGTTGGGGTTATTGTGTTTTTTTGGTTATGAGAATGATTGGATTTTGTTTAGGTAATAAGAGTTTGCACTTTCAATTCAAGGTTTACTCATTCTTGGTTTTTATTCTTGTTTGCGAGTGAATTGGGAGAGAATCTCGTAATTCTATCTATTTATCTAATATCGGGAGAGTTAGATTCAAGAAACGAATGAGTATGGTTTTTATTCAATCTATCGATGATGAAGACTAATCCAGCATAGGAATAAGTTTAGGATTTCAACGGCTAAGAGGAGCGCAAGATCGATTGTTGTCCACCCTTGATTCACGCAGGGATGTATTTTCAAGGCATGCACAATTAGCTAGAGTTTCGACTTAAGGATAAGAAAAAACCATTGAAGAACGCTCTGCCGAACCTTGAAGTTGCTGCCCAGTCGCCCAAACAGTTGCCCAGGCAACCGTTCTACTAGTTGCCAAGGCAACCCAACTGTGCGAGTTGCCACGGCAACTGAGTTGCCATTGCACTCTTTTACCAAGACAATCCATTCGGCTATCACACCTCAACTCACGATAACCCGACCTACTCTCTCTCATTTGTTTTCATCTTTATTTTATTTACTTGCTCTTTTACTTTACTCGTTAAGATCAACTCCTACTATCAATTGTGTTTTTACTTTTACAGTGCGATAACTAAAGCAAAGTGGCCCAAACCAATCCCTTTGGAGACGATACTCAATACTCGTATCACTTTATTACTTGCAACATGTATACTTGCACCGTTTGTGTAGCACTCAATATGCGCAACAAGTTTTTGGCGCCGTTGCTAGGGATTGGCAATTGGTGTTAGTTGTTTTTGTTATTGCATTTTTCTTATTAGTTCTACTAACTTTTCTTTTTGTTTGTTTTATCAAAAAAATTAGGTGCGCTACAAGTTAAGGGACATCAACATGTCGGGAAATAAAAGCCGATCTATTCGAGAGTTGATGTGGGAAGATAGGAATCAATCTACTCAAGAATTTCTTACACCCTTCGATGATTACCTATACCAACCGAGAAAAGCCTGAAGAGCCTATACCGTGGAAAACTCTTGTGCTATGTGTGGAGAACATCATGTGTTTGAAAATTGCCCTCACATTTTCAGTGCATATGACTACATGGAGGACCATAGATGGAACCAACGACAAAATTCTTCATGGTATGATCAAAAAGCTCAATTTTTTTTACCATGACAATTTTGCCACATCAACAGATATGCCATGGCAATATAGTCCTTTTCAAGAGCATTCAAATTCCTTGGAGGAAACGTTGCTAGCTTCCTTGGCTAGACTTGATGGATCAATTGAAGAGATTCGAGAGCTATCAAAGTCCATAGATGCGAGGATAGCTCAGTGGGATGCAACCTTGTGGGATTCAGAAGATCAATTGAGGAGATCCACATATGCCTTGGATAACATGCACCAACAATCCATTCCTGGGATACTGACGTCCCAAGGCAAGAGGACAAAGAACAATGCAAGGAAAGCTCCCTGATGTTTGGGGAAAAACTAGAACCTCTAAGTCAAGAGGATGCCAATGAAAGAGACTGTCCAACACATGACGAGCCTGAGCAACAAATTATCTCGACAATGATTGCGGAGCCTGAACAGAGCAACGCCGCGACAACATACCGAGAGGCTGAGAAGAGTAATGCTACACCAGACTGCTCGCATCCACATTTGCCACGACAATTGCACGACCACGTGCAATATCAACGAGATGACAATACTTTGCCAATGGAATATAAGCAGGTGATGGTTGAACCTTTTGAATTCTTTAAAAACTCACATCCTCCATTGCAGGTATTCTTTGAGGAACCGATGCTGGTAGATTTGAAACCATCACTGATGGAGATGTTTGAGAAGCCTAAAGAAAACGGTGTTTGGACTCATGAAGCTTTTCATAAAACTAGTTTTTCCCTTGACTTACAGTGAATTTTGGCAACTGATTGCCACGGCAATTGGCTTGAGCAGCAATTGCCACGACAACAAAGGATACTTCCAACCATGATAGAAGTCGACAAGAATGAGGCAATTGAATGGTTGGGAATGGATATAATTTTTCCTATTAATATATTTGTGCCTTCAGGAATAGTAACAAGGTGGAGGGCATGCATGGACTACAAGGGAACACGAAAAAAAAACACCTCCACCATGGTAACATAAAGGGGAGTAGCTGGGAGCACATTGGCCCAATTCTTTTTGGGCAATATTGTCACTCGATGGAGGGTGAAGATGGACTATAAGAAGTATCAGAAAAGACCCTCATAAAGTTTTCTCAGATATGCAGTAACATTAGAAGATGCATGAAAAATGCTCTTTCTAAGAATTTTTAATTTTTGTTTTTAATTTTTGGAACTTTATTTTATTTTCATTTTTTTAATTTATTTTTGGAATTTTTAGGAGATATTTTATTTTATTTTTCTTCATTATCTTTAGTTTCCAGGTTTTCTTTTCTTTTCCACAACAAGACTCACAACCACCATGCTAAGGAAATTCACTGTTGATTACTTGCCACGACAACCGTAACAGAGGATGCCCCGGCAACCGCCCCGGCAACTACCTCAGCAGTTTCCACGGCAACAGAAATCGGCGATGCCCAGGCAACAACAATGGCTTCGGCAACTACTGATGCCCAGGCAAGTGAACCTACATCGGCAAACATGGATCAAATCAAAGCAATGCTATTCACGTGGTACCAGCCACAAGCATTCAACCACCGACCGGAATATGAATCAAGCAAACGGCACGAAGGAAACTTATCACTCGAGGTGACGACCTCTCCGACTAACTCATTTCATTTAGTTTCTTTCAAATTTTGTTTCACTTTTACATACATTGAGGACAATGCTTCTCTCGAGTTTGGGGGGTGTGGGTTTCTAGTTAGTTTCATGTTTAGTTGCATTCATCTTTAGCAATCACATATAGGTTGCATATGTTACTTGCCATGCATTTAATTGGATTTAATTTCTTAAGACTTTTTGAATATCCAATGATGAATTTTGCCACTGCACTTAATTGAAGGAACCTTTAATTTTAAGATTGCATGAAAAGAACTTAGAATTTTACTATGACGCTGATTTTTTTTACACGGTTGTGGCTTGTTGATTGAAAGAAACTTAGTGAACTTAGGTTGCTTAAAATTTGGGTAAATTTAAAATTGAAAATTAAAAGTTAAATTCTTACTAGAGGTGCCCGAAACTGGCTCTAGTAGTTAATGCACATTAAAGAAACGCTAGAGGTGCCCAAAATTGGCTCTAGTCGACTAAAATAAAATGAGAAATTGCTTACTTTGCTAGAGGTGCCCGAAATTGCCTCTAGTGAAAATAAAAATAAATGCCCCGGTAATTAAATTGATAAAAGCCTATTGTTCACATAGAATCTTGAAAATCAACTTGTACACAACTACGCACACACTTGTCATGAGCATTATAGTTTGATTAAGGGTAATTTTAGTGCTATTCGAAAAATTAAAAGGTGATCATACTTTGTGCCACGGTTCCGAGGTTTGAATTCAAGTTTGAAGCATGTCTTTGATGATTAAAGTCTTGGTAGGTAATTGTTAGTTTGCATTGCTTGAGGACAAGCAATAGTTCGAGTTTGGGGGTGTGTTAAGTGTTCAAAAGTACTATTTTTATTACCCTTTTTACTCATATTATTGTTAGACTTAGGCTCATATTAGTTGCATAATTAGTCATTCATGCATTAATTCATGTTTATTTCCACCGTTGAGCTTGATTACATAACTTGGTGATTTTTGTAGAAAAAGATACTGCTTTGGTGTGTTTTGTGTGTGTGCAGAATCACTTGCCTAAACAAGGTTGGAACCAGTTGCTAGGGCAGTGCATGAAGGAGATGCCGACGCAGTTGCCAGGGAAATGCATGAAGCAGATGCCGAGCTAGTTGCCAGGGCAATTGTCGATAAGGGATAAGATGATATGGAAGTCAAAATTGATGAATAGATAAGCCCAAGATGACGTGGAGCAAAGTTAAATCCCAAAGGAGTTTGATTTCCATGAAGAGGTCAAAGAGAAATTAAATCCCAAAAAGATAGGAGAAGATCTAGAAGGAATTTAAATATAATAAAGAATTATATTCTTTTAAAGTATTTAATTCCAACTTAACTTCCTCCTCAATAAGGACTTTGACCTAGCCATCTCCTATTTAAAGGAGACTAAGTCGTCAAACTCAAGCAGAGAGCAAGGGGGAGAGAGTTCGATTGGGAGAAAGCTTGGGGGAATTCGATTGAGAGAGAGTTCGACTAGGGGCTGATTGATTTCTTCATCTTCTTCTTCTTTGCTTCCATTAGATTCATGGTTTGGGGATTATTCTTTGTATATCTTTTGAACCCAACCATGAACTAACTTGATTGGTTGGGGTTATTATGTTTTTGTGGTAATAAGAGTTTGCACTTTCAATTCAAGGTTTACTCATTCTTGGTTTTTATTCTTTTTTGTGAGTGAATTGGGAGATGATCTTATAATTCTATCTATTTATCTAATAACGGGAGAGTTAGATTCAAGAAACGAATGAGTATGGTTTTTATTCAATCTATCGATGATGAAGACTAATCTGGCTTAGGAATAAGTTTAGGATTTCAACGACTAAGAGGAGCGCAAGATCGGTTGTTGTCCACCCTTGATTCATGTAGGGATGTATTGTCAAGGCATGCACAATTAGCTAGAGTTTTGACTTAGGGATAAGAAGAAACCATTGAAAAACGCTCTACTGAACCTTGAAGTTGCTACCCAGTCGCCTAAACAGTTGTCCAACCAGTTGCCCAGACAACCGTTCTACTAGTTGCCAAGGCAACCCAACTGCGCAAGTTGCCACGACAACTGAGTTGCCATTGCGATCTTTTACCAAGACAATCTATTCGCTATCACACCTCAACTCACGATAACTCGGCCTACTCTCTCTCATTTGTTTACATCTTTATTTTATTTACTTGCTCTTTTACTTTACTCGTTAATATCAACTCCTACTATCAATTGTGTTTTTACTTTTACAGTGCGATAACTAAAGCAAAGTGGCCCAAACCAATCCCTGTGGAGACGATACTCGATACTCGTACCACTTTATTACTTACGACGTGTATACTTGCACCGTTTGCGTATCACTCAATACGCGCAACAAACGTATTTAAAATTTGGCATATAAACTTGTCTTTTTAAGTGAGGGAAAACGCTAATGCTTTTGTGAGGATATCGTTCCTCTGTATGGGCCTAGCAAGTACCTTCGAGGCTCGAGTACATTATGCTCTCGCAAGGATATATTTCCTTCGTATGGACATAAGCAAATGGGTCCCCCTGAGTTGAACCCGGTTGAAAGAATCCTATAATGGGTGATGATCGGGGGCCTTGCTACTCTTAGAAGAGGACATCAAAGATAATTCGGGTACCTTCTAGAACCAACACTGCATGTAGAGAACATATAGAAACCCACCCCTTTAGAGCCATACGGATAACCTAGGTGTTTTAGACGGGATGTAAATAGGGTTGTCTTGTTTGTTTATCATGTTTAATTTGCCCTTTATTTATGTATTTATTGATTTTAACCGGTACTGACTTGTTTTCTTTTTTCTTTTTGTTTTGTTTTTGCATATATCATCGCATTCACACCACATAGGGTATTGATTCCCTGAGTGGTTTCACCCATAATAGAGATCGTTCATGATGGACCAAGGGTCCTTTGACCAGGCGATAGAAGGTTCAGTTCCAAAGTTCCATCCTGAGGCTAGATTGGAGACAATAGAGAAGGATCGTTCAGAAACTTCGGGTCAGATTCGGCAAGCAGTGTCAGTCCTTGTAGCGTGCAAGGTGGAGTACAAGAATTAAAGAAGCCTGTCAAACTCGGAGAAGAATCGATCAAGGATCAAATGTAGAACAAAATGGTCAGAATGTTAAGATAGACAACACCATTAAATACAACAAGTTGAATCCTTTTGTGATCAATCTCAAGAAACAGACAGGTGGTACGTCTGGGGCAAAGACCCAGAAAATAGAAGTAAAACTAGGAGAAGCCCGAGAATCAAATGACGTAAAGAGGTATTGTCCTATACCTGTGAGATACACCGAGCTACTTCTGTTGCTCATTGAAAGGAATCTTATCATACCGGTGAAGTTTGTACCAAAGAGACCTCCTTATCCGAAGGGTTACAACAGTCGTATCTGGTGCAGCTACCACATAGGGGATTCGGGTCATCACACTGAGAAATGTGGAGCCTTGAAGAACAGAGTTCAAGATCTTATTAGGATGGGAGTTTTGGGTTTCGAAGATGGACAACCCCGATTCTCCAATGAGCCAGCCATTGCCCGAGGGGCAAAGTCAAAGAAGGGTCAGTGCCCAGTCCAATGTTCGGGTAACACAGAAGTGGGTCACTCAAGTGAGACAAATTCAAGAGTCGAGAGTACAAGCATCTCAGAAGATGAACTTGCATTTGAGTACGACCAGCTCAAGCAGGAGAGGTATGATCAGGGCAAAATACGGAAGAGTATACAAGACGAGTATAATAAGTTGCACTTTGAATTCAAGAATGTTGGTCTAGGTGACACCTCTGAAGAATGGGTTAATAGCATGATTCAGCTAAAGAACGATTTGGAGCGTTGGAAGCAGAAATGAAAGACTAGTAAAAATAAAGGCAAATCATTGTCACAAAGCTGAAAGAAGTTGAGAGCCAACGTGACATCCTCCAAGGTGAATTGGAAAGCAGCCTAGTTATGGATGAGATCCTGAAATCAAGTCTACAGCAGGAAGGGGAGGAATCTCAAGCCCTCTAAATGGAAAACGTGGCACTCAAAGAATAGATAGAAAGGCTCAAGACTTCTTTACGCACCAGCGAGATTCGTGCTAAAGCGTACAAGCAGGCATGGTATGAAAGTTTCAAAAAAGTCACTGTCAAACTGTGAAAGGCCGAGTAGAAAATATAGGAGAAAGACCAAGACATGAAGATTGTAATGACTCAAGCGCGACAAGTGGCCCAACATGTAGCAGACTTAGCTGATGCAGCAATGCCGATAAGCCAGAAT
The DNA here is from genome assembly GCA_019671005.1 of Hibiscus mutabilis. Lineage (NCBI taxonomy): Eukaryota > Viridiplantae > Streptophyta > Magnoliopsida > Malvales > Malvaceae > Hibiscus > Hibiscus mutabilis. The sequence goes on from CM033722.1 coordinate 12,897,430, forward strand.
ATGGATCCAGCGTTGGACCACGAAGGAAAGCTAACAAGTATATTGCATGAGGTCAAGGAATTAGGTGCTAGAGCTCACCGCTATCTGTAAAATCCTAATATCTGATGTAATGAAAGCTTTTGGTCTGAATGAAAGATGTTCTATAGGGACAAGTCATATGCGGAATCAATACTTGTATTTACATACATTCTTGCATTGCATCATGGCATTTGCATCGTACATTCATCAATTTTTGCAATAATATTAATAGTGTAAATATTGTGGCAATGTGAAACTAAAATATTACCGCAACCATTCCGCATCTATACTTTACTCGATTACAAAGAAAATTAATGGAGGACAAAATAGTTAGTTTGGAAAAGGGACAAAAAGATTTGGAAGCACGTTTCGATGAAGCTAAACAGAGCCTCAGCGAGCAGACCACTCAATCACAAGCTGCGATAGTATCTGACATAACTGCATTGCTGGAAAAAAACCTTGGGAAAGAAAAGGTTGAAGACGAAGTAGCCCAAGAGCCAAAATGTACCGCATCTCACAGCAAGGTTCAACCAAATACGCTAAGTCCTGCTAGGAGAGTTTACATTGACCTATTAGGGGTATCTGTTAGTCATCAAGCAGGGGCATTCGAAAGCCAACCCGTGGGTACAGAGGCATTCTACAAAGAAGAGGTACCAGATCTGGACTTGGTCGAGAAAATTAAAAATAAAGTAGAAAAGAAATGGGAAAAAAGGTTTCGTCTTATAGAGGAAAAATTCAAGCCATGCAGACTGTAGATGAACCAGGGAATGACGCCAATGATTTGAGCCTAGTAACCGACATTGTTTTACCACCAAAGTTTAAGACCCATGATTTCGATAAGTATGATGGAACTTCATATCCTTCCACGCATATTACCATGTATTGCCGAAAGATGGCTGCTTTTGCAAAAGATGAAAAGCTTTTAATCCATTGCTTCCAGGATAGTCTGACTAGGGCAGCCATTCGGTGGTACAATCAATTGAGTCGGGTAGATATCATGTCCTGGAAGGAACTTTCAAAAGCCTTCACAGAATAGTACAAGCATATAACAGATTTGACCCCAAATTGATTCGTGCTGCAAGGTTTAAAGTAGAAGCCTGATGAGAGTTTCCGTCAGTATGCTCAACGATGGCGAGATATGGCATCTCAGGTTCAACCCCCGATTCAAGAAAGTGAAATTAATCCCATGATTGTGGATACTTTGAAGGGAGTGTTGTATGATCGTCTAGTAAGCCACCATGCTTACAACTTTGCAGACTTAGTCATGGTTGGAGAGAGCATTGAAGATGCAGTTAAGAAAGGGAAGATAAAATATCCCTACAGCACAGTTCCTCGAAAGGAAGAAGATTCTCATATTCATATGGTGAGTGCTCGTCCAATCAGTCGGCCCCATGGTCGTCCTCATAATCAGTCTTCACGATATGTAAAACCTGCAAAGGTATTCCATACCATTCCTATGACCTACACTTAGTTGCTTCCGATGCTTATCGAAAAGAAAAAACTAGCCCCTATCCAATCTAAGCTAAAAGATCCTCCATATCCGGCGGGTTATGATGTCAATGCGGTATGTGACTACCATTTGGAGATTACAGGTCACACAATTGAAAATTATGGAGCTCTGAAAAATAAGGCCCAAAGTTTGATCGAAGCCAGTCATCTGAAGTTTTAAGGATAATGATAGATATGAATTTTGGGGAGGTGCTAACTTCCCAGTTAGGTGTTTAACTAGATTTCATGCTTTTCAAAGATATGAATTTTGTAGGGGCATATGTCTTGTAAAATGAAAGTTCTTTCGCATATCAGTTTTGTGCATGTTTAGCAAGCGATTTTCATTCTTTGATTCGTTAAAACATTTCGCTCATCGGTAAGAGTTGGCTTTACATATGCAAGCTATTGTGTCCTTGTATATCAATGGCATGAGGGACATCATTTTAACCTAGGTGATTGTTTTTGAGCAACCTGCATCTATTGGAAATCAAAGGCTGCGGCAAAGACGAGTTTGTAATTACCTTTCGAGTTATTTTGGTCAATTATTAATGACCCTGCTTAAGCATAATTTACTGTGCTTAAAACAATGGAGGCATCCCCCACGTTTAAGATGAATGAGAGAATAAATCCTAAGAAAAGTACTCCAATGTTCGAAGCCTGGTAATAGGCACATTCAAAGCCTGGTAATAGGCTTGCTCGGATAAGAGTGTGGAAACTTTGGGGCACTCCTCTGAAGCGATAAGATGGCAATGCACCATTTAACAAAGAAAAAGAAGAAGAAAAAAATAAGAAAAAAAAAGAGAAAAGAAAAATTGCTTCATGAGTAATGGTAATATTTTCGTCTCATGACAATGCTGAGTAACTCTAGGTATTGTTGTTTGCTCCATCATTATTCTCGAGCCAAAAGTATGTGATGAGTTGAATTCCCCAAACAAAAAGGAAATAAGCCAAAAAATGATAATTATCTGATAGGTTCCTAACACAGCAAAAAAAAACCAGAATATCTCGGAATGTATTTCACATTTTCAGATAACAATTCAGCTTTTGAGGTCCCCTATATACAGGATACGCTTGGGGGCAATTGCCGGTAAGTTTTCTCAATGTCGTTCTTGCACTTGATACTCAGGGTATACGATTTGACGTATCACTACGACTGTCGAGACTTTTTGATCAAGCATTAGCCAAAAAAACTAAAAAAAAGGGAAGAGTGTTTGTTCTTTTCAATTTTTTGCCGTTCATTTCAAAATCCAATTTCTTTTTAGAGGATGCACGGGCAATTTGCCTCTTTACATCAAAAAAAAGTTTTAAAGCATAGAGACATAGATTCGGTTCCCCTTAGAGTACTTCGTTTAAGTTCAAAGACATAGATTGAACTCAGAGATGGGTTTGGGGGAGTTGGGGCATTTTAGCTCACCTCGATGTTGAGACAGACAGAGACTCAACATGATGGGTCAAAGACAAGAAAGAATCCGAGTCCAAAATCAGTAGGGCACCATTGTCCATGAAACAACCGAGATAGTTTTAAGAATTCAAGTCAGGATAGACTCGAGATGTCAGATGATTTGAAAGATTTTGATTAATGAAGAAGACAGAAGACTTTCTCGAGTAAAGAGATGATGTTGATCGAGGTCATTTGACCTGAAAGGTTGAACAAGGAATGAACAAAAAAGTTTTGGGGGTGAAAGCTGTTGGAGCATCAGAATGATTAATGGTTGTAGTCACATGACGATGCCTACCTAACCAGTAAGTGGTGACTTGAGTATTAAGATGTCTGATAAGACTGTGATAGGGATTCATGCACCATTGCATCTTTATGAGTCTGCATGAATAGGTTGCACCTTTGCATTCCCAACAATCGTGAGCATAGCATTTTACATGAACATATGTATCTTTACATCATAAAGTATGCTCATGTATCATCCTTAATTGAAAAACATTCATACAGGAAAACGGATAGATAGTTTCCAAGAGGATGACTTCAACAAAGACTTCTTGCATCTCTGCATCGATCCAAAAGACACGCACTTGAGTGTTGCCTTCCCTGAAAAAAAGGAAAAAAGAAAAAGAAGGAAAAAGAAAAAATAAAGAAAAGAAAGAAGATAGGTTGACTAGAGAAAATGTCAACATTTTCGAGCCGCCACTCTGACGGATTTCTAGACGGATAAAACCAAGGTAGCAATTAAGGTTTTTCTTAGAAACCAAATCTTTTAATGACACCCTTTCATAAGGATGCTTTTCTTATAATCAACTTCTTTAGTTGGATCCTTGCTTAAGGATGTTGTACTTAAAATCGACTTCTTTAGTTAGATCATTTCATAAGGATGTTTACCCCGTAAAGAAGAAGAAAAGCCAAGAAAGCAGAAAAAAAGAAGAAAAAGAAAAAAAAGAAAAAAGAAAGAAAGAAAGAAAAAAGAGAGAAGAAAAAGAAAAAAACAAAAAAACAAAAAAGAGGAAGAAGAAGAAGAAGGAAAAGAAGGAAAGAATAAGAAAGATTGATTAGAAAAATGTCACCAGATTTTCGAACCATCACCTTGGATGGATTCCTCGTGATGTCTAGACGGTTTTTCTTAAAATCAAATTCAATCATTTTTAAGGATATTTTTTTAAAAATTAATTCCTTAATTTATCCTTCCATAAGGATGCTTTTCTTAAAATCAAATTTCTTAATTCAGTCCTTTCTTAAGGATATTTTTCTAAAATTAATTCCTTAATTTATCATTCTATAAAGATGTTTTTCTTAAAATTTAATTTCTTAATTCAATCATTTCTTAAGGATATTTTTCTAAAAATTAATTCCTTAATTTATCCTTCCATAAGGATGTTTTTCTTAAAATCAAATTTCTTAATTCAATCATTTCTTAAGGATATTTTTCTAAAAATTAATTTATCCTTCCAAAATGATATTTTCCTTAAAATCAACTTCTTAGTTTAATCTCTTCGCAAGGATCGTCTTTCTTAAGATCAAGATTTCTAAATTCAGGTGCATATCGCTCAAGGATCCGACTGAAGAAAAGTGGAGAGTTCCAGAAGAACACATGATTCCAAAGCTAAAAAATAGGAAAGTCGGATAAAAATGAGTGTTTTTGGCCTTTGCTTTGTTCACGTTCCACGGGAACAAGCAAAGAGGGGCAACTGTATTCACTCATTTTTATCTGTTGTATAAATATTGTGTTAATTTACATTAGTCTAATAATTAATCTATTACTATTGCATGTATACATATTATATATTTGTGATTGATGTGTGTGACATGTGTGAGTGCATGTATATTATACATATTGTGTACGTGTGACTAATATGTATGTAATGTATGTGTGCGCATATGTATGTATATATGTGTGATTGTATAAATGTGTGATATGTATGAGCATATTAATGTATTATGTATATGTTCGTATATGAATAGGTATGTTAGCATGTGTATGTATGTACACGTATATGTGTTCGCATGTATGCATGTACACGTATGTATGATTGAGTGTGTATGTATATGTATTATTATTATTATTATTAATGTTGGGCAAAATTTAAATTAAATACCAATAAACATGTACTAAAACCCAAATAAATTAAGTGTTCAGTCTAATTTTATTACATAGCCTAAAATTAAGTTTACACGGCCCAACCGGCCAAACCCAAATCCCATATCTAAAAACCCTAAATGTCTAACCCTAATGTTTTCCTTCTGCGCAGCCAACCAGGAGCCGTTGGATCAAATTTTGATCCAACGGCCACGATCAAAGGGAGAGGACTCCTCATCTGCCGTGCGTGAGCCCACTCATCGTCCAGCTGTCTTCCACGCGCGCGTGTGGAGCACGCACTGGCCATTCAGATACCAAGACGCCATGTGGCAAAATCTGATACAGTCATTCCAGGTTCAAGATCGAATCCAAGCCGTTGGATCTTCATGCAATCCCAGACGTTGGATCAAATCTGATCCAACGGCTAGGATTTTTTCTGGCTGAACGAAGCCCTCCACCATGCCGTCATACCAACCACTGCGTTAAATCGAACATGCAAAATCACAGAAAAAGCAGGGTTTATAAGCAATCAAATCCACCAAAAATATGTATTTTTTTGTCTTTTCTATCTACCAAACAACGAAAATTAGAACAAAAAGGCAGATATATATCAGATGTAGAAATCTTTTGTACTTAGTTTTTTAGTTTTCGAGCTTTCCAAAAATAATGACAAAAAATAGATTCAAGGGTAAATCACTCCCTTCTTTTTCTTATTTTTATGCATGCATTTTCAAAAAAAATACAAATAAGTAAATAAAAAAGGAACATGTAGCGTTTACCTGAGAGGAAAAATCCTCCTTTCGCCGGCGATGAGCCCCATGGGGTGAGCCATTCGAAGATGGTGTTCTTGGGTTTTTTTTTAAAAAAAGAGAAAGGTTTTGGGTCGGTTTTCTTTCAGATCTAGGAGATGAGGGGTTTTGTTCTTCTAAAAGCCAAGGGGTTTAACTTTTAAAGGGAAAACATGTCATTTTGAGGGAAGTTTAAGGTCTTGCCAACGCCGACTAGCGACGGCCAGCGGTAGAAGAGGTGGCGGTCTATGGCTGGATTCTGGGAATGAAGGAGTTTTGGGAGGTTTCGATTTTAAATCCAGAGAGAGAGGTTGATATTATAAGTTAAAAAATGAAAAAAGAAATATGAGGGGCTGATTGGTTTGTTTTATAGACTGAAAATAAAAAGTTTTTGGGCAAATTGCTTCATAAATCCTCCCTTTAGTTTGAAATTTTCAATTCTGTCTTGCCCCTTGGGTAATTTGCAAGCCTGTTCCCTATAGCTTCTCGAAATCTTTTAATTTGGTCACCAAATTAAACCATAATCGGCTTTTAAAGGGGAAATCACCCACTTAGCCATTCCGTGTTTTCAATATTTTCAAAAATGTCTCGCCGCATGGGTAAACTACTCTACAGGTCCTCCTGTGTTCTGGCCAGTTTGAAATTTCGTCCCTAAATTATGTTTTTATTTCTTCGATTTCTGTCTTTTTGTTTCATTTTTATTTCATTACAGTCCCCTTTGTTATGTTTCAATTACTCATGTCTCTTGCATTTTTATTTTATGTTTCTAGCATGTTTGCATTTTTGTGTGTTTTTTATGTTCTTTATGTTCGTTTTTATATATTACATGAATATTTATGTTTCACAACATGTGTTTTTTTGTGATATCATGCCTCCGTGTCCTAATTTAGTTTGTTCGTACATGTCTATTTTATGTGTTTTAATTTAATTTGTGTATCATGTCCACATGTTAGCATGCTTTTTGTTCGTTTCGTTTCTTTGTGATATCATGTTTTTTGTCTTTTATTTCTTTCGTTCATTGCACATATATGTTTGTCTTAGGTGTTGTCTTAGTTTCTTAGTATGTTAGCATGTTTGTGTATACTAGTATAAATTTCCATGTCCTTTTTAGGTTACATGTTAGTGTGTTTTTACATAATGTATTGTTTTTATTTTGATGTGTGCATAGAATATGTCATATGTTAAGCTTTAATGTATTACCATGGAGATGACGTTTCATTAATCTATCATCATATTATATATGTCATGCGCGTGTTTTAGTTGTGACTCGTATTCATGTATCTAGGCATGTTAGATTTAATTAATTAATTTTGAAAGCATGTTCTTCTTTTTTTCATGTTTATATGCATACTTTGTTTTTATTATTGTGATATATTATGTTCATACATTTAATTATTTTGTTTAAATTTTGTAATACTCATATTTTATGTTTTTTAAAATATCATGTCGATGTAAATATTTGTTTTAAATATTTGCTTTTTAAGGTTGCATAATGGAATATTAAATGTCAATGCGGTGCCCTTTTATTCGAGCGTAAGCGTGGCCAGTATCAAGCGTAGTGATGGTGGTCTTTCAGTTTACTCTCGAATAATAGGGCCTTTAAAATCTACTTGCACTTATAACCAAATTTTAATTTAATCGTCACTTTAACCCGAAAAATTTAATATTTATAAAGCCGTAATTATTAAAGTACCAATTTTGGGCAGTATGGGGGTGCTAATCCTTTCCCATCCGTAACCGATACCCGAACCTAACAGTTTTAAAAATCTCTGGTTTACGGTGTCCAGCCTACCTTAGTGCCGGTGGCGACTCCATTTTCAAATAAAATACATTTTTTTCTAAAACCCCATGGAAGATGTTTTAAATACTGAAAGACCTCCAAACACCTTAAAACCTCATTTTTTAGCGAAAAAGAAAAAGGGATATCGCTACAATCAGCACACAACAAGGACCCTAATTACCACACATCCTCGATTGATCCACCTAGGATCCTTATAGGTTACTACCTCACACGGTTTACCCAATATAACGAGTCATTAGCCATTTATTTCATACACGGGGTTTAAATCTCCATTTTCTCAGTTTTAATATTCATTTTACACCTTAACAGGCCCCAAGGCCCTTTGCCTCAAATTATAGAACCCCCGAACACAACATCGAATTTCTTGGGTAGATTGCCCATCAAGTACCGATAATCCTATGTGGGTATCGTTACGCCCCTATAGGTACCGGTACTCCCCCATAGGTACCAATACTCAATTTAGGTTCAAAAGAACTGAACCCTCAAGCCGTATCGATATGCCCCAACTCGTATCGATACTCATCATCGGTACTCGAATCGCCCCATACCGGTACTCCTACCTATACATATCGGTAGGCTAAGGCTCTCTCAGGCAATGTAACAGTGCGTACCAATATGCCTCTTGCATACCGGTACGCAAAAGCATTATTGGAATCCTTAATATGCAAGGGGTACCGATACACGGGGAACGTACCGGTACTCCATTCACAACCCGCCCCCCATTATTACTAAGGCGTAAATCAATTTATTAATATACCTTATTCACTTTTATCTTTATCTGACATTTTTTATCATTCAGATCAGCGGGTAACGATACCCAAATACGCTTATTCGACCCCTAAAGCTTATAAAAGTTATTTAAGTATGTTGCTAGCGTACTTAATTAATTATTACCCCTTACCGACTTTTCATCCATTTAATAAAATTTTTATCAGTATTGTCTCTAACCAAAATTCAATCGAATATATTAATTTATTCCGCTAGCACACAAGGCATCATCATATAACAATCAGTCACCCACTCGCACAGTTAGATAATCATCTACGGTCTCTAAAGCTCATAACTGACTCGAACATTCTCAAGCTCATCAAGCATCCCAATAATCATCAAGCATCGATCTAATAGTATCAACACATGCAAAGCAATTACACTTATGATGCTCATGAAGCATTTCGGAGTTCGAGGTGTACTAACCTTAAGCCGAGACCACTAAAATCCTCATTTGAGCTTCTCGAGAAATCGACTCGATTCGATATCCAAATTTGATCAACCCTCGTATATCAACAAATACGAATAGACATCAATTCGTGCATCTCCTATTCAATTTACAAGGTCAAACGCGTGAAAATGGCTTACCAAGTTCGAATTTGAAAAAAAAACTACGCCATTAGATTTAAAACGTTAAGAAACCCCTGGGTAGGGTCCCTTAGAAAATGTCAACGATCGGTCAACGGCCGGTCAACGGTCTGGTCAACCTTTGGTGATCTAGTATGGCGCAAGCGCACAGCAAGCTGGGTGCACCCTAGGTACCTGATCCTGTGCAGGCGAGTGCATAAGGAAGATGGTGCACCCGCATGGCGTGATCTAGTATGGACGAGCTCAAGTGCATAAGGAAGATGCACGCCCACCCGCAGAGGTGGCACGTGGCGGAGCGTGGGTGGCTCTTTAGCGACCTGACGGCGATGACGACCTCCAGCCTGAAGTTTTGGCACCTCTTGAGCTCTCTGGTGCCAACGGTTTTCGATTTTGAGCACCGAAAGTTTGTTTTCCGATGACTCTTACTCTTCTTAAGCACTACCACGGTAAGTGACGGCGGTGACGGCAGCATAAAGACTGTCGGCAGGTGCGTATCGATGAGCTCACTCTGGTGGCGACAGCGGTGAAGCAAACGACATCGCGAAACACTCTCAAACTGAGCCAACCCTCTTCTTTTACAAAACCCATTTTCTTTCTCTCTTATACAAAAATATCTTCTTCCCCATTTTTTTCTTTTTTCTCCTTTCTCTCCCTATCACATCAGCCCTCCTTTATTTTAAAATCTTTTTTTCTTCTTTCTTCTTTCTTTTTGTTTAACACAAAGCCCAGTCCAATTATCCTTGTTTTGGGCTTTTTAACACAAGGCCCAATAAATTGGATCCAAGGCCCAATTTTAAAAAGCCCAAGATTCGGGTCGTTACAATTCTCTCCTCCTTAAAAGAAATTTTGTCCTTTAAATTTATACTAGCAAGACCAGAAAGATACAAAAACTTCTTAACTCTTCAAGGTCTTCAAATATAACCTGTTGCGCTACTCTGATCTCAACACTTATTAGAATTAACATTGTCCTCGAATGTTACAAACATAGTATCAACTAATTCTTCTCTGAAAAGAATTTCATCCTCGCTTGGTACATTACGGATGAAAAACGAAAACCAATGGTACCCCGATAAAACTGACACATAAATTTCGTCAACAAAGAAACTTAACTTACGCTATAGATCTCAAAAGATTTGTTGCACTACAAATTCTTCATGATCTAAAAGAACGTGATGTTAAACAGTCGCTGCAACAATGAAATGATTCCTCTCGTAACGACTCTCTGAAGGAGATTCTAGCTCGAAAAGCATCCCTTATCAAATTCACTGCTTGCTCGATGTAAGATTTCTAAAAACGAACAGCGTCTCGACTCACCTCAAGCACTTACCTCAAACTCGGCATGATTACTCAAAACAATAACCAAAGCAACTCTTATAACTCAGTTTACACATGAGACTTACACTTCAAACTACAACGCGTCTCAAACAAATGTCGTCTGTACCTTAACTTGAATCTGTCATCGTATGAAATTCCACCAAGGAATAAGGCTCCATCACAAATTTGAATCTCATATCAAAAGATAACATGCATACACCGCAATGTCGTACAACCAAACCCACAAACAAACCAAGCGGACTTTTTATTCAGACATCACCTTGCCAAAAATATCAAACGTTGCCCATCAAGGGCCGTACCATTACTCAACGAAATCCCATTGAAACTGTGCATTCACCAATCGTTTATAAAATCCACGACCATCCATTTAATTAGCACTATGGAGCACCAAAACATCACAACAACTTGGAAGAACTCAATGCTAAATTCCCCACAGACGATAAGTCAACCACTTAACACTATCTCAATCACATGACTCCACACTGTCTCTCAAAACACGCTACAAAAGTTATGCACAAATTGTCGCTCTTAAAATTTGTTGTATTCTGACCACTGCGCTATAAGAGAAGAACCTTCTGCCTTGACATGTCCTTCCCTAAACACCCACATCAAGATCTCATATTACCTCAAAAACTATCTGACATAAAATTCCACCATAACACTGAGCCCACTTAATTATAAGTAAATGATACTTCTCACGGCCTCCAAAACAAACCAATCTTCAATACAAAGCTTGACCATATAAACCACGTAGGTATTGACGTTGGCCGATTAGTATCGACACCAAAAGAAACAAGTAACGGTACCATATAGAGTTGGTATCGATACTCATTTACATTACCACCACTTGCAATCCTTGATTGCTCCACATGGGCAACTTGATACTCAAATCTGAATTAACTGCGTACACTCCATACTTATCAAGCTCATTTTACTTAAGTGGTGACCGATCACATAAAGTCAACAGCTCTTAATTACTTCAACTTACGTCATTGTCCAATTCTCAAATTCTTTAAAGATCGAGCACCCAAGAATTACGCTGTTGGGGTAGGCACATCCGTCACCCTTCTTGCACAAAAGTGCAGCCTTGACAAAATAACAAAACATCCTCGAATATCTCAAAACCTTACTCGACTTTAATCGAGTCAGAAGCACTATCACAACATAACGGTCTCAAGTAGCTAGAATTTCCATCAATGTTCCTCGACTTGCCTCAAAGAAACTGTGATACAACTAGAAGCATTTACAAAGTCTCAAACCCTTGTTTCCCTGACCGATTACACGACAACTAACTATTCCAAACACAAGGTCATTAAGGTAATTATCTTGCCAATGCTCATCTTTCCATATCCCTTGTACATTCACACGTGTCAAGCAAAGCAGTAAACTTATATTCGAGAGACAATATGGTGGCCCTTACCCCATCATCACCGAAACACCCCAAACATTACTATAGACATCAAACGTTACCATGACACGCCATAACGAGAGAAATCTTTATTCCAAAATTCGTTTCAAACTACAAACCTTTGATACTTTAACCACAACCATCTTGTCCTCGAACCAATCCCAAAAACACACGGTTGCATCAAGATTCGGACAAACGAGTCATCCACCTTGGGAGACACGTAACGATCCTTCACTACCACGTAACAGGCTATCAACAGTTTAAGCATCACCTTAACGAACCAACTTCTTACTAGCTAACAAGCCCGTTTTTCCCTTGGGCGAAACACTTAGACAAAAGAACCTCATTTGAGTTGCACCTTCGTAACTGAACCTCTAACTTTCTCAACTGGGCTGTTGTCCATTGATAACGATGATGGGCACCGACGTCTAACTCGGTCTTGCCTTATCGTCCACTTATATTCTCAATAGGGAAGAAGCCCTGAAAACTCTTCCAAGAAGCATAAACAAACATTCTAGCAGTCTGAAAGCTCCTGAGCGTCGAACTATGCACATTAGCATCTATCGAACGATTATACATGCCTCACAACCTTGTTGTGCCATTCTAAGAGCAATCACCATGTAAATACTGATAGAATGGAAACGGTTCAACATCCTTATTACCAAAGGCTAAGTTCGTTCGAGGTCTCAAAGTCTCGGGCATAACTCTTGACATTAATGGATCACATCACATTTAATTAACCAAAACAATTCCACAGTGCCACAACTCCTAAGAAGGTAGCTCTCTTTCAAACATGTAGAACGTATAACTTGGCCATATTTTGACGATCTAGTGGATCCCGAATCCACTATATCTGAAAAACGTCTTCGCAAAGGGCGACGACACCTCCCAACTATCAACGAACTCACTTTTAAGCAAACAAAATGTTCAACACCCAACGTGCATCCACTGACCGATTCAAGAACAGATCATCTGTACTCATATTATAACCGATATAACGATGAGCATTCCTTGCCACAAAATCCCATAAAGCATCTGAAGGCTCCAACACTATTACACCAATCGATAAGAACACCATTTAGGTGGTGGGAGGAGAACACATCCTCGAATCTGACATCACTTAACTAACTCCCATCTCAACAATCTGGTAACCTTAACCCTCAGAATCGCTCCCATGAGTGGCTTAACACTATCTTGACCTCTCGACCAAAAACGTAATCATCTTAAGGTTACCACATTGGTCGCACCATCAGAATTCTAGTCTTAAGGAGTATGAACTTAATTTAAAGGATTGTATTCACTAGACACCTCACTACAACATCTATACCAGCCAGGGGTTTCCTAGAACCGGCTAAACCTAAGCTCTAATACCACTAAATGTAACACCCTCGACTCAAATGTCATATTTGGGCCTAAAGCCTAAACCAAAATCATAAAATTTCTCAACTTGGTTTAGCCCAAATAAAATAATTCCAAAAATATTTAAAAACCCACAAATCAAATAAATATATAAATGATTAAAACATTTACAAGGAGCTCCAATTAAATAAAATATTTAAATATTTGACTTGATTAATACAATTTCAAAATAAAGATTACAGACTCAAACGTATAAGGTTCTATGAATACACAACCCACTAAATACAAGCATCATACTCTGACAACGTCGCTTGCTAGAATCCCATACAGACAGTGCTCCTCAATCCCGTGATCAACCTACGCACGAAAACAACAATTTCAAGCGCTAAGCTTACAAAGCTCAGTGGTACACATCTACTCTACTATACTTCATGCTAATCATAAACATAAGCATGCAAGCTAGTACGAGCAATAAGAAGAGATAAATAAACATGTGGCGCTACCGCTAGCCACCTAAACACATGCTCTCAACATAGCAAAACATCATAAATGGCCCACGAGGCCCAAACATACTCGGGATCCCACCAAATTATCTGAGCGAAACACACAAAGTCATAACCATAAAATATAGAGTGACGTCTGCGTCCACAAAGCATCAGGATCGTACGCTCTGAGTGAAGCCCGTGTCCACAAAGTATTGAGATCCTACACTACGAGTAAGGCCCGCATCCACAAAGCATCGGGATCCTATAATCAAGGGGATGAGGCTCGCGTCCACATAGCATCGGGATCCTACATCCATGCTCAGGATTTCTCACCAAGCATCTTTGAACGGGGCCCGCGTCCACATAATATCGGGATCTTATATTCAAAAATCTTTAAGGTGTTGCAACACACTTAGGGTATCCAAATCCCAACAACAAGAGATGACTCGACTATCTAGGCGTCCCATTAGCACACAGCAAGGACGCTAATTACCACACAGCCTCGATTGATCCACCTAGGATCCCTATGGGTTACTACCTCACACGGTTTACCCAATATAACGAGTCATTAGCCATTTATTTCATACACAGGGTTTAAATTTCCATTTTCTTAGTTTTAATATTTATTTTATACCTTAACAGGCCCTCAGGGCCTTTTGCCTCAAATTATAGAACTTCCGAACGTAACTCCAAATTTCTTGGGCAGATTGCCTATTAGGTACCGATACTCTTAAATGGATATCGGTACGCCCCTATAGGTACCGATACTCCCTCATAGGTACCGATACTCAATTTAGGTTCGAAAGAACTAGACCCTCAAGTCGTACCGATACACCCCAACCCGTATCAATACTCATCATCGGTACTCGGATCACCTTGTACCAATCCAACCCGTACCAGTACTCCTACCTACTCATATCGGTATGCTAAGATTTTACCAGGTAATGTAATAGTGCATATCGATACACCCCTTGCGTACCGATATACGAAAGCATTACTGGAATCCTTAATATGCAAGGGGTACCGATATACGGAGAGGCATACCGGTACTCCCCTCACAACCTGCTTCCTATTATTACTAAGGCGTAAATTAATTTATTAATATATCTTATTCACTTTTATCTTTATCTGGCATTTTTGATTATTCAGATCAGCGGGTAACGATACCCGAATACGCTTATTCGGCCCATAAAGCTTATGAAAGTTATTTAAGTATGTTGCTAGCATACTTAATTAATTATTACCCTTTATCGACTTTTTATCCATTTAATCGAATATTTATCAGTATTATCTCTAACCAAAATTCAATTGCATATATTAATTTATTCTGCTAGCACACAAAGCATCATCATATAACAATCAGTCACCCAATTACACAGTCAAATAACCATCTACGGTCTCTAAAGCTCATAACCGACTCGAACATTCTCAAGCTCATCAAGCATCCCAATAATCATCAAGCCTCGATCTAACAATATCAACACATGCTTAATACTTATCCTCTAATTTGCAACCACTAACATGTAAGGCAATTACACTTATGATGCGCATGAAGCATTTCAAAGTTTGAGGTGTAATAACCTTAAGCCAAGACCATTAAAATCCTCATTCGAGCTTCCCGAGAAATCCACTCGATCTGATATCCAAATCCGATCAACCCTCGTCTATCAACAAATACGAATAGACATCAATTCGTGCATCTCTTATTTAATTCACAAGGTCAAACATGTGAAAATAGCTTACCGACTTCGAATTTAGCAAAACGGACTAGGCCATTAGATCCAGAATGTCGAGAAACCCCCGGGTAGGGTCCCCCAAAAAAGTTAACGATCGATCAACGGCCGGTCAATACCGGTCAACGGTCTAGTCAACTCTTGGTAATCCAGTGTAGCGCAGGCGTACAGCAAGCTGGGTGCACCCTAGGTACCTAATCTTGTGCGGGTGAGTGCATAGGGAAGATGGTGCACCCGCGGGGCGTGATCTAGTATGGACGAGCTCACATGCACCCGCATGAGCATGTTTCAGTGTGGCGTGGTGCACCACAGCATGGTGCACCCGCCTGGCCAGACGCACGCCCACCCGTAGCGGTGACAATGATTTCTGGTTTTAAGCACCGAAAGCTTGTTTTCGGTGACTCTTAATCTTTTTTAGCACCACCACGGTGAGTGACAGTGGCGACGGCAGCATAGAGACCGTCGGTAGGTGCGTATCGGCGAGCTCTCTTTGGTGGCAGCGACGGTGAAGCAAACGGCGGCGCGAAACACTTTCAAACTGAGCCAAAATTCTCTTCTCTTACAAAACTCATTTTCTTTCTCTCTCATACAAAAATATCTTATTCCCCATTTATTTCCTTTTTCTTCTTTCTCTCCCTATCATCAGCCCCCTTTATTTTAAAATCTTTTATTTTCTTCTTTTTTTCTTTTATTTTCTTTTTATTTAACATAAAGCCCGATCCAATTATCCGTGTTTTGGACTTTCCAACACAAGGCCCAATTTTACAAAGCCCAAGATTCGGGTCGTTACAATATATGATCCAAATTCTTGCTATGTAGCTTAGAGGTCTCTTTTCTCTTTTGCTTCCTACCAACTAGGGGTGATAACAAGCCGAGCCCGAGCCTGGTCAAGCTCGGCTCGGAAACAGTGTTATTGGGCTTGGCTCGGGCTTGAGGCTCGGCGAGCTCAAAATTTTAGGCTCGAGCTTGGCTCAGAAATAATACTATTAGGCTCGGCTCGAAGCTCGTCAGGCTCGGCTCGACTCGAAATGGAAAATTTTACTATATTTTTTTATAAAAGATAAGGCCTCGTTAAAAACCCCTTTCATAACCAACACTGAAACGTAATTCAATATCGGGGAAGGGGAAAAGAGTGCCCAATTTATTTTAGTTAATTTATTTTTAGTGGATTTTCCCTAATTTATTTTATTGTTTTTCTTTTGCTAAAGAAATTACTTTTAGAGTACATGTAGCATATATATATAATATAATTATTCTGAGCCTGTTCACGAGTTTTTCGAGCCAAGCTTGAGTCGGCTCGGCTCGACTTGTTAAGGTCTCAAGCTGAACCCGAGTCGAGCTCACTCGAGCCGAGCTTTGACCGAGCTGAGCCCGAGTAGCTCGCGAGCCGGTCAGGCTCATTATCACCCCTCTGTCGACGCTGCTGAAAGCAACGACACCTTCTTTCTATTCCCTTTTTGGGCAAAACTGCTGCCTCAACTCTCCCCATTGTCTTTCAGCCACCCTCCTTTTCTTATGCTCCACACCTTCATCTTCTTCACCGACCGGATCTTTGAGGGGTATAACTTCTTCTCGATCATAATTTCTGCTCAAGGCCTTTCGCTCTGTTTCCACGCGACACACCTTCATGAGATGAGAGCATGGCATGGTCAGTGAATGTGTTGATCTTTTCTAGTGGTTGGTTTAACGACTCTCGAACATGTCGGAGAATGGTTCCCAGTTCCAATGGTTTCTAGTTTTGGGGTGATTTCTGTCTGAAAACCTGCAAGATAACGACTCTAGGCAACCCATTATCAGACTGTTTCAATGTCAGCTTATTCTCGACATCCTTCCAAAAACGTCTCGAGTCCAATTAGGCTTCAATGTTTGTTGAGGGACTCTGAGTTTGTAGAGAAATTATTACATGGTCCCGGCTCACCACGTCATCCATGGTCCCATCCAATGAGATTCATTCATTTAATGACATGTAGGAAAGAGGTGAAGATTCACCTTGGAAAAAAATGAGATGGAAAATTATTATTGGATGGGACCATGGATGACGTGATGAGCCAGACCCGTCTAATAATTTTTCGAGTTTGTGCTTTTATTTCTCTAGTCCTCCTTTGCCTCCTGTATGGTTTTTATGTTATCTCGTGGTTTAGTTATTCCACATTATTTTCATATAATTTTCTTTTAGTTTATCTCGTATTTTATCTAATCCCTCATATTCAAAAAGGATATATATTAAAATCACATCTGAACTTTGATTAAATGTATAATGTTATTTATGAAACTTAAACTTAATTTCGTGGAACTATATACATAAAATTTTGATTTAATTTAATTTTCACAAATCACTGGAATCGTTTACATTTACATATTACCTACACAGATAATAATATTTATTCAATGGGAATAAACTGATATTTATTTCTTAAAATATGTATGGTTGAATTAGAATTAAAATTTTATGTGTATAATTACACTAAATATAAGTACATGTGCACTTTAACAGTTTTATGCTGGGCAAGACAATTTCTGAAATAATAGGGCTCAAAATTCAAAACACATATTGATCGGCTTAAATCCGAATTTTAAAACTGTCATTATTTAGGCTTAAAGACATTTGTAGGATCATTAGGTCCTATTTTGATCAAAGTAGGACTCAAAATTATATATTTCTCGGACTAGTGCCATTACATTGAACTTACCAGCACATGCACGGCGAATTTCAAAATAATATTATTTTTTATTTAAACTCTTAGGGTCACGGTGAGTTCCACTTTTTTAGTATACAATTTAGATCTTAATGACGTAATTATCCTAATCTTAAACCGAACTCGCCGTAGGGGCACGACGAGTTTCAACTGGGTTAACGGCGTTCTAGGGCTGAGCGGAACGGCGTTTTGAATGTATTGAACTCGCCATTTGTGCACGGCGAGTTTGGTTTAGAATTAAGTATTAAGATTTAAATCGAAAGTGTTGTAAAGTTTAGGTTATAAATTATGTCAGTGACATTTATTTTTTTTAAATGATAAAAGTTTTGAAAAATGTTTTATTAAAAATTAAATTTGTGAAATTTGTAAAGTATCTAAAACTTTGTAATTGTATTTTAATGCACAAATATTTTAAGTAGTAAGTTGTATAATGTTTTAAACAAAATGTAAAAGTTTAATTTAATTAT
This sequence comes from Hibiscus mutabilis, assembly GCA_019671005.1. NCBI lineage: Eukaryota > Viridiplantae > Streptophyta > Magnoliopsida > Malvales > Malvaceae > Hibiscus > Hibiscus mutabilis. The sequence goes on from CM033722.1 coordinate 12,915,885, forward strand.
TTAATTTCAATATTATAACCCTTTAGGTAAATTATGCAGTGGTGAAAAGTTAGATTGAAGTGAAGTGAAGTTTCATACTAAGATTTATGTTAAAACATGGGTACTTAGTATAAAAATAAAACAACAGATTTATGTTAGAGATGAACAATTTGGCATTCTATGACCTGGAAGTCTACAATTCCCGCATAGTCTAGGTTGTCTGGTACGCTCTCGGTGACGCATGTCGTCCATATTATTCTGAATCCTTGTGGCTCTTGGACGTCCTATTTTTTTCCTTCGCAGACTTTGGTTAGGTAAAATTGCGGGCCATGTCTGCTCAGCATTCCATTTAGTTTCGCTGCCGATTGGTGGGAATTCCATTTCGTAAACCTTAAATACTGAAAGAAACCAGTATATAGGATTTACGTATTCCTTGTACTCAAGCCTGGCAGTGGAGCATGCAACGATGACATGCTTGCATGGAGTCTTCAATGCTTGGAAGTACCCACAATCGTATATCTTGTATGCATTGGTCCAAACAGGAGTATGTAGCTTCTTTCCCCGATATGGCGATGTCGTGCATGTGCGATAGAGGCTCGTACGGTGTGAGGACACTATTGCTTGCAACATGTCCCGGTTGATTTTCATTGAAGTTTCTAGGGGCGTCATCATCATCATTAGTGTTACTTTCAGTTTTAGAGGTGAAATTGGCGTCAGCATCCTCAGGCTCCATGAATAACCCAACCTCAGCACCATAAGGGTCGCGCTCTTGAATCGGTTCTTCTGGGGATGGGTAACCTTCATCAGCATCCGTGAATGTATGGGCAGGTGCAAAATTCGTAGAAGTAGACCCATGGAAAAATTAGTAGGAGCATAAGTTAGCTCATTTAGATCGAAGGATATTGCGCAAGAGTATCGACCCTTTGAAAAACTTGATCCACCAATTCTTATTTGATTCTCATCAACGTAAGGCTGAAGGTTGAATGTCGAGTTGATGGTTGTTTGACATTTAGGTCGAAGAATTTGGCGAACGAGTGTCGTGCTGCTGAACATATAGGTTTATCATTAAGCCTAGGGGTATAAGCAGAAACGCCAAGATTATAATCCCCCATTAAAGAGCTAAAATCATATGTTGTCGCCTAAGTTGTGACTCAGTTTTCATTGTCAACTGCTAATTCTCCACTAAAATCTGTATACAAATAGCAAATTTCCTCTTCGTACCCCAATATGCGTGTCGACCATTGCTTCGGCATCAAATTTATATCAATTCTCATCATACCATATTTCACTAGAAGGAATGGTGTCTAAAACTTGTAATAGAAAGTTTGTAGTGGTTTGTTACGCCCGTCAGGTACTAGCCGTTTGATATTTTTTAATAGCGTGTCAATAGGAACTGTGCGAATGAATTTGATAGGAAAAAACTTTTCGGACTCAAAGTTTTCCCCATTAGTATCTCCTATATAGTTGCCATCGTAGTATACGATTGCTAAGATTGGTGCTGGTGCCATTATAGAACGATGTTTGTTTGAGTTTGTGAGAATTTTAAATTGAAAGAGAGATTAATGTCTGTTGTTTAAGTGTTGCAAAAAATGAAAAATAGGTAAGTTGTTGTTATACAACTTAATTGGTTTTCAAACTCGCTATGTATATACAGCAAATTCCCTTAACGTAATCTCCTCAGCAAGCTTCATGTTGAAAATGTAAACCTGCAGTGTAATTTCAATTCTGAGCATTAAATTGGTAACTTGATAAGCCAAACTCTTTGTGTCTAGACAACGAGTTTAGCCTAACTCACCGTGTATAGATGGTGAGTTTTGCTTATCATGTCACTGATTTACTCAATTGTGAAACATGGCTTACATGCAAAGCGAGTTTATGTTCAAATACCTAACTATAAATAACTGGTAACATGATGTTAGATTTTTTAAAACATGCATTCAAAATCGTGGTCGTATTGGTGGCGCATAGTTGCACAAACAAAGTTTTCCTTACAACATTAAGCAAGCAGAGGGAGATCATGGTGTCGAGGCCTACAAAGGTCTTACATGGAGCAGCCCAAACCACCAATTGTGTGATACCCGTGACAGTTGCATATCTCATGTTGACTTACTCTGTGTAGCACCCATTGTATCTCTCAATATTTTGCGTATCTCTAAGGTTAAAGACAAAAATAGCACCCATTAACAAACTGTGTAGCACGAAAAGAATGTCCATCAAAAGCTTCTCTAGAGCTACATATCAGACAAGTTTATTAAATTTATAAAATTTTGTATTTAACTTTATTAATTTTTTTAATCATTCCCTACTATGTGAAATGTATATTTTTTGTTTTAGATTATTAACTAAGTTTAATTTAAAATAATTCATACATTTTAACTCTCATATAGGTGTTTAGGTACGTTTTACTATATCTTTGAATATGGTTTTTTTTGGGCAAATTTTTTTTTTTTTATGTTAACATGAAGTACAAGTGTTTACCTATATGACGGTGTGTCCGCCGTTTGGTCCAACATTCAAAACCCTCACCGAAACATGCATTGAAAACCCTACGAAGATGACTCTCGTTGGGGTATTTAGGCGCATTTTACGCCGTCTCTGGATGTTTTTTGGATTGATTTTTTTATGTTAACATGAAGTACAAGTGTTTACCTATATGATGGAATCTTCACCGTTCGGTCCAACATTCAAAAACCGCTCTGAAACATGCATTGAAAACCCTACATAAAACCTCTAAAAAATGCTAATGAAAGTCTAAAAATGTTAGAAATGATGGGGGAACTCGCCGTGTATTCCCAGTGATTTTGGGTAACTAGCCGAGAATGCACGACTAGTTCCCCCATCATTTCTTACTTTTTCAGACTTCCAGCAACATATTTTAGAGAAGCATTTGAAAAATATAACTCGTCATCTCATCACTGTAAGTTTAACCATATTTTTCTCTATAAATAGCAGTGAAACAATGCATTTTATTCCATACCACACCTCTCTTTTGTATATTTTTATGTATGTACCAATTTGACAAAGTTCATGACACTGCATTAATTATGTTGTACATAGTTCGGAATGAGGTCATAACGGAAGCTCAGAAACTCAAATTGATGCCGCATTGTATTATATTATGAAGTTCTGCTTACAGCATTAGTTTTCCTTGAAACAACATGGTCTTAAATTATTTGGGATGCAAAACAAATGTTGTCGTCGGGCCACCAGTACAGAATGTTGCACTCATTTTTATTCCATGCAGCACTCGTATGCGTCTATAATGACATATACGAGTACTGCATGTCATATTCCATGTTGACTGACCCCATTTTGCCCGAACAACCTTTCACATATCAAACAATTGGGCAGTCATATCACAAAATGTAGTATTGAGTTAATCTCTTGTATACTATAAAAAAATATTTACATGTACTCAATCATATGTATTTAAGTTCGGGGAGTAATGTATAATAAGGTATCAATCTTTTTTAGTGTTTTAAACTTATCTTAGTGTTCTAAATGCACTACTTCGCTATATCTGATCAATTGCAGCACTGAACAGAGTTCGTTACGTGAAAAAATGAACAAACATAACAATTTTTGGCATTTTATTTCAAATCATTATTAAATCATGAATTCATTCATTGGGTCCGAAATTTACTAAAAGACAAATATCTAAAATTAAGAAACAAAACTATTAGGTACGAAATAGAACAAATTTGGTCAACTCAACCCAAATCAATAATTAAACCTTTGTGTACTCTGTAGAACTTCGTCCCAAGTCAGGTTCGGGTTCAGGATCAGGTTCCCGTTTAGGTTCTCTTCTTAAGTGTCTACCTCTACCTCCACCTGCAGATCTACCTCTACCTCTTCTCCATGAGAATCTGCCTCTAGATAACATGACACCCGATTGTTGGAGTATGACCAAAGATTAATCATAAGATGATTGTAAAATACATACTGATTTTATCTTATATATTATTATAAAGCCATTATTATTATTTCAGTCATTATTCTGCGCATAAATAAATAAACTGAATTTTAATAAAGTCCTTAGAATAATATGGTTATTTTGGAATGTCCTTAGTCGAGTATTATTGTGGTCATGGACAATAATAATATATTAAGACTAATATGAAGTTGATTGATGATAGAGTATTATCATAGACATGGAGATGCCAAAATCAATACATAAGTATGTGTTAGAGAATGACATACTGGACTAACCTGCTATGAGCATGTTTCTTGGATTATTATGTGGCAGACACAATATTGCTTATAGTAATAACTACATGTATGATCTTCAGACTTGAGATCATCATTATTTCAACATTGTGAGTGACATATTTTGATACAGTCAAACGTGTGTCTTAACTGACTACACTATAAAGACTGGTATTGGATATTTCACAATCTATGTAGCGGGATATGGTTGATCAAGATAGGATTTGTCTCTCTTACATAATAGGAGTAATATCATAGGTCACTTGATTGAGTAAGACTAGAAATACATGGCCATGCTCGAATAAATTGATATGAGATATCATAGTTATCCGTTTATAATAGTCTACTCAAGATATCAAGAAATTTTAGATGGACTATACAAGTGTGACTATTCTATGACTTGTGTCCAATCTAGATATAAAGGACCAAAGGATATAATACATGAAAAAAAGTTAATCTCAAAGAGGTTATGTCGAACCATGATTTCCTGTAACTTAGGTAGCAATGATGTATTGTTAGATGCCACTCGTTGCTTGTAATATTAGAATTGTTCTAGATATTACTGTTAACGTACATGGATCACTGACGAAATTCACCGGATAATTTTTTCGCTGCGCTATGGGGTGTACCAGCATTTCCCTACACGATCACGACTCACTTGATGCTACCTGGGCCTGGGCTTTTCGGGTTTGAAACAAAAGAAGATAAGTTTCTCGTTGGGCTTCGGTCGTCAACTTTGGTTTGTTGTTTGCCACAAACCACTGATGGTGCTCAAAATCCGAGAAATCAAAATCATTCAGTCGAATGGGATCACGAGCTGGTAACCTACTTGACCTGTCATGCCACCATGCTATGTATGATGAATATTTTTTGGCCAATTCTCTTTGTTCTTACCTCATAAGTCCACATGTTCGAAGTTATCCATATTCGTCGGGTCCTTCGACACGAGCTGATGGTATCCGACTGCCTAAGAACCCGATTACCATAAAATAGCTTGACAATCGCAAAATGTAACAATTACATTACCAAACACCAATTTTTGGCATCTTCGTAGACATCGTTCGAAATCACCTCACGAATATCATCCTCATATCGCATCCATTGAAACTACAATAATACATATGTAACTAGAAAATTGGATCAAAATAAATTCAAATTTTCAAATTTCAATCAAAAGTAAATTTACATTACCTGCTCTTTACAATACATGTCAATCTTCACTCTAACTTCAAGGATTATTTTTACCTGCAACACATTCTTCTTGAATGTTTGGCTTCATCTGTACAATACAAATATGAACATTATGCTTCTCATTAATAACATCTAAAATTATTATGTGACTGAATATTATTACCTTGAAGCGAGTAGAAATTCAAATGGAGGATCACAAATAGGTGCTAAGAATGGAAGCCTGTACCAGGCCCATGATTGTAGCACTACCACACACCCATCAATATCAGCGTGCACGAATCTAATATTGTAGATCCCCAACTGAATTTTGTTGCCTTACACAACTCGCGGTACAAAAAACCTAATATTGTAGATCCCCAACCGAATTTTCTTGCTCCCCACGACGTCTGCATGAACGGAAGGTACTGCGTGTGCATGTGAGAACTCAATTTGTCTGGCATTAGCATACCACCGGGAAGGAGCAATATATAGGCTCGAGCAGCGCAAGTAATTTTTGCTGATGTGAAATTTCCATCCACTTGAAAATCACTCTTCAGCCATGTCAGCTTCACACGTTTATCATCAACAACATGCGCCGGTGGTGTCTTCCCCAAATACTGCAAGTAGCAATCAATAACAAAATACATGTTCTGAGCAATGATTGGACTGCTTGAAATTGGGACACCGAGATGAATAGCAACATCTTCGAGGGTGATTGTGCACTCCCTGCACGGCATGTGGAAGGTATGCGTCTCCGGCCTCTAACGCTCCAGTACCTATTAACCAACTCCTGCACGATTTCAAAGTTACGAATCTTTGACGCGTACCTAAAGTCGGCATTCTCCAGAAATCCCCTTATATATTGGCTTGGAGGATCGCTCCATATCAAGCGAGGCTGAAATTTTGCATCCTCATTTTACAAACACAAAATTTAAATTATAGTTAAGTAGTACTTCATCATTTACAAACAATAAATTAAAAGTTGCAAAAAAACCATAAATTCTTACCGATAATTCCATGTTGTTCGTGATGTGAGAATCTTCAAGTATTAATAACATCATTTCCCCCAATAGTTATACGCAATTAAATGCCTAAAACATCATAAATCAATCAAATTTTGAAATATTTACAACACAATTTACTATTCAGATTAAAAAAGTATGCATATATAAAAATCGAATAAAAAATAAATCATATTCAAAAAATTAATCATAATCTAAAAAAGTCAACAAACGTTACCTTTAACCTTCCGAATCATGTGTGAGCTTGCTTCTTTTCGATGTCGTCTAAGAAAATCTCATGGCTTGACAAACTCTTTTGCTTTGCTCGAACAGAAGAGGTTGAATTTTTTGTGTGTTCTAACCCTAAACAAAACTATCTATTTATAAGAAACAAAAAAACTAATTTGCAAAAACCCTAAAAAAACCCATAATAGTTTTCTGTAAAAATCGTGAGGGCCCGTTAAATCAGAGGTAACTCGTCGTGACAATACGGTGAGTTCGGTTTAGGATTAGGATTAGGTTAATCGCCTAATTAAGGTTTAAACCGGATATTTTAAAAAAAAATTAAAACTCGTCGGGACCGTATATTATTTTAAAACTCGTCATGCATGTGTAGCGAGATCACTGTAATGGTATTAGTTCGAAAAATATAGAATTTTGGGCCCAGTTTGATCAAAATAATACCTATTGGTCCTAGATTTGTCTTTAAGCGCATTATTTAATAAGAGTAATTATAATCTCTCATTATTCGGCGTCCAAAACAGTAGACATGTGAGAATGGGAAAAAAAAGGAAGAAATTAACGCTCTTTCTAAGGGTGTTTATCGAGCGAGTCGATCGCGAGTTGAGTAGTGCTCGACTCGTGCTAGTTAAAAATTCTCGTTGCTCGACTCGTTATTCATTAAGCTCGATAAAATTTTGCTTGAGTCGTGCTCGTTAAAAAATGTCGTTGCTCGAATCAACTCATTGCTCGTTATGCTCGCCAAAAATTTTACCTTGTGTTTTTAAATATAGGTAAAATCTAGTGATACTATTATAACTTAATATAAACATAGAAATTTAGGGGGGAAATGTGAGGTCTGAAGAGATAAATAAACGAACATGTCATGACCAAGTTAGAGATGAAGTCAATATTCGAGTGTGAGACTCTTTTTAGTTTCTCAACAATCTTCGATGAACAACAAAGGATAGAATACCTTAAAAATTTTAAGATTTTAACTTTCAATTGTATTTTTTTACATGAGAAGTGGAAAGTGAAGACTTTTCCTTTTTCTAATTTTATACATAAAATAATAAAAAAAAGAAAAGATTTTAATATGAAAAAAAGGAAAGAGTCAACATTATAATTTAATTTCTTATTAATACAAGTTAACTTATTTGTTGAACTTTTCTAAAGTTTTTAACTAGTACTTAAACTTTTTGGAACATAATTTTTTAAGATAGCCACCACAAATAATAAAATAATTTATAAAAAAATAACAAACTGGTCACGAATTTATCAGGTCGAGTTGGGCCTTGCTCGACTCAACTCGCTAATATCTCGAGTCGAGCTCGATTTCGAGTCAAGTTAACTCGAATCAAACGTAAACCGAATTGTAACCAAATTGAGTTCAAATTATTTACGAGTTGCTCAACTCAATAAGCATCATTTAGTCTTTCATTTGTCGTATGTATACTATTTCAAAAGAAAGAAAAAACATGGGCAAAACCCGGAGGAGATAATAAGTCTAAAGACGTTTGTGAGTGGAGCTTTTATATCGTAACATACTTTTATTATTTATTATTAAAAATAAAAATAATAAAATTATTTCTTATAATCGCATTTTTTCTGATAAAAAAGTAAATTACGACTGAGAAAAACACGTTTTTATCTATGTAATAAAATATTAAAAAGACACGACCTACGAAATATATTTTTACTTGATTTTAAGTAACCAAACACGAATCAGGATCAAAATAAAAGAAAATGAAAAATAAGAGGTAAAAAAAATGAAAGAATAGGGTGAATTTTGATTTTACCAAATCTCACATCGGCCGGGCATTAATTTTTCATCCTTTAAATATAATTTTTGAACATAAACTCATTAAGTGATTGAAGATAAAATTCATACACGCATGTCGTTGTTGTTACCTGACTTATGTTTGTACTTACTTGTTTCAACATGCATAGTGTGTTACATCTTTTTAGACAATTTATTTAATTTTTCCCTTACATTTCATTTTCTTCTATTTTGATCCCGGATCATATCAGTTTACTTAAAATACAACAAAAAAAACGCTTAATCAGCCATGCTTTTGCTCCTTTTTTCAGAAAGGATGTCATTTTGAGAATTAATTTTCAATGGATGACATTTTGATAATAAATTTTAAGGGTGATATTTAGATTAAAAAAGTCAAATTTATGTCTAGTATTAATGTTTTTATATTTTATCCAAGTTTGAGTTTTAAATTTTGAAATTTGAGCTTATATTCTAAATGAGTGTTTTTATTTAGGATGAGTCTACTACTTGTGTCGAACATCGCTGAACACCACTAACGTTGAACAACATTAAATTAATTAATAAAGATTAAAAGTTTAAAGGACTCAACATACAATTATAAATTATTTAAAATAAAATTTCAATTAAATTATTATATATATACTAAGTTTTTCAAATAATTGAATTAAATACCAACCATAGTCAATCTCTAAATTAAAAAACTTAAATCTTTTTCCCCAAATTAGAACCCTAAATTAAAAGATTTTTTACGTAAATAAAATTATGATTTCGCCTAAATCCAAAGATTTGAGTGTGGTAAATTTCGCCTAAATGAAATCAATTCAATCACATAGGATAAAAACACTCTTTTTTAAAGTTATTTACGTAAATAAAATCATAATTTTGCCTAAACTATTTAGGGGTTTAATTTGGGAATTAGGGTTCTAGTTTAGGGAAAAGATTTAGGGTTTTTTATTTTAGAGATTAACTATGGTTAATATTTGATCCAATTATTTAAAAAATTAAAAAAATATAATATATGAAAAATAATTTAATTGAATTTTTTATTTTAAATAATTTATAATTGTATGTTGAATCTTTGAGATTTTTAATCTTTATTAATTAATTTAATGGTGTTCAACGTTAGTAGTGTTCAGCGGTGTTCGACGCCCGTTCTAAAATTTTTCTTTTATTTAATATTATTTTTTGAGTATAATATTCTCCAAACCTTTTAAAAGATAAGGCTAATCTTTAAGCATGGGTGATTAACTCAACCACGGGTGAATACATAATTAAATTAATTGATTCGGTTTGGTATGATTTTTTGTACCCAAACTATAGAATCCAACAATAATCGAATTGACCGATCTTTGCGGTCTAAAACACTCTAACCAATCCTATATAACATCGATAGGTTAGACTGTTTAAATCAATTAGTTAGTATATTATTTATAAAGAGATATGATCCTTTTACAGTATGTAAAACTTGAAAATTTTATATTTTTTGAAAAATTAAACGAAGTTAAATAGACACTAGAAAATGTGAATATTATCACAGGAAAAAAAGAGATAAAGAAATAATATTAGCCATTTATTATTCTCAGTAAACGGTCCAAAAAAGTGTAAAAGTAATTGAATTTTACATTGTAAATTCTAATCCATTTATAAATATATTTAAATATATATTATAAGTTACAAACATATTTAAAAATATATTAAATCAGTCGGTTCAATTATAAATTTTAATAATTGACCAAAAAGTTCATCTTAATTAAGATTTAAATCGATTTAGGTTGTGTTCAGCACAATTTTTTCAACGGGCGTTGAAGCGCGAACCGAAGAAACAATATTGAACATGATGTATTTTGAGCATTGAACGAGCATTACCTCTATTTCTCCACCTAATTTTGTGCCCAAACGAGCATTTCGCCACATTTAATTTTTCCAGCTTCTCCCAAACAACCGATTGAATAGGAATATTGTGATCAGAAATCTATGCTAAACGAGCCCTTATCTTATACCGACTTCAGTATATGGATTTATTAAATCAATTTTAACCGATTTATGCTCTTTCCAAACTTTTTACCTTAGACCGATTCTTTTAAGTCTCCAGTGAATTAAAGATAAAATAATAATGAAAGCCTTGATAATTAATCATTCTATCTACCAACAAAGCATTTTGGCAGGAAAAGCACAAGGTGCTGAGTGAAACAATGAACTCTTCAAAGACCTGGATTCAGAGATTCCATTTTCAAAGGACTACGGAAAGATGGTGAATGGATGTAATAGGAACAAGGGAGTTGTCGAAAATCGGATTCAGAGATACCCTTTTCAAAGGTCTATGGAAGACAACCTTCAAAAACAGGGTGAGTTTCTTTTGAAAATCAAGTAAACAAACTAGGGAATGAATGATCAAAACAACAACTTCATGAATTATTGGATATGCCAATCAGCTATGCAAACACATACGAGCCATACCCATACATAATGAATGTACAAAGTACAGATTACATGTTTCACACTCACCAGTCCAACCTATGGATAATTGAAAATCGCAAATGGTTAGCTATAGCTTCTAACCCTTCCAGAAAACACTCGGTGAGGGCTTTAGACAAATTAGCAAAGAACAAGAGAGACAAGGCCGAGTGATGACGGTTGATTTCAGGTCCGGAGATACAAAGCTAGTGATCCACCAGGAGACCAATCCACAGTCCACACATGAGATGGCAAACAAAATGCAATGAACATGATACATTTAGTCAGATATAGACATATTTTGTCAGCTAAGAACTCACACACAAACTCCTAAGCATAGATTATTAACCTACACCATATGCATTGCTTGTTGTATGAGAACAGATAGTTAATGTGAATTTAGCAAAAATCTAATTAAGCTCGCTATGAACGTACATGGAGAAAAAAGAGGGTCTTATGGTTCTTGCCTTACAGGATAAATAGACAGTCAAGTTTTTATCCGCTCCAAAGACTCGTATGTTCAAGAAAAAAAAGATGCAGGTTGCACTATGGATGGCAAACTTAAAAAGTTAGCTACAAATATCTGCCTAGAGGGTATAGGCTTGCAACCAAGAACAGGCCTTCCACTGGGAAATTTGTGTTCAAACTAACCACTCAATCATTGACATTTTTTCTCAAAAGTTTTAACCCAATTCCTTTTTGATAAAATATGAATTCTTGTTGCATGAGTTTACCAGGTTTGCATTCCAACAATCACTCTGATTCAGATGCCTTTTCAGAATCAGACAAGGGTAATAGGGTGCAGATGCCAAGCATATGTCCATTAAGGCACACGTAATACTCGATGCAATCCTCATAGGCACCCAACCTACAGCTCGCACTTTGCGGTATCATTTTAGCTTGCAACATGTCCCACAATTTTGCCTTACAATAAGGGCACACAGCTGTTGGATGAAGCTTTGCTGCCCTGTCAATCAACATCTTCCGAACCTTTGAAACCAAGAATGACTTGAAAACTCCTCGAAAAAATCCCACATCACCCTCTTCCCCTTGATCCAGATGTTCACAGGGGTCAGACACGTATAAAATATTAGTCCTGCATTGTGGTAAAAGGAAGCTCTTGCCTGAAGTCCTCGAGAACCTGGTCCTGTAAACAAAATGGCCAGGTATTTGAACACTGTCGAACAAGCGACAGCCACTACAACCCGAACAATAGATAAGCAGTTTTCCAAGTGCTCTCCAGTTCCCATCAACACTGTGACTTCCGCTAGACTGCAGATCAACCATCATCTTTGGGGCCCTCGTTTTGCAGAATTCTTTCCACAGTACTCTCTTGGCAAGATCATCGAACCATTTGCATACGCATGAAAGAGTGGCAATCAACTTTGGATTCCAGTTGAGTTGTTGAAACACTAGGAAAATCACATCTTCACTTAGATGACCCTTTGTGCATTGACAACTAGACGAGTGTATGCAACGATACTGCTTTGTTAGGATCATTATCCCCACAAGCAAAAGAAACAATGATTCTATATCCTGGTTATACAAAACAATAAAACGTCACAATTAAACACCACGTTTAAGTATCTTGAACTTGAATATCAAGTTATGAACCAGAAAAATTGGCATAAACATTCAGAGATGGAGATTAATAGCATAATGAAAGCACAAAAAAATAATGACTTGAAAACTAACAGCTCGAAGTATAAATCACTTCTCTGGGACAAAATCAAGCAAAGAAGAGCTAAGGTTTTCACTGCAAACTCATGCCTTAATACAAATTCTAGCCGTCTGCTCAGGCAGCAATTCCCAGGAAACACAGGGGAGTGGATCAACTACTGGCTCCCAATTTTGATTTTAAATGAAAACCATACTTCACCAAAAATATAAAGTAAGATGTCTGAGTATGATCCATAATCTGCAATACGGTGGAGTAATTTACATTTTAACTCTCAAGTTCTTTCGTTTTGTCAACTAAGAGACAAAGATACCATAACAACATCCTAGAGAGCTCTCAGAGCTAGATTTCAACCATGAATGACTAAATATCTGATCTTAATTACCCGTCAAATGTACCTCTAAACCGGTGTCGGAATTTCCAACAGAAGAAAGTTAATATGCTAGTTTGAGGTCCTATCAAAGGGTGGGGAAACCTGAAACACAGATATGCAATGTACCATCTAAGAACTGGAATGAGCTTTCGGACAATAAATAGCAATGAAGAAACATACCATCTAAGAACTGGAATGAGCTTTCGGACAATAAATAGCAATGAAGAAACATACTTTTATTAAACTATAATTTCCATTCCAACTTCAAAATTCCCCATAATGAACAAACAAACAAAACATTAATTCATCTTTCCATATCAGCCAAAGCAGTTGTTTACTTTATAGCATTGTTAACTTTATTCTAAAAAGAACTTAACTTAGATTCTTAGATCAAAAAAGTAATATACAGAACTTGATTTATTCAACCAATGCATGCTATTAGATTTATCAAAGCTCAGATCCAAAGAAAACACTTAAAAAAAGCATTCTACAAATTCAACTCAAATGCTTAATCCAAAGAAAACCCACTTCACTTTTTCACTAAATTTACCAAAATCCACATTATAAATTGAAAAATAAAAACACCTCAAGAACTAAACCCATTAGAAATTATCCAAGAGTCAAGCAAAAAAAAAACAAAGACTATGAGATCAAAGCCAAAGCTCTCACCTTCACTTTGTAGAATCTTTCTTTATATGGTCTTTATACCTTTAAAAAATAGAGAAAAATACTCTGCAAAAACATAAGAAAATGAACAAAAAGATTAGGGTTTTCCTGCAACTGGTAACAAAACCCAATCCTACAAAAGAAAAGAAAAAACTGTCAAATAATATTTTTTAATGTCTACATACCCAAAAAAACTGGGTTTTAAGGTAAGAACAAGGGTATTTCGGTAAAATTAAAATTCTTTTTTTTTTGTAACAGAAGAAAATCCCCACATGAATACAAATTGCAGAGAAGCGGTGATGATATAAGGCAGAAGAAGAAGCAAAGAAAGAAGCTTTGGGGGTTTTCATGTACAAGAAGAAAAAATATTAAATATTTTAGGGGGGAAATTAATCGTACAACAATGCTTTTTTTTTCGCACATCAACGACTAATTGTATTAACACACCTGTGACTTAGGAAATCTAAATATTTTTAGCTGGACGACTTTTCACTACGTGGCGTTAAACCATTGGAGGTGATTTTTAAAGGAGACCTCCAGGGTTTTGAAAATTTAGCCCCTAGTTTTTACTGTTAATTGGTCTGAAATTTCGTGTCCGGACATAAAAAAGGGTAAAATGACAAAGAAGTATACTGTCCACAGAAAGATTCTTAACCACTCACGTTTCAAAACGTGGAAATATAGAATTTCTTAGAATTTAATTGATGGATATTTTGCTTAGGTGGCATCTACTGATTGGCTGCTTCCATTTTCTCAAATGTTATTAAGAGTTGTTTTGAATTACTGTTGTATTTTATTTTTTTAACATACTTTGTTGTATTTTACTTTTTTCACTTTAACATTGTTTTTAAAATGTGTGATGGAAAAATATATATTTTTTGACCGAATGCTAAAATTTATTAAAATAAATTGAAAAGGAGAAGATATTATGAGCACCAAGGCCCAAGAAAAAAGAGTAACAAGTTACCCAAAGAGTAGAGGGTCAACATGGCCTAAACGAAAGATCGGAAATAAACCCTAACAGCAAACCAAAGGGCAATAATCCCCCTTAAGCAGTCAGAACGGCGGTCGACAAGAAACATTTTTGTCAGAGAGACGAGGCCGAGAATTTAAACCAACAAAAAGTCCACAAGCAGGCAACTGTAACAAACAACTGCAACATACCGAAAGGCTGACATCAACATTTCCAGTAACCTAAAAGACGAATTTGAGAGAGCTTCTTGATTGGAGATGACTGCTTGAACCCTAGAGTTCTCAATCCACATCACTGGGGGACCACCAGCACAAACTACAAAGACAACCGAAAGGCGAGGCAACATAGTTCTTGGAGACGATAGAAATCATTATCGAGCAACCATCAGCTCTGCAACACAGTAGAGAGACTTTTTGAAAAAACATCAATAGAAACACCATGGAGGAAATAAGGGCATGGGAGGCGACCAAATGACACAAGAAAGCCTCGATGGTGGGATGGAGAGAAAGGATAAGCGTCGAAAGAAGTAGAGGGACAAACCAGTAATCTTACCACAAACCTGAATCCACTGAACCTAAAGTCAATGGGAAAGAGATTGTAACACCCTGATCCTGATTTAGATCCAAAGTACTATATTCGGGTCACCCAAAATCGACCCAGCAAAATTTCCATTTAAAACCATAAGTTTAGACATTTTTAAAATATCAAATCATATATAAATCCATGTAATTAAATAAACATTTAAATAAGTTTACAAACTATGAGTTCCAAGTTTAAAACACGGTATACCAAAATAATATTTCAAATAAGGTTATAGACTCAACAATGGTAAGGTTCTATGAATGCATTAGCCCAACTAAAATAACAAGTATTGTACTTTGAAGCGAACACGGTGCTGGGAAATCCTCATCGATGTCCTCCTTCAAAGGGTGACATGTCAACCTACGCACGAAAAAACGACACATCCGCACGCTGAGCTAACAAAGCCCAGTGGTACATATCTACTCTACCACAATTCATGATTATCATAAAATAAGCATGCAAGATAAATATAGTTTAAAGAGCATAGATAAGGCTTCAGTATCTGTGAGTTATCATCTAGCCTACCCTAGCTAGAGTTCTTAGATCACCTATCTCAAGATAGCATTAAGTCTACAATAAGTCTCACATGCTTCCACAAAGTTTTGTCATACTTGAGGTCACATAGCCTATTGAGTTACTTGAGCTCACTCAGCTCATCAAGTTAATACATATCGTATCTTGATCACTCAGCCATCGGGTACATAAGTTGTCATCTATAGCATCCACACAGTATACATAAATACATTCATACATCATCCACATAATAGCCAACGAAGCCCTACTTTACCTGTGCTTACACATCTGTCAAGTTAATCATGTTCACACAATCGTCGGGTTAAATGGACTATACTCGAATCACCATACCCACGGATATGCCCTAGACATACTTGGATCACATTAGCCACAAGTAGTCTTTACATGAGGTCACTCAACCAATCAGGTTACTCAAGCTCACTCAGTCTATCGAGTTTATTACCTTATCTGGATCATCATAGCCATAGATAGGTTTCTAACCGCACCCAGATCACTCAGTCTGTGGGCACGTCGGATGTACTCATTCATACAGCCCAAAGTACGCATCCCCTTATATAGGTATCATAGTATTGACTCTAGGACATCCGAATTCTTTCACAACAAACATAAGATAATACATGCTCCCGAGTATTCATACACCTCACCAAGAGGTAAGTGGCACCAAGCCAAGCTATCAACAAATGCCCCAAGGCATAATGCTAATCATCACAACTATATCGAGTTATCCTTTACTAAGCTATTATACGTTATTCTCATCCATGAGGGTTAAACATCGGTTTCTCAGTTTTACAATTCATTTTACCAACTTAGAAGCCCATTGGGCCATAGTCTTCAAATTATGAGCCCCTCAAACTCAGCTTTTTGGACAGATTGCCCAATGTGTATCGATACCAAACATTGTGTACCGATACGCCTCTCTAGGTACCGATACCCACACTAGGTGTACCAATATGCAACCTCACGTGAAAGGGTTGACCTTTGACCCTGTATCGATACACGAACCCAGCGTACCGATACCATTTTTGTACCGATACACTTCTAAACCTACCAGTACAAAAATTTGCTACTGGAATTTCGTTTAATAGGGGGTAACAATACCCACCTCAAGGGTACCGATACACCCTTCACAAAATGCCTTTGATCATCCATAAGAACACAGAGCATCGGTACGAGCTCCTTATGTATCAATTTTAAAGCACAGAATTGGCTTTCAAGGCTCGAAAAACTATTTTCCAAGCCCCCAAAACATAACATTTAACCTATTAAATCGATCCTACATCTTATGGAAGTTAACTAGGGTAGTTTGCTACCATTTTTACACGTTACTAACAACTAATTCGAATTTCACCATTAATAAGGCTTTAAGGTATCAAATACCCAAGTTAGCAACAATAAACCACAACTTCAAGCAAGACAATCATTTTATGATCTTCAAGAAGAGTAGGAGTCAGATATGTACTAACCTTTAGCAAGCAAAACCTGGATTAAGCTTTCACACTATCTCCTTTAAGCTTCTCTTTTTATCTCAAGCTTGAAGAAGTTTCCATTCATTTTCCTTTGCCACGAAGCCATGGAAAAGGAATTAAAACCTGAACCAGGGATTTAGGAAGGTTTCGCTACAAATTTCCATCCTTGAAAATCAAGATAACACACTCATCAAGCTTTAAACCACCAAAAACCCATTAATAAAATCCTTACCCATTGTCTTCATGAATGACCTTTTCTTGAAGCTTGAGAGGTATGGATTAACATACTTGAATTTTAAAGCTTGGATGGAAGAAATAGGGTTGAAAGATTGAAGCTTTAAGCTTGGTGACTATGGGATTTTTGAAGAAGAAAGATGAAAGATGAAGATGGGGAAAGAAAAGGTGTAGGTGATGATATCACCAAGCCAAACTTTGTCTCCCCTTTTCCATTTTATGTGGGGACAAGGAGGAGAGATAAATGGTCAGCCCATTTATTTAAATTGGTTTATTCTCCCAATAAAACCTCTATCTTTCACTTTTAATACAAAATGCCATTCCCCAAGCCTACATAGCCATATTCTTATCCAAAAAGGCCCAAACTTGGCCCAAAGGGTCCAAAGACTCCAACCAACACGAAGGTCCATAATTCGGATTAACTTCTAATTACTGACTTGGAAATTTGGGTCCTTACAACTCTCTCCTTCTAAAAAAAAATTTCATCTTCGAAATTAAATAAAGGGATGATGTGCAACTATCTCAGATCCATCTATTACCCAACTCACAACGTTTATTTTGGTTCTGGAATTTCTCTATGAAACTTCCTTAGCCAAAGCGCACAATATTGGACTCTTCAATACCCATACCATGCATCCCTAACAATTTATTTCTAACAATCGAACAATACTCACATAGAACCTTAAAGCGGATCAACATAGGATAACCCCAAACAATATTGTCCAGTTATTAACCCACGAAACTCACTTCAAATGAGTTTCATCTAGGTTAATGATCTTCTCTCCCATCATCGTATTTTAAAACTCTTGAACTTAAACTCAATTGTGCCTGAAATGCGACACCTCTTTAAGGGTACTCCACTAGGAACACTTTCTTATCTATTATTATCACCATACCCAAACGTTTTCAAGAACAAGTAAAACTCTGACAACCAAACTCTATCGTCTATCTATCTTGTATTAACAACCTTTCTTTCTGGCTTGGCCAACCAAGATAGGACTTAGCACTTCACTTCACAAGAACTCGCCCCCAACTCGCATGAAAGCTAACTCATGATCATGTAACTGCCATATTCAAGCCACTTGATTCTAAACAAGAACTGCTGCCGCTTACAAACTTTTATTAGAGATCAAACTCACATAACTATCCTCAAAAGTTCAAACATTCTCTTCAAACCCAACCACTTAATTCCATCAAACAATTATACATAAACCCTAACAAACCCTCAAGGATTTTTAAATATTTCTTCTAACAAAATCTG
This sequence comes from Hibiscus mutabilis, assembly GCA_019671005.1. NCBI lineage: Eukaryota > Viridiplantae > Streptophyta > Magnoliopsida > Malvales > Malvaceae > Hibiscus > Hibiscus mutabilis. The sequence goes on from CM033722.1 coordinate 12,934,461, forward strand.
TAGGAACACAAGAATCTCGGTTCTACATCATCCTAGCCAATAGCCCACATTTTCGATTCTAATAATCTTTACACTGATTTACCACACATGTAGACAACCCATCTCAAAACTTATTAGAGCAAACACTCAAAACATAGATCTCTAAATTATATCGACGCACTCATGAGCCCAAACCACTTCATAACTCGTCATTAAAGTTCAAACATCACCACAAATGTAATCTTTACCAAAACTTCTCTTTAACCTTCACTTACAGTACTCAAATCCTGAACGACCATACAGAAACCTTAAAACTCCTAAGACATTTACAAGATCATCAACCCCGAGAAACAGGTAATGGTCCTTCACTATTAACGTCACCTCATAACATCTAACACCACCACTCTTCGCCAAACCAACTCAGGCATGTCCTAAAGTAAACTACTTGGCGACAAAACTCGTATTCTCTCACCTTTACAGATGAGTCCTCACTCAAGAAGTTTGATATGTTCCATTCCACAAGGTGATGGGAACCAACACCGAACTTGACATTACCTTAATCGTAGGTTCTAATTCACGATCAATAGGTAAACCCGCTCATTTTTTGAAGAGCACCCTAACATCCGCTTAACGTTCGTAACTCTAAAGCTTCAAACCCTCAATCCTCGTATGTGCTACGTGGGATAAGAACGTCAGGCTTTCCCTGAACTAACATCACAGGAACACGACCTTCACACTAGATAGATAATGGTTCCTCGTGTACATTACCAAAGAACTAGTTTATTTTAAACCCTAAACTTTGAGACTCTCACTCAAAAATTGAGGTATACATCGTACTCACACGACTAGCCTACATCAAGGGTAACATCTACTAACTAGGGAGAGAGTAAATCTAACAAGCCTACGAGGAATATTACTCTCAATCCTTTCCCACCATCTACAGTAAAACCTTACTTTCAAACTTACAAATCTGAAAAATTAATCAATCCAACATCAACCTCCAGATCTTACCATAATACTTATTCAACGAAAACTAAAACTGTTGTACAAACAAGAAACTAGATTTCCATCAATACAACAATTGAAACCAAAAGAAACATATGTACTCAACATATCATCGGTGGCAAAGCTGTCATCTCTAGCTTAAACGACAGACTATCTAGCAATGGCTCGAGTATCGACTCTGACGGTGGGTCTCATAATATCTATACCCTAATATCCAGACACTTTTGCACCGCTTCTAGCAAAACTCTGACCATGCTGAGAAGGAGTCAACCTTTGAGACTAAGTTGGGGTACCATCATCTATCACTGGGCAGTCTTTTGTCATGTGACCTGATGCCTGGCACCTATAAAAACCCTTCAGAGCAAGAAGCACACTCCAAAATGATGTCGACCACAATACTCAGAAGCTGGTGGAAGCGATGCTCTGACGAAACTATCAATACTCCCCTCATGAGAAGAAATCAAAGAGCCCCTTACGAACCCTCAATCTAGATCCTTGATCGACACTCGGTAGTTGATTTAAAGTAACCCTCTTTGAGCCTCTCGAAGCATAAAACCTCCTAGACGGAGCTGAAAATGACTTATAACATCTTGGGTCCCTGCAACATAGCCTCTAAAGTCCTTAATCTGACTCGGTGTTGGACCCTAAAGTCATTCAAGTACCTTCATACTATTAGCTAGCTTAGAGAATGTCCCAAGTGTACCCTATGTCACGTGTATCTGAATGTTAACCTTTAATCAATGTTTGAACCTCTTACACCTTAACTCTCCAGTGGCAACTAACTCTGAGGCATAACGGCTCAACCGTAAAAAATCTTGCTCATACTCAAACAACGTATGATCTCCCTAAAGTAGATACAAGAACTGATCTCTCATCTTGTCCATGTAAACCTCACTGATGTACTTCTTTCTAAACTCATCCAAGAAAACATCTCATGTTGGAAGTATAGGCTGTAATCCTAACTCAATTGTCTCCCACCAATCGTGGGCATTATCCTTAAGAAGGGAGACAATACAATCTATGTCGTCCTCCAGACTACCCCTTATCTATTTTAAAATCCTTTGAATGTTTTTTAACCACTGGTCAGCCTTAATCGGGTCTTCCTCACCCAAACCTTTAAATCTTTTGGCCTAAGACGGTGAAGCCTCTCAACAGAGAGCTTGCAAGGTGTCTCAGATTGCCTAAGAATAGCTTACACCACTTACAAGAGAGCTAAGGTAAGATCATGAAGATGGCTCGACCATCCACTTTTGGTACCTCCCGAAAGGCTCATGTCCCTAACATTCAGGATAAACTCCTTACCAAAGTCTTCTGCTTGAGAGACATGGCTCTCCTTACGAATTTCTTAGTCGCGTTTAGCATCACCTGCCATTGAACTTTTTCTGAAACACAAGGAAACAAGGCAGCACTGTTAGGATTATCATCATAGAAGAAAACAACTTAAATTTAGTGGCTTGTATTTACTATACACCTAAACACGACCTCTATACCACCCTAGATTTTCCTATAACCGGCTGAACCTAAACTCTGATACCACTATATATAAAACCCTATCCTTAATTTGAAATACTATATCTGGGTCACCTAAAACTAACCCATCAAAATTTTCATTTAAAACCATAAGTTTAGCCATTTTTAAAATATTAAATCATCTATAAATCCATGTAATTAAATAAGCATTTAAATAAATTTTTCAAAATAGGAGCTCCAAGTTTAAAACACCGTATACCAAAATAATATTTCAAATAGAGTTACAGACTAAACAATGGTAAAGTTCTATGAATATATTAGCCCAACTAAAAAAACAAGTATTGTACTCTGAAGCGAACGCGGCACTAGGAAATCCTTGTCGATGTGCTCTTCCAAAGGGTGACATGTCAACCTACGCATAGAAAAACAACACATTCGCACGCTGAGCTAACAAAGCTCAGTGGTACATATCTACTCTACCACAATTCGCGATTATCATAAAATAAGCGTGGAAGATAAATATACTTTAAAGAGCATAAATAAGGTTTCACTATCTATGAGTTATCATCTAGCCTACCCTAGCTAGAGTTCTTAGATCGCCTATCTCAAGGCATCATTGAGTCTACAATAAGTCTCGCATGATTCCACAAAGCTTTGCCATACTCGAGGTCACATAACCTATTGAGTTACTTGAGCTCAGTCAGCCCCTCGAGTTAATACATATCGTACTCTGATCACACAGCCATCATGTACATAAGCTGTCATCTATACCATCCACACAGTATACATAAATACATCCATACATCATTTATATAATAGCCAACAAAGCCCTACTTTACCCGTGCTCACAAAATCGTCGGGTTACCCGTGTTCACACAGTCGTCAAGTTAAACAACCATACTCAGATCATCATAGCCACAGATACATCCTAGAAATACTTGGATCACATTAGCCACAAGTAGTCTTTACATGAGGTCACTCAGCCAACCAGGTTACTCGAGCTCACTCAGCCTAAGTTTTTTACCTTATTCGGATAACCATAGCCATGGATAGGTTTCTAATCGTACCCAGATCACTCAGCCCGTGAGTACATCAAATGTACTCGTTCATACAGCTCGAAGTATGCATCCTCTTATATAGGTACCGTAGTACTGACTTTAGGACATCCAAATTCTTTTACAATAAACATAAGATAATACATGTTCTCTAAGCATTCATACACCTCACCAAGAGGTAAGTGACACCAAGCCAAGCTATCAATAAATGCCCCAAGGCATAACGCTAACCATCACAGTTATATCTAGTCATCCTTTACTAAGCTATTATACGTTATTCTCATCCATGAAGGTTAAACATCGGTTTCTCAGTTTTACAATTCATTTTACCACCTTAGAAGCCCATTGGGCCATAGTCTTCGAATTATAAGTCCCTCAAACTCAACTTCTTGGGCAGATTGTCCAGCGGGTACCGATACCCAACATTGCATACCGATACGCCTCTCTGGGTACCGATACCCACACTAGGCATACCAATACACAACCTCACATAAAAAGGTTGACCGTTGACCCTATACCGATACACGAACCCCGCGTACCGATACTCTTTCCTTACCGATACACTTTCAAGCAAAATTCGCTACTAGAATTTCGTTTAATAGGGAGTACCAATACCTACCCCAAGGGTACTGATATGTCCTTCACAAAATACCTTTGATTATTCATAAAAACACATGGTATCGGTACGAGCTCCTCATGTACCAATTTTGAAGCCTAGAATTGGCTTTCAAGGCTCGAAAAATCACTTCCCAAGCCTATAAAACACAACCTTTAACCCATTAACTCGATCTTACATCTTATGGAAGTTAATTAGGGTGGTTTTTTTACCATTTTTACATGTTACTAACAACTAATCTGAATTTCGCCATTAATATGGCTCTAAGCTATCAAACACCCAAGTTAGCAACAATAAACAACAACATCAAGCAAGGAAATCATTTTATGATCTTCAAGAAGAGTAAGAGTCAGAGATGTACTAACCTTTAGCATGCAAAACCTGAATTAAGCTTTCACACTATCTCCTTTAAGCTTCTATTTTTATCTTAAGCTTGAAAAAGCTTCTATTCAATTTCCTTTGCCATAAACATAGAAAAAAAATTAAAACTTGAACCAACGATTTAGAAAGGTTTCACTATGAATTTCCATCCTTGAAAATCAATATAACACACTCCTCAAGCTTTAAACCACCAAAAACCCATTAATGAAATCTTTACCCATTTTTTCATGAATGACCTTTTTCTTGAAGTTTGAGAAGTGTGGATTAACATACTTGAATTTCAAAGCTTGGATGGAAGAAATGGGTTGAAAGCTTGAACCTTTAACTTGGTGGCTATGGGATTTTTGAAGAAGAAAGATCAAAGATGAAGATGTAGAAAGAAAAGGTGTAGGTGATGATATCACCAAGCCAAACTTTGTCTCCCCTTTTCTATTTCACGTGGGGACAAAGAGGAGAGATAAATGGTCAGCATATTTATTTAAAATTAGTTTATTCTCCCAATAAAATCCATATCTTTCACTTTTACTATAAGAATGCCACTCTCAAACCTACATAGCCAAATTCTCATCCAAAAAGGGCCAAACTTGGCCAAAGAGTCCAAAGACTCCAACTAACACGAAGGTCCATAATTTAGGTCAACTTTCAATTGTTGACTCAAAAATTTGGTTTTTTTTATAGAGTTCTTACTTTTCGGGACTCTATAGCTCTAGAGGAAGAACCGTAAGACGTCGGGACGAGTGACCTTCAATGAACGATGAACAAGAACCTTAGCCAAAAGCCAAGAACATAGAAAAATAAGAAAATCTAACCAAAGGACAATAGGGTAGTAGAATGGTTATCGTTGGGGACTAGACGATCCCTGGCGTTATCGGAACCATCCAAAAGAGACCACCACAAAAATGCAAACCCATAAAAAGGGAAAATAGGTTCTTAATCTGAGGGTATTGAGCAAAAACAAGCCGACTAAAGCATATGGACAAGAACCATAGAGAATAAAAAAAGATGAAATAGCAAAACAAGGGGAATAGGACGCGTCTGAAGCAAAGGATGAAAACTAGAAAACTCGGTGAACCTTTCAGTGGATCTATATAACGAAAGCTACATTGCCTCGGTGAGTGGTGGAATGGGTTTTGGTCGAAACGAAGAGGCGCTCCTGATGGTGTCAGTGGTAAAGGCCACTGACCGACGGTGGCAGAGATCAGACGGTGATGGTGGTGCCTGCACTTTGCTTTTCAGTAGAGGCAAGATGTGGGTGATTGCATAAGAGTTAATAATTGCATGAAGGAAAAATATTTTAGAGTATGGATCGCTCTACAATAAATGTCATACACTGATATACAATACTAATGTAATACACTGATATATACTATTAATATTGTAATACCCTGATCCCGATCTGGGAAGTACTACATTCGGGTCACCTAAAATCTGACCCATCAAATTTTCATTTAAAATGATAGGTTTAGCCATTTTTAAAATATCAAATCATTTATAAATCTATATGATTAAAAAAGTATTTAAATAAGTTTACAAAATACGAGCTCCAAGGTTAAAATACTGTATAAAAAATAACATTTTAATAGAGTTTACAGACTCAAGAACTGGTAAGGTCCTATAAATACATAAGCCTAAAACTAAATACTAAGCATTGTACTATGAAGCAAAGCGGTGCTGGGAAATCCTATCTTGATGTGCTCTTCGGCCACGATTCACCTACTAATATGCGAACAAAAGCAACAATTCTGAACGTTGAGCTTACAAAGCTCAGTGCCACATTTATACTATACCATAATTCATGATTATTATAAAATAACCATGCAAGAATAAATATAGTTTAGATAGCATACTTAAGGTTTTTCTATCTATGAGTTATCATCTAGTCTACACTAGCTAGAGTTCTTAGATCACCTATCTCAAGGCATCAATAAGTCTACAAGAAATCATACAAGATCTACCAAACTTTACCATATTCGAGGTCACATAGCCTATTGAGTTACTCGAGCTCACTCAGCCCATAGAGTTAGCTCATATCGTACCTTGATCACTAAGTCATCGGGTACATTAGCTATCATCTATAGCATCCGCACAACATACATAATTACATCCATACATCATCTATATAATGGCCAATAAAGCCCTACTTTATCCGTGCTTACACAAACATCGGGTTACTCATGTTCACATAGCCATCGGGTTAGATGGACCATATCCGAATCACTATAGCCATGAATGCGTCCTAGACCTGCTTGGATCGCTTTAGCCACAAGTAGTCTTTACCTGAAGTCACTCAGCCTATCAGGTTACTCGAGCTCACTCAGCCTATCGAGTTAATTCCCTTATTCGGATCACCATAGCCACAAATAGGTTTTTAATTGCACCCAACTCACTTAGCTCGTAGACACATCAGATGTGTTTGATCACTTAACCCGAAGTATATATCCCTTTATATAAGTATCGTAGTACTGACCCGAGGACATTCGAGTTTCTTTACCACAATATAAGAGAACACATGCTCTTTGAGCATTTATACACCTAACCAAGAGGTAAGTGGCACCAAGCTAAGCCATCGCAAATGCCCCAAGGCATAACACTAACCATTATAGTTATCTCGATTCATCACTTACTAAGTTATTACACGTTATTCTCATCCATGAGGGTTAAATCTGGGCTTCTCAGTTTTACAATTCATTTTATCACCTTAGAAGCCTATTGGGGTATAGCCCTTGAATTGTCAACCCCTCAAACTTATTTTCAACATTTACGGGCAGATTGCCCAATGGGTATCGATACCCACCCAAGTGTACTGATACACTTCTATAGGTATCGATACCCACCCTATGTGTATTGATACACTATTGCACACGTGAAGGGGTTCAATCAGCAAGCTCATACTGATACATGGGACTGTGCACCGATACCCTTATTGTATCGATACCTCTAAGTGTACTGGTACACATTTTCACTACTGGAATTTTCAATGGAATAGGGGTACCGATACCCCTTTAGGCGTACTGATACGCCCTTTAAAATGGATTGATTTTAGCTGATAAAGCAAAAAGTATCGATACACATACAACCCGTATCGATACTCAAACCCAGAATTTATTTCTAGAGTTTGTAAAACATCTCCAACACCCCCAAACCCTTATGGAAACACCCCAAAATGAACATACAAGTTATAAGAGGTATTTTAAGTGGTTTCCTACCATTTTACACCTTACTAACCACTAATCCAGATTTCACCATTAACAAGGCTTTAAGCTACCAAACACCCAACTTTAGCAACAATAAACGATAATATCAAGTAAGGCAATCATTTTATGATCTTCAAGAAGAGTAGGAGTCAGAAATGTATTGACCTTTAGCAAGAAATCCCAGATTTAAGCTCCCAAGCAACACCTTCAACTTTCTCTCTTGAACCAAGCTTGTAAGAACCCTCAAAGGCTCGAACACTACATTCTTGTCATACAAACATGAAAACGAAACAATACTTGAGATAATAGCTTGTGGTGAGCTTAGCTATGAAAATACAACCTTAAACCAAGGGAAAGCTTCTTACAAGCCTTGAATACCAAAAACCCATAAATGACAAACTCACATTCTTGAGAAGAGAATACCACTTTCATGAAGCTCTTTGAATGGTGATTGACTTCTCCTTCACTCACAAGCCCTTGAATCAACTCTTGGTAGGTAAAGATTTGAGTTTTGCTATAGAAACCCAAGCTTATAAAATGAGAAAATGTAGGAAAATATGAAGGGAAATGTGTGACCTCATTGTGTCCCCTATTCCCACGTATAAAACAAAGACCAGAAAGGGGTGATCAGCCCTTTATTTTAAAATGGGGTCAATTTACAACATAAGCCCCAAGGTTTTCCCTTATTTCCAGAAAGGTCACCTACCAAGCCCAGACAACTCAATTCTCACCCCAAACAAGCCCAAACTTGGCCCAAAGGGTTTAATTATTCAATCCAACACGAAGGTCCATAACTCGGGTCAACGCCATATGTTGACTTAGAAATTCAGGTCATTAGAAATATAAAATAGGATAAACTACAATATTAGCCACCAAATGATCACTTCTCTTTTATTTTAGTCATCATACTATTTTTTTGCAAGACTAATCTCTAATAATACATTTTTCTACTTTGGTCATTGACTGTTAAGAATTAACAGAGATGGTGATGTGGCATGATATAATAACAATTTTAGCCCCAAAACTTATACATCAATCAATTTGATCCTTATTTAAAAAGTAATCTAATAAATTTAACTCTCAACATTTGCATATTCTATCAATTTTTTCCCTTAAGGTTTAAAAATTAAAAAATGAATTTATTTTAAAAATTATAAAAATATATTTAAAAAACTTTACAAATATTTTTTCGTTTGATTAAATCTCCATCACAATCTTTGGTTTTCTTATTCTCCTTATTTAACCCAACAAAATTGATAGCGACAAAAGCTACTCTCACTCAATTGCCGTTGAAGACCAATTGAAGAAGAAAAAGTGATCCAACTGATTACCCAACAACTGATTTATAATCTAGTTTCAACTGCCTAAGTATGGATTACAGAGTCATGGATGGAGAAGATATTTTTTATGAAATCCAATTTTGCATGAGATTTATATTGTGTGATTTGCTCTTTCACATTGCTAATTTAAACAATTAAAGGTTTAAATGTTGAGACTACATCTTATTTATAATCAATAACTTTTATTTACTTAATGTTTCTACCCTCTTAGTGTTAGTGTTTATTCATTAAATTATCTTCAAATTTTGGTATATAAAACAATATTTTTAAAAATCCATGTCGCCTGGTATTTTCTCAATATCTACTACAAAATTTATTTTTTTATGTCTGAATCGAATTTGAGAATTAGAGAGAAAAGGAAAATTAAGGTTGGAAATTGGGATCTCGTTTATAAAAACCCTAATTTTATGAATATCAATATCATTAGAATTGGTAAGAGTTAAGTTTTTACTTTTTAAAAAATTATAGCTAGGTATTTTTTGTATCATTTAATCGAAATTCAAAACTTTAAGGTTTTTAAGAAACTCCAATGAAAGAAGATAAAAATGGAAAGATAAAGAAACATAAAAATATCAGAATTAAATTAATATTAATTTTTAATATTAAGTCACGTGTCAATTAAGATTAGTTTGAATATTTTTTTATAATTTTTTAAAATAATATATATTTTTTAATTTTTAAATCTTGAGGTTGAAATTAAAAAGTAGTGTATTGTTGAGGACTAATCTTGCTACCATATCTTAAGTAAATATTTTTTTAAAAATATCATTGAAGAATTGAGTATAATTCATGCACCAAGCATGCAATTAATCCATATTTTAATAACATTAATTAGGAAAAAAATCTTTAATTTTTATATATTTTTTTAAAATAAAAATTAGTGGTGCATATCGGTGTACGACAATTATTGTAGAATTTTGCTTTGAGTAGTATCTTTTAGATTACTTAATTTAAGATGAGTTCAATGTTACGGGTGAGTCTAGGTGCGGTAGGTTTAGGATGCGGCTAAAAAATGATAAGTTTCAAAACTTGTCTAGGAACTTAAAATGTTAGACTTTTAAATAATATTTTAAATTGTTTTTTCGTGATTTTTGACAGGTTTCGATACTTTCTTGGATAAGTTTTGAAACTTGTCGCTTTTTAGCCGCACCCTAGACCTGCCTCACTTTAGACTCGCCCCAATAATACTGTCAAAAAGTGTTTTTGAAAAGATAAACAATAATTTTAAACATGATGTTGTAAGTTAATAAAATATATATTTAAATAATATTTAAATTCTTTAATGTTATAATATATAAAATATATTAAATTAAATTATAATAAAAATATATAAAATATTTTTATCTAAAAAAACTTGACATGAAAAGATATAGAACTTTTAAACTAATAAATACTTTATTAATCATATACATGTGTTAGTAAAAAAATATAAGTTTATAAATCATAAAATGAACACAATATTAGATAGAAAATAAATGTTAAAAATTATAATTTGACGCCCAAAAGTATTTTTTTAAACTTAAAAACTAGTAATTTCAACTTCTGCGCTTGAGTTGAAAAACATTTTTGAAACATGTTTTCTTTGCAAAAGTTATATGTTTATCATTTTTTATTACTCCAAAAAGTGCTTTTCACCCAAAAATACTTTTGACACTAAAAGTACTTTTGAAAAACAAACTTGTTTTTTTAAAAAAATATAAAGCCAAAAAATGACCCAACGTTTGATTGAATAGTCATTTTGGAACCTATTCTTTTTTTGGAGCAATTCAACCATCAATGTTTTATTTTGGGTCAAAATGGCCCCTCTGCAGATGAAAAATGTCAGTTAACTGACAGTAAATGACTTGAAATGACGGGACAAACTTATATGACAGTGCATGCTGACATGGCAGTATCATATAGACAAATGTGTTGACTTGAAAAAACGTTACACCAGTCAAAAATAATTTTATAAAATTATATAAAATATAAATAATTTATTCTGCTGACTTATTAATCTGTCAAGCCATTTTAAACCGTTTACCAGTTTTCCAATAATTTTCATCCGCAGAGCGATTATTTTGACCTAAAATAAAACGTTGAGGGTTGAATTGTTCAAAAAAAATAGGGGCCAAAGTGACTATTCATCAAACGTTGGGTATTTTTTTTACTTTATGCCTTATTTAAAATAAAGCTTTGTTTTACAAGTTAGTTGAGTTATAGTAAAAATATAGGATAAATTTTATAAAATAGTATTCGTCTATAGAGTGCTTTTTGTTGAATCATCCGATTATGAAAAAATTACAAAACAATCATTCAATTTAAAATTTGTAGTTTTTTTTTTGTTGAATCCGTCCCTGGTTGAACACAATTTTACAACATCTTGAGTTATATTATCAGCAACAGTGCAAGAATTGCTTTTGAGTTTACAATCTTGACTTGCAGTCATACTTATTATTTTGCAAATATATGAGTTATCTTTAGATGTTGGACACGATTTGAAAATTCCAAGTAAAAAGAGTGTGGCAGAAGCTTTAACCACGTGCTATAGAAATGATTGACGATTTCTGCACATTTGGTTGTGCTATTTGTACACAGACATAGCAATAAATATTAAAATTAGATGAATTTTATATGATGTTATATTTAAATATTAATAGTTAAATTGTTAGAAGTAAAACTAAATTATAACAAAGTATAAAATTGAAGAACGAAAATGTTATTATACTAATTTTATTAATTGTCAGTTAAAAAATTAATGTAAAAAATCAATTTGTTACTTTCTTTAAATCAGATTTATCGTTTTGTAACTTTTCATAATCAAGAGACTCAACAAAAAGTCATACAATTCAGGGACGATTTATGAATTTTACCAATATTTAATGCTGTGTTTATACTTTATATCATTCATCTCGGAGGAAAAAAGGGAAAATAAAAAGGCAAGACAAAGGAACTGACCTTGAATATCTTAGGAAAGTACCCCAACACTCAACCATCGAGACAAGTCAGAAATATAATTTGTAGTTATCAAAACGAATTAAGTTATACTGAGTTAGAATTTAATTAAATTTAATGTATTCTTAAATTAATATTAAAATTAAAGTAAATTTTTTGATAAATCTTAAATCTAATCCTAATTCTACCTAAAGAAGAAGAGATGATAAAAGAACTCTATGAGAAGAAAGGAGGTATAAAATTCATGACCTTAAGTAAATGAAGGAATAAAGATGAGCAACTTGGTCAACCGACCAAATATGCTTGCTCAAAATTAAAGTAATTGGATTTAAATTATATTGATATATTATATAAAGTAATACGATTTAAGTTATGTTCTTATAATATAAAATTGATATACGTATAATTTAAATATTAATAATTTATAAATTATATTAATAATTTAAATTAATATCACGTGACCGATTTTAGTAGTAAAAAAAATAACGACTTAGATAAAATAAGTAACAAAAATAAACATTGGAGACATTACGTCAAAAAAATAGAAAACAATTTAATAAAAAGATATAATTCAGAAGACAAATGAACCTTTTATACATTTTTATATCATATACGTACGATTTAACCTATGCCATAGCACATATAAAAACCATAAAAAAATCCAGCAAAAAAAAAACCCATAAAATTTTAACCTATGTAAATTTCGGTGCATGCGTCGAATATGAGTGTGTACTTGGCATGGTCAAATTTAATCCTTTTTTTTCTAACCATTTTATGCATTTGAAGGGGCCTGAAAGGGATATATACACGTATCGGAATATATGATAACCAAAATGAACACAAAATACGATAAACCAGCCAAAACAGAATGAGTCACGACATTTATAAGAGAAAAACACCGCAAATATGCCATTAAAAAACACGACACAACTACGTAAATTGCAGTTACCAGGCATCCTAATTATCTCCTATAAGTAACTGAAAGTCAGGAGTATATTGCTTTATTCACCTGATAGAAAATCAATCATACTGTAACTTTGATGCGTACCCCTTCGCACGACTGTATGTGAGGCATGTCAATATCAGTACACACAGGATCTCGAATTCGAATCAAGATCCGGGATTGCTGAAGTCAAAACGGTAAAATCTACTTTTAAACTGCCACAGCTGTGTAAACTCATAGTTACCTCTCGAAAGCTTAGGTTTATTCTCCTACCACTTTCCTATAAACCAATGTGACGGTTTGTCGCAGCTCAAGTCGAAGGTTTGGTGTCTTGGAGGGAGATGACAGTTTCAAACGCACCAACCAAGGCCTTAACCTTACTTTTCCGGGTTTCAACGAGTTTACTAGCAGTTTCTTCGATGACATTGTTAAACAAACCCTTTTCGTCTTTCTTCCCCTGCAGATCTTGGTGTCTCAAAACAACTTTTTCCCCACCGGGTTGGTTGTCATTCGTGGAACCATCAAGTTCTCTTGTCCTAAAGGTTCTCCGCTCGCCCTTAACATTTTGGTTTCCTCCAAGTAGTCTTCGTCGCCTGAACTTGAGCCTCCTTGGACCATCATTTTCAGATTGAATTTCAACGACCTTTCCTCTCCTAAAAGATAATTTCACAGGTCGGCAATCCTTTTCATTGGAGAATACCATCCTAGAATTTCTGGGCCTTCCTCCACTTTCTCCTTCCAAAATTTCCACATCTTCCATATTTGCGGTTTCATCTTCATAATATTCAGAGTCAGAGTCATCCTCTGTACACTCGGACTCATCTTCATCTCTTGTGCCATGTGACGACAAAGGTGGAGACATTGGGAGAGTCGATGACTTGGGAGATGAAGCAATGGATGGAGACAATTCAGCAGCACAATTTTCATTTTTATCAGATTCCAACGATACATTTTCTGTCTCCATCTTGATAACATACAGGGTTTTCTCTTCAAGTCTGTCGTTATTGCGTATACCATGTTCATCAAGAGGTTGCTCAGTTTCAGCCTTTTCAACCTTGTTCTTATTCTTCTGTAGAGGCACCACTTTTAAGTTCCGGTTCTTTCTTGCAGTTAGGCTTGTATATCTAGCAACAGAAGCTCTCGGAGACAATGAGGCTCTTGGCAATGACAATGCTTTCTTTACAGCGACTTTGGCTGTATTGGTCCTTTTTCCTGTCTTCTTATCATTAACTCCATTGCTCCTCTTTCCACTTAAACCTTCTGATGGAACAGAAGCTGAAGGAAGCTTTTCTGCTGGAGATTTCAGCTTCGACGAAGTACTATGCAATTTAGAAAAGCTTTTCTCTTTAGCTTTCAATGAGACCTCTTTTGAAGAGACTCCTACTTTCTTAGAAGATGGCGATCCACCCTTCTGCATGACTTTTGGGGCATCAGATAAGAGGGATTTCAAATTGGGTGAAGATCTGAGCTTTGCCGTTGATGTCTTTTTTTCCTTTGACAGTACACCATGTTTCTTAGATGTTTGGCTGTCCGAAGAATTTGTTGACACTTCTAGCCTGAGGAAAACGGAGGTATCATGGCGACTACTGGTATTGGGTGAATGTTTGGGCTTAAGCTTTGCCGCTGATGTCTTTTCTTTCTCTGACAGAACACCATGAATCGTAGAATTAATTCCATCAGGAGAGGGGGTGGACAACTGAAGCTCAATGGAATCAGACATATCAGGGGTATGCGATCGGGAATTGGTGAAAGATTTGGATTCAGTTGCGGTTGACTTCTTCCTCTGCTCTAAGTCTAAGCTCCGAAATAAATTTGGCTCATCAGATGGCTTTTTTATATTCGGCTTTTTTATATTCCTCTTCCGGAAAGGATATTTAGCATCCTCTTCAGATTCATGTTTCTTTCCATATTTGCAGAAATCATGACATGAACCGGTAGAAGCTCTCAGATAACGAGGAAGTGTTTTCTCTCTGCTGCTCACTGAATCTGCTCCCGCCAAGGATTTTCTTCTTGAACTGCCCCCATCTGGCCCGGAAATTTCTAGTGTCACTGGTAAACTGATACTCTCTCCGGCCATCAAATATGTACCAATCAATCAAAGTTAAGAAAACAGATGGTCCTGTACACCAACCGAAACTACATTAGTCCACCATAAACTAGACAAATGTATAAAAAGAACTCCTAGATGAATGAAGCATATAAAAGACCAATCTAGCTCTGTTCTGCTATTATACTGAATATTATTTAGCAAGTGAACAACAAAATTGTCTGCCCCAGAGAACAAGACAGAAAGAATAAAGATAACTAGGAGCTTGTCGTTATGATCGATTTGATCTTGAAGTTAACTTCAGAGAGACTACTAACAGAAACAAATTCGAAAGACAATATTACAAAGATAGACATGAACTAGAAAGCATATAACAACAAGGACATAAAAGAAAGAGATAAATATAAGCATTTCATATATAAACAAATGATCTTTGATTTTACCATACATTCTGTTCTTGTTTTAGAAATGCTATTTAAAATAATTAAAAAAAACATTTGGCATATCCAGCTTGATTCAACTGTAGCAATTAATGCATTCTTGGATCAATACAACAAAACAGACAAGTAGCTTTTTCATGAATTTATTTTGTTCACTATACAATCAAAATGGGAAGTTTCTGAAAAAGAAAAACAAAGCATAAAATATACAGTACCACAAGATTTACTGTTCAATCGAACAGTTAATTAATACATGAACCAATTCAAATGAAAATTCCATTTTTATTTTTTCATTTACAAAATAGGGTCACAATATTGGGGGGGTTACATTGTTGAGAACAACAAAGCAAATTAAGCAAAGCAATAAAAGAAGGGGGTTGAAGAATTCTCTAATCTACCAATCTTAGAAATTGATAAATAATCCATCAATGAAGACTATGTCTCACCTAAAACCCATGGCAAAAAGAAACACAAAATCAAAGCTAAATTTCCACTAATATCTAGGGACTCAGAATTTTATGTAAAGGATGTAAATTATCAAAATATTATATTACAAATATACGGTACAAAATTACAAAAATTAAGGGTACAGAATTAAATTATTAATAAAAAATACAAAAATATATATAAAATATAGAGAGCTTAAAAATGTTTAGGGGTGCGCCCCTAGGTCCGTCCTGCCAATATCACAACTAAAAAAAAACAACTAAAGAGCTTGATGAAACAACTTTAACCAGAAAAAATGAACAAGAAAAGAAAATCCCATCTTGGAAGATAAAATCAAATAATTCAAAAACAAATAAAATAAGAGAAAGCACCAGAAGAAACAGCCGATTTTCACTTCAAACCCATCTCAAAGATCACATTTTGAAAGAAACCCATTGCTCGAAACAATCCAAAAACCCTTGTAAAAGAAAGAAAAGGGGTAAAAAGAAGGAAGGGGAAGTTGTACCTTTATATATTAGGAAGTCTGCTTAACCAGAAAGCTAAGGCAACTGCTGGAAATGAATGAAAGGAAAGAAGGATTTTAGCTGTTGCTAAGGAAGCTCACAAAAAAAGGTTTTTTTTTTTTTTTGGGGGGGGGGGGGGGGGGGTTGAAGATCGTGCAAGCAACTGTTTGATTTTCTTTTCTTTTGGTTTTGTTTGTTGCAGATTTCCATTGGAAGAAAGAGTGTGACCCACTTATAAAGCGAGTCAGATATGGCATCTAAATCCCAATCGGTAAAATTTATTTCAATTTTGATTTCTTTTATTATTCGATTTATACTAATTATATAAATACAAATCAGATATGATTGTAATTGATTTTCGGGAATTCAGACAAGATAATATTCAAATGTAATTAGAATTTTTTTGGAGGTAATTAGAATTTTAATTGTATTCACTTTCGGAGCGAAACATATTTTTAAATTTATTATGTTTAAATCTACATTTGTCTTGTATTAAAAATCAAGTGAATAATCGTTTTTAATCATAGACTAATTAAGTTTCTATTTAAAAATTATGATCAATTTAACCCCTCTGTTTACAATTAACGTTGATCATACTAATTGTTGTTAAGTTTGTCACATTGATTGACTTAATTTTCTTCTTAAAAATCTTTAAAAATTAAAAAATTAAAAAAAATCCTAAAAGTAATAAATTATTCTGTAAAATATATATAGAATTTAGGTCAAATTATAAATAATTATGAAAATATAAAATCCTAAAAAATCTTAAAAATAACAAAATTAATTTAAATAATTTTATTTATTTGATAACATAAAAACAATTAGAAAATATGGTATTGAAAATTTTTATGAGACTGTGAATAATTTTAACAATTTAGCCTTATAATTAAATTAATTTGACCATTTCATTATATATTGTGAGATTAAATTGTTAAAACTATAAGCTTTCACATGAAAATTTTGAATATCATATCTTCTAATTGTATTTATGTCTCAAATAAATAAAATTATTTTTAAGAATTTTTATAGATTTTTAAGAATTGTTATAAATTTTTTCAACATAAAAGAATTTTTATAATTATTAAAACAATTTATAATTTCAAATATGTTGTATAATTCCTATAATATTTTATTACTTTTAGGATTTTTATATTTTTTTAGAATTTGTTCACCTTCTTGAAGTTTTGATGGTTTTAACACACACAAAAATTAGTAAATCAGAGATTATCACATCAATAAAGTTAACGTGGAGTCGGATTTTAGTGTGACAATAAGTTGTGTGTTACATAAAGAACGTTGGTCGTGGAGTTTTAGAGCATTTTCGTGGTGATAGATTCGGTTTGGTGCAGAGTTATGTTGCGTTTTGTTTTTTACATGTGTTTCAGATAGCTAACGATCTCGTGGACATCTTGGCTAAATAGGGTGTTGATCCCTCTTCTATGTTCTCTGATGGTTTTAAGTTATTGAGGCGATGTGGTCTCATGCTTGGTGTTGGGGGTTGGTGATACTTGGTGATGCTTGCTTGGTCTTATTGTTTGATTCTGCATGGGGTTGGGGTGCACTGTGTCAAGGCCATCCCTTATTATATTGCGACCCTGCCTTGACAAGCCCGTTCATGACCGAGCAATGGTGGACCGAGTGATGATATGAGCATTCCCTATATTGCGACCCTGCCTTGACAAGCCCGTTCATGACCGAGCAATGGTGGACCGAGTGATGATATGAGCATTCCCTAAGGAGCTACCAAGTCAAGGATGCAAGTTGAGAAGCTTTAGGAAGATGATGAAGGCCTTATCCAGAAAGTGTCCTCATTTGGGACGAAGCAACGTCTACTCACGACATTCCTGGTAAGTTTATTTAGCTCTTTAGGGGGAAGTGGTCTGGTGTCGGGTCTCCACCATCCCCATCGCCTGGGCTAGCGACCGAGCTTCCTTGGTGTAAGCGACCTACTCCTAGGCCCATGTGGGGCATAGGTGTGTGGGCAGTGAGGCCTAGTGGTTGGCGCACTGTCTCCCCAGGAGAAATACCTAGGGACGGTTTGGGGCCATAGAGCCTCATATCGCGCTCGTGGCTGAAGTACGAGGTTGGAGTGCAGCTATCGCTAGGCCCTGCGGGATTCGAAACTCTAAAGCCTTAGCACTTTGTGACCCTGAGAAGGCTAGACCGAGATAACTCATTGGACAATGAGGCATGAGGAAGGCTGACTTGTCTAGGTAACACCCATTTCAAGTGTCGCACGGCTTGCCAACCGAGCAAAGGGGGCATGTCCGTGACACGTGGTATCAGAGCGATAATACGATGGACAATGTACTCATGTGATAGTGGCGTTTGGCTATGGCTTTTGATACAGTGGTGCGTATTTGTTAACCAAATGCCATAGTGCTCATGTACCAACTGGAACACTATGATGCTTTATTTAGTGGCTGTGGTGCGTGGTGACGCCAGACGGATGTGTAGCAAAAATGAGAGTTGGACTGTTTGTGGATCAATTGGCCTCACGCCAAGCGCTCCCACAGGTGGAGTAGGCAGGGTGGATCATCATGACAAGAAAAAAAAGAGAGACTATTTTTTTTTCTGTGCGCAGAGGCGCTGGATTGTGGATTCTACGCCAAGCGCTCCGGTAAATGGAGTAAACAGGGTCGAATGATAGTAAACCAAGCGCTCTTTGGACTGGAGTAGGCAGGGTGGGGGACTACGCCAAGCATTCCCATGTGGGGAGTAGGCAGGGTGGTCTAATCCCACGCCAAGCGCTTCTCTTCAAGGAGTAGGCAGGATGGTGTAATGTCACGCCAAGCGCATCCATTAGTGGAGTAGGCAGGGTGGTCTAGTTTCACGTCGAGCGCCCTGTGAGGGTAGGCAGGGTGGCTAGAACCTACGCCAAGCGCTTCCGCGAGTGGGGTAGGCAGGGTGACTCCTTATGCTGATTGATCAAGACCTATTCAAGGCGTAAAGGTGTCTAATGGTGGGTTTGGCAAGGTAGTGCCGATGTGTTACATTAGCGCGGTGGCGCATATGAATTAGGGCACAATGGTGCTCATTTGTTCGTTACAGGCGTAACATTGTTGTTGGCTGATCGAAACGGCGATCGAGTTAAGGCGCAAAGAAGCGCAAGAACTTTTGTGGATGAGATTGATCTTTGCATAATAGTGCATGTCCGTGATTTGGGACACCGGCAAATTTTTTTTTGGGTTGCTTTAAAGGCTCGTTGAAGGTTGTCTATGGGACATGATGAAGTGTGTATTCCTCATAGCATGGGGGCACGAATTCTAGCAATATGGGGATGCTTACGCATCACTCGAGAGGAGAGCCATTCCCTATTGTGGCTATCGGTAATAGTGATGCTTATTTTGATACATTGCCTTGTGTCGGTAACCCTTGCTTATTGATGTTTGTTTTGTCTTGTTAGTACAAGGGCGTGTGCAACCCGAAGCATAAAATGTGCTTATTTTTGTTAATCTAACATATTGGTGCTTGTCATTTCCAGGGTAATGGATAAATTCTTGATTGATGGAAGTTAATGGCAATATTGTTTATCCTGGCACTATGGTGCTTGATTGTTGCCTAACTATCTTTTTTCAGGTGAAAAGATGAGTGGGTATAGATGGTTGTAGAGTGATACAACAGATAGTCATGGGTTCGTAGACTAACCCTAAAAGAAAGAGTTGGAGACAACTTGAAACCGTTCCATAATTACTTTGGGTTCGAGGACTCAATGCGGCAGAGTCGTGTTCTTCAAGGTGGTGGATTCGCCCATTGATAAAATCAAAGGGGTATGAGAAAACTCGTTTGTTGTGGGAGTACTTTGGTATAGTGTGATCGTCTAAGGGTGCAGGACAAGACTCTTAGGACCTCGAACTATTTAACGAAGTGGTCAAAGGATCACGACGATCGCTGTATGCCAGATGGAGTGGCCCATCTCGAAACAAAAATGGAGTAAAAGGGAGTGCACAGTTATTGGTATGCTCCCTCTTGTTGTTGTGGACTCTTGTAGCGGACGGACACATCATGGGTTCTCGGGGAAAAGTTACATTGTCAGATAAAATCAAGGAGCCTAAGGGAAATGTTTCTCATAGCTAATGATTTGTCTGTAAATGGCAATTTTCTCAAGACACATTGGGTCTTAAGGTAAAAAGGAATGTGTTGCGGTGTGGTAGTTTGGACCAGATTCTTTGGCAATAAATTGCAAATATGAGATGACAAAGGTTGTGCGAGTCAATACCGTTTTATCTTGGATGAAAAAAAAACTCATTTTGACACAAAAATCTTTCTTTGATGGGGATGCTGGCTAGGGTAAGGCAAAGTGCTATTTGTAAACCTACTCGTTTGGGTGAGAAACACAAGGGTGGTACAACTTGGTAATGTGGGTACATCTGAGGAAAGCTCTCCTTAGGAGTTCCTTCACAAGCAGAGCCAAAGAGTAAGCGTGGGACAGACAAGCTCGATGGGTATGTGGTGATGATTCAAGTACAATTCAGATCTCACCCAAGTGTTACAAAATCCCCAATTTTGGGCAGTGGTGATATGGGCTACTACCGACAATCTAGTTGGTGGGGCGAGCTAGTAAAGCCAAGGCTTAGGTCAAAGTTGATGTATGGACCAAGAGACCAAAAGCAAAACCTGGTTACCACGGATATGTCAGTTTTACCCAAAAATAGAAATGTGGTGGTCAAGGAATTTATAACGCACTTCCCAGAGTTTGGCAATACGGATTGTCAATTGCAGTGGGAGACGTACTGGAAAGTCCCATTGAACTTGTAAGGTACATTTCATTTTATTGTTATGTAATTGGACTAACCAATTTCGTGGTCAATTTTCTCTTTGTGTGTGTTCTCAAGGCAGGGTCGCAATATAATAAGGGATGGCCTTGACATTTCTCCCCCACTTACTCTATCGATGGCCTCATCGATGTAGCCCCAAAAGGGATGGTTCTGACAGTCTCCCCCACTTCCTCTATCGAAGGCCTCATCGATGTAGTCCAAGAAGGGATGGTTCTGACACAATGGTCGAGTGCCTTGGCTTTATGCTCATGACTAGTTGGGTGCTTGCATTTGGTTTCGGGTGTCATGCGATGTGCTTGTTTTTTGAAATAGGGTCTGGTTCTTGTGTTGATGTTTAGTCCTTCTTTGTTACATGATCATTGGGTAATCTTTTTCTTCGTTTAGGTTTAGGAAGGTTTTTAACGAAGCCTATAACCATATTTTAATATGTATGATTTACTCTAATAAAATCATACTTACTTTCGGATGAAAAAAAAATAAAGTTAATGTGAGTTAGTGTGATCAACGATGACTACAATCAGAGGAACTAAACTGATCATGATTTTTTAAATAAGGGCCCAATTTATCTATGGTTGATTCTATTTACTTATATCGGCATAACCAATCACATTGGGTCAAACTTGTTTTGAAAATTATGATCAGGTCAAGTCGAATTTTGTGAGAGATAAAGTTAGGTCGGGATTCATGTTTAGAATTAAAATTCTTAAATCGACCCGACCTGATATAATAATATAATTATTATACATATTTAAATACAATTATTATAATACCCTTTCTCTATATTCAATTATCTTCATTTTTTTTGAATAAAAATAAAAAATATGACGAATTAAATATAAATAGGTTTAAAGCTAAATTTAGATAAGATAGAGCATCATAAAATATCAATCAAATCAAATAAAAACTTTTACTTTTCAAATTGAAATCTAAACAACCAAAGACACAACGAGATACATCCCTAAATTCCATACTAACACAAATGTTAAATTGTAAAAGAGTTTAATTTATTAAGTTCATCTTTCATATACAATAAAAAAGCAATTATTTATTGAAAAATAGTTAGTTTTTTTTAGTTTTATATCTACGTTATAATCTTTATTAAAAAATATTTTTTAAAACATATATATATTAATTTTTTCGATATAGAAAAATTCAATCCATCTAATATTTTCATTTTGGTTATAGATTAATGCGTTTCATACAATGTTGTTTTTGTGAATTTTAGAAGTAATATATGAACTCAATGATAAAATGTGACACTCATCCAAAAAATGATAAAAAAATGATGGATTTTATTTATTTAGTTTGTGGAAATGAATGAATATTAAACTTCCGAAGGTTATTCATAGAATAATTAATTGGTTGGTTTTATTTTGAGAAATAAATTATGATTTTTTTGAATAGAATAAATTATGATTCTTTGAATATTTCTTAAGTGACATTTCATTTGAAAATGTTTTTTTTTCTTCTTAAAACCATATGTTTCTTTCGCAATTTATAGAGAAATTGTTGAGATCGATGAATCAACCGAAATTGCTTGTCAAGTGGTGGAAAAGTTGATTTTTGGATGTTGGTGGTGGAAGCAAAAAGATAGAAAAATTTACACAATAATTTAGAGTGATTCAGTTTTTTAACCAAAGCCTACATCCACTACCTTAGCTTCCCCACTAAGGATTTCTCAAATCCACTAAGAATTTCTTTCCCTTTTACAAAGCTTAGGGGGCAACCTTTACAACCTAGACCTAATTACCAAGTCTAGCATCTTTTGGGAATCCTCTCAAATAAGAGAAAATGAAAGCAAACAATAAATTCCTCTCTTTGGTATGTGTTTGCACTCTTGCTCTCACCCAAATTCCTAATACACTTGAGCATACATAAACATTTTGGCTCACAAGTGTAGTCTATACAAAGAATGGGAATTAAAGCACAAAAGACTTAATTACAATCATAGAGATGTTGGCATGTTGATCATTAGTTGTTCCAGGTGCTTGAAGGGTCCTTTTATACTCCCAAATGAGTTCCTAGCCGTTGGAGACCGTTGGGGATGATTTGGAGCTGTTAGAGACTTTATTTCCCGCAATAAATACAATTCTGGAGACAACCGTATCGATACACGGGGTTGCCGTATCGATACTCGTTCTTCAAAAACTAGCCATTATATTCGCCCAGCCTTGGTGTATCGATACACCTTTGGAGCATATCGATACGGTTTATCAGTACGCTACAGCCCGTATCGAAATAGTGTGTCGATATGCTGTATCGGTACGCTGCAGGGAAATAGCCGTTGGGGGGTTTTGAACTAGCCGTTGGGGATTTGAAAACATAGGGTATAGGTACGCCTATAAGCGTATCGGTACGACCCTCTCCGTATCGATATGCCTAAGCCTGTATCGATACGGGTTTTCGGTTTTGGAAAAATCCTGTAGCAGAAACGCTAAGGTGTATCGATACGGGGTGTAACTGTATTGGTACGGTCATGCTAAAAACTTAAGTATGTCTACTTTTAAACATTTTAAACACTTCCAAAACCTTTTGAAAACTCCTCAAACATATTTTCAAGTTGTTTGGACTTAAAAACTTTTTTGAAATCTTTTCAATTTAGTCCAAAACTATTTTTCAATTATTATATCAAAACAAATATCCTAGCAGAAATTATATCAAGGTCTGACTCGCCACATCATTCATGGTCCCAACCAATAAAAATCATTCTTTTTATTAATTTTTTCTATATCATCTTTTTATCAACTGAATTTTCACTCATATTTACTGTAAGTTAAATTAAAGAATAATTTTTACCAAGTGAATCTTCACTTGGTAAAAAGATGACAAGAAAAAATAATAAAATTTATGATTTTTATTGGTTAGTGTAGCGATGTCTCTCCCGCTAAAAAATGTGGTTTTTATTTTTATTTTTATTTTGTTTGTTTTTAAAAATATTGTCTTCCGCGTGGAGTTTTATAAAACCCGTGTTTTATTTAAAAATGGAGTCGCCACTGGCCACTCAAGGTGGACCGGACACCGTAAAAACCAGAGATTTCAAAATGTCGGGTTCGGGAGTCGGTTACGGATGGGGAAGGATTAGCACTCCCACACCGCCCAAAATTGGTACTTTAATAATTACCGCTTTATTAATATTAGACTTTCCGGATTAAAATGACGATTAATTTAAAATTCGATTATATGTGCAAGTAAATTTTAAAGGCCCCGTTATCCGAGAATAAACGCCCAACCACTATCACTACGCCTGATACTGGCCCCATTTACGCTCGGATAAAAGGGCACCGCATTGACAATAATATATCCGAAATGCAACTCAAAATATGGCAACCATAAATAAATACAATGCGATAAAATATAAATAAATACTAATATAATAAAATACTACTCTAACATAAATACATAAATATTAATCTAATTTAAATAATAATAATGATAATAATAACAGAATGCATGGTTTAAACTAGTATATAGAAAACATTATAAATCTAAATACTAGAGACTAAGATGCATGAATATTTAATTACATGGCATGAAAAGCAAATATCACAGGACTAAAATGGAACAAATGCAAAATACATGAACTGGAAAGTAAACAACTTAAAACTTAAGTGTTGAAATTAAATTCAATATAATGGCAGTGACAAAATTGAAAGAAAAACGGAAATAAAAAGCCACAAAAAACATTAAGGGACGATTTTAAATGCGCATAAAAACTCCAAGGGACTAAACACATGATTACACCATGACTAGTAGCTAAACGAGATGAAAGTTTGAGGACTAAAGGTGTAATTAGACCATGGGTTAAAATAGATACGGGAACAAAATGGAAGGACCGATATGGTAAATATACCGTGGACAGAAATGAATGAGGGAGGAAAGTCCAGGGACCATGCGCGTAATTAACCCACTTAACATCCCGCGAATCCTCCCCGGGTTACGGGTCACCGCGGGTCGGGTTGTGCCAAAACGACACCATTTTTGGCTTGCCAGATTAAAATGAGATTGAGGATTTTATTTCACTTCGAAGCAGATAAGAAAAACCTATAACATTCTAACCCTTTCTCTCCTCTGCTCTCATTCTCAACAACAGCGACGGTGGCCGCTCTTTGTGTCGTTGACCGGCGAAACGCCTCACGACGGGAGTCATGGTGGTAACACCGGTGAGCTTTCGAACTCTCCCCTCCCCCTTTTGCTTTGAGGTTGTGATTCGAAATAAAAAAAGATTTGAAACCCAAACAAATTTCAATCGAAAAACAAAGGAATATTTTTGCTTTTGTATTGATTTCAAGACAAACTTTTCAGATTACAAAGAAAATTTTTTTAAACTGAAATCCCCCTTTTCAAAGGCTCTCTAATTTTTTAGATCTGATAATCCAACCCCCCAGTCGATTACATTTGTTTCGGGTTATATACCCAATTTTTTTTACATTGAAAACTAACAACTCCCAACTTAATATTCTGTAGATCTGGTGATAGGGAATGGCCAAATTTTTGGGGATTAGGGGTATGGCCGGTTGAAGCATAGGGTATGGGTGAGGCAATGGGTGGTTAGGTTTTAGGTTTGTTTATTATATTTTTTGGATTTTTTGGATTTTGTATAGATTTTAGGGATTGTGATTTTATTTGGGGTTTGTTTTGGTTGCCGGTGAAGTGGTGGCCAGAGCGTGACGGCGGCGGCAGTAGAGGAGAGTGGCGGCGGTGGCAGTGGAGGGTATAAGGGTTAGGGTTAGGTCAATTAGGGTAAAGGGCATTTTGGTAATTTTGGATTTCGGTCGGGTTAGGTCATGGATTCGGGTCGGGTTTGGGTCAAAACGGGTTATGACAGTTGCCCCTCTTTGCTCATTGTTGTGTAACAGCAATAGAGCAAAGACTAAGAATGACCCGTTTTGTCTAGTCCGGCTGAGATTCCCCCTCTTGACACATGTCTTCGTTCTTCTGTAGATCTTCTTTCTTGTCTTGGTTGATCTACCTTGTTACTCTTGGGGAAGCAAAACCTTCAAAATAAGGGGGGTTGTTTGTTGGGGAAGCAAAATGAGTCTCACTTGCTGCATTATTGATGACGATGTGATTCTTAAGAAAACTTGACCCAGCTGCAACACCGACGAAGAAGCAGGGTCTACAAAACTTGATCCAGCTGCAACACTGACGAAGAGGCAGGATCGATGGACAGAAGTTCTGATGTCTGATCCAGCTACAACTCTGACGAAGAGGCAAGATCAGAAAAATGACAACTTTTCCTTTTTTTCCTTTTTTTGCTTTTTTGTTTCTTCTTTTTTTTTCATTTTTTTCTTTTCTTTCTTATGGTAATACGAGAGTAAGAATGACCTGGCTACAACACCGATGAAGAGACCGGGTCGAAAGATAGATGTTGGATTCCACTACTCCATCAACGGAGAAGTAAGATCGAAGAACGTTGGTAACATGGATTTAACCACCCCATCAGTGGAGGGACTGGATGGGATAATGGCGACCTGGTACCGGTTACACCATCAACAGAGAGTAGGATCAGAGGACGACTGCAACTTGGACCTAGCCACTCCATCAGCGGAGGACTAGATCGGGCGATGAAAGTTGATAAAATTTTTGATTTTTTGATTTTTCATTTTTTTCATTTCATTTTTTCTTTCTCTTTTTTCTTTATTTCTTTTTTCTTTTTTTTCATTTTTTACTTCTTCTGATTTTTTCTTCTTTTTTCTTTGATTTTTCTTTTTTTGTCTTCTTTTTCTTCTTATTTTTTTGATCTTTTTCTTTTTCTTTTTTCATTTTTTATTTGTTTTTTAGCTACAAAATTAATAAAAAGAACTTGAAAATCAGTAAAGTTTGATCTAACCTCGCCATCAACGGAGAAGCAGGATATTAACTGGAATCCTGCTACACCATCAGCGGAGAAGTAGGATAGCAGCAACTGGGACCTAGTCACTCCATCAGCGGAAAGACTGGATCGGATAATGACGACTAGAAACCGGCTACACCATCAGCGGAGAGCAATATCTGAGGACGACTAGAAACCGGCCACTCCATCAATGGAGGACTGTATTGGATAATGACGACTTGGAACCGGCTACACCATCAGTGGAGAGCAGGATCTGAGGACAACAGGAGCTTAGACTCGGCCACTCCATTAGCGGATGACTGAATTAGATGATGACGACCTGGAACCGGCTACACCATCAGCGGAGGACTGGATTGGATAATGACAACCTGGAACCGACTACACCATCAGCGGAGAGCAGGATCAGAGTACGACTGTAGCTTGGACCTAGTTACTCCATCAGCGGAGGACTAGATCGGATAATGACGACCTGGAACTGGCTACACCATCAGCGTAGAGCAGGATCAGAGGACGACGATAGCTTGTACCTAGTCACTCCACCAGTTGATAAATTTTCTTTTGATTTTTCATTTCATTCATTTTTTCTTCATTTTTACTTTTTTGATTTTTTTTTAATTTTTTGAATTCTTCTCTTTTTTTCAAAATTTTTCAATTCTTTTTTTTTGATGATTTTTTCTTTTTTCTTGAACTGTACAAAGAAGTAGAACTCAAGAAAAAATTAGGTCTGGCTGCACCGTCAGTGAAGAAACAAGACCTGAATAGAAATTCGATATGCTTGGGGAAAGGTCCGGATCTGTTACACCATCAACGAAGATCTTCAGGATGTCTGTACTGCTGCACCATCAGCGGTAAAGAAAAATTTGGAAATGTTGGCCTATCAACAATGACGAAGGCAAGATCTGAAAAAGGCTACTTCTGCTGCTCTACTGGCGGAGATGTGTGACCTGAAAATGAAAAAAAAAACATTAATCAGTAATTGTTCACAAAATTTGTCACTGTTACCTTTTATTGATGTTTCAGCATCCTCTTTGTGTTTGGCCTCCCTAAGACTAAGGTTGGCCGTCGTCATTGCCCTCATGTTGAGGGTACTCAATCTTTTCCGTAGACCTGTTATGTACAAGCAATATTGCATTAATGTATCTAATTTTATGTCTAAATGCATGTGTCTACCCTAAATGCATTGTGACTTTGGTGTATGCACTTAAACTAAATGTATGATATATGCAAGAATGATTCAATGTAAGATGAATGCAACTAAATGCATGAACGCGACATGGTTTGATTTTTTTTGTCTCCAAAGGGATGCCCCTAACTCTCGACCGGTCATGTAGGGATCTTGGTCCTTTGTGTGGCGGTGCCCCAACCTCCTTCGACTTCGAACATCTTCTCTAGACACATTTTCCTGTTTGGGTGCCCCCCAAACTTTTACATATTGTTCTGGGAATGCCTTTGTAGCATGTTTCAACTTTGAGTTGCATTGTCGCCTTTTTGGATAACTTTCAGCGCTCTCGTGAACGCGTTGCGTTGCCTCTTAAGTTAGGTTTATGATTTGTCATGTTGGTTCCTGGTCGCTTATCACTTTCGGATTAGGTGGAACGTTGTAGATGGTGATTGGTGTTTAGCATTTGGGATGTGGAGATATGATTCCAAAAGAAGGGTAGCAAAGGTTTGCTCGGCTTTCAATTTTTTTGAATGGCTTTGGGTAGAATGGTAGAGTTGAAGGGCTTGGTTGTCGGGTGATGGTAAGTTGAGAGTTCAAAAGGACTCAAACATAAGGGTTCAGGCAGTGAAATGAGGGGTTCTCTGTTCGAGTATTTTGGTCGATGGGTAGCGATGGTAGTGGGGATGAAAAAAACTTTATTATGTTTTTGGTTGAAAATGGTGAGTATGAATGATTTCTGAAGGATGAAAGATGGCGGGTTAATTTCGGTGATGGAGAACGAATGGTGAGTGTTGGAATTTGGCACTTGTCGAGAGATGCCCCCAGACTGAGTTCTTGTGGAGGTTTGGTAATAGTGCTGAATTGGCCGACTTTGCTTTCTCTGGTATTAATGACGCGGAACATCCCGAGGACGGATTTTAAAATTGATGTATCTATATGCAAAATGTGTCTTAAATGCAAAATGATTTATGTGAATGCAATGCAAAATTAAGATTGTGATGATGTTGTGTAATGATGCAAATGAAATTGATGCGATGAGAATAAAATAAAGATGAAACAAGTTATTACCAAATAAAATGATTAAAACAAATGATAAATATAACAAAAATAGAGTAAAAAAATTGTACATAAACAAGAAATAAGGCACCAGAGCCTAAATAGGGTGATCACTAATCGGGCAGAGTTTCACATGGCTCTAAAGGGTTGGCTCCTACGGCTCACTATATGCATTTTTGGTGCTAAGAGGTACCCGAATTATCCTTGTTGTCCTCTACTAAGAGTAGCTAGGCCCCCGGTCATCACCCATTATAGGCTCCTTTCAACCGGGTTCAATTCAGGGAACCCATTCGCTTATGCCTGCACGAAGGAACGATATCCTTACGAAAGCATAAGGTACTCAAGCCCCGAAGGTACTTGCTAGGCCTACACAGAGGAACGATATCCTCACGAAAGCATTAGCGTTTTCCCCCACTTAAAAGATACGGGTTTATATGCCAAATTTTAAATGCGTTAAAATAAACGCGCAATTATAACCGAATGTTAATTTAATAGTCACTTTAATTTGGAACTTCTAATATTAGTAAAGCGGTAATTATTTAAAAAGATTGACTCTCTTTTGTTTTTGAAAACCAAAAATGTCCCCAGCGGAGTCGCCATCTGTAGCGATGGCCCTTCCGCTAAAAAATATGGTTTTTATTTTTATTTTGTTTGTTTTTGAAAATATTGTCTTCCGCGTGGAGTTTTATAAAACCCGTGTTTTATTTAAAAATAGAGTCGCCACCGGCCACTCAAGGTGGACCGGACACTGTAAAAACCAGAGATTTTAAAATGTCGGGTTCGGGAGTCGGTTACGGATGGGGAAGGATTAGCACCCCCACACCGCCCAAAATTGGTACTTTAATAATTACCGCTTTATTAATATTAGACTTTCTGGATTAAAGCGACGATTAATTTAAAATTCGGTTATATGTGCAAGTAAATTTTAAAAGCCCCGTTATCCGAGAATAAACGCCCAACCACTATCACTACGCCTGATACTGACCCCATTTACGCTCGGATAAAAGGGCACCGCATTGACAATAATATATCCGAAATGCAACTCAAAATATGGCAACCATAAATAAATACAATGCGATAAAATATAAATAAATACTAACATAATAAAATACTACTCTAACATAAATACATAAATATTAATCTAATTTAAATAATAATAATGATAATAATAACAGAATGCATGGTTTAAACTAGTATATACAAAGCATTATAAATCTAAATACTAGAGACTAAGATGCATGAATATTTAATTACATGGAGCAAATATCATAGGACTAAAATGGAACAAATGCAAAATACATGAACTGGAAAGTAAACAACTTAAAACTTAAGTGCTGAAATTAAATTCAATATAATGGCAGTGACAAAATTGAAAGAAAAACGGAAATAAAAAGCCACAAAAAACATGAAGGGACGATTTTAAATGGGCATAAAAACTCTAAGGGACTAAACACATGATTACACCATGACTAGTAGCTAAAACGGGATGAAAGTTTGAGGATTTAAGGTATAATTAAACCCTGGGTTAAAACAGATACGGGAACAAAATAGAAGGACCGATATGGTAAATATACCGTGGACAGAAACGAAGGAGGGAGGAAAGTCCAGGGACCATGTGCGTAATTAACCCACTTAACATCCCACGGATCCTCCCCGGGTTACGGGTCACCGCGGGTCGGGTTGTGCCAAAACGGCACCGTTTTTGGCTTGCCAGATTAAAATGAGATTGAGGATTTTATTTCACTTCGAAGCAGATAAAAAAAACCTATAACATTCTAACTCTTTCTCTCCTCTGCTCTCATTCTCAACAGCATCGACGACGGCCGCTCATGGTGCCGTTCACCGGCGAAACGCCTCACGTCGGGGGTCACGGCGGCAACACCGGTAAGCTTTCGAACTCTCCCCCTCCCCCTTTTGCTTTGAGGTTGTGATTCGAAATAAAAAAGGATTTGAAACCCAAACAAATTTCAATCGAAAAACAAAGGAATATTTTTGCTTTCGTATTGATTTCAAGACAAACTTTTCAGATTACAAAGAATTTTTTAAACTGAAATCCCCCTTTTCAAAGGCTCTCTAATTTTTTAGATCTAATAATCCAGCCCCCCTGTGGATTACATTTGTTTCGGGTTATATACCCAATTTTTTTTACACTGAAAACTAACAACTATCAACTTAATATTCTACAGATCTGGTGATAGGGAATGGCTAAATTTTTTGGGATTAGGGGTATGGCCGGTTGAAGCATAGGGTATGGGTGAGGCAGTGGGTGGTTAGGTTTTAGGTTTGTTTATTATATTTTTTGGATTTTCTGGATTTTGTTTAGATTTTAGGGATTAGGATTTTATTTGGGGTTTGTTTTGGTTGCCGGTGAAGTGGTGGCCAGAGCGTGACGGCGGCGGCAGTAGAGGAGAGTGGCGGCGGCAGTGGAGGGTATAAGGGTTAGGGTTAGGTCAATTAGGGTAAAGGGCATTTTGGTAATTTTGGATTTGGGTCGGGTTAGGTCATGGATCTAGGTCGGGTTCGAGTCAAAACGGGTTATGACAATTAGGACCATGGATGACATGTCGAGCTGAGGCTATAGTATAATTTCTCCGATTTATAAATAAAATGGAATTAGATAATTTTGCAGATCATTTTCCTTAAATACGATTTTCTTTTAAAGGAAAATTGAGAGTATATGGATTCTTAGAATAAAATTCTCCCAATAGATTATTATTTCATTTTTTAAAATGAATATATATCTGCATTTCATTGAGTTTTAAAATTAGGGATGACAACGGGCGGGTCGGGGCGGGTTTTTGGTCGCCCCGACCCTGACCTAAAATTTAAACCACCCGCTTTGATCCCGACGCAACTCGACTTTAATTTATTCTACTCCCGACCCGACCCAATATAATAAAGAATATAACCCAACCCGACCTGACCCTGATATTTTAATAAAAACCCGATTAAACTCGACCCGATCCGGGAAAAATTAAAAAATATATTAAATATAATATATAAAAATATAATAAATATATCAGGTCGGGTTGGGAAATTTCCACCCAAACGCGACCCGGACCAATTTTTTTTAAGAAAAACTCGCCCTTATCGGGTCGGATCGGAATCCGACGGGTTCGGATTATTTGACCATCCCTATTTAAAGTTCAAAAACTTCTCAAAACACTTTTTAACATAAAAACAAGCTTCATTACATAAAAATAGAAGATTACAATAGAGAAATCAAATCTAAAAGAGGGCGAGATGATCAGTGAGAATGACACACATTCTTCCTCATTGATTTTGCGATCCAATCAACGATACGATTACAAGAACGCTTAACAAACATAAAAATACATGAGTTAAAGCGATTAAGTAAACCTAACAAATCTTTCTCCACTAAGGATGTTTCATAACAAGTGTGATTACGGGAAAGAAGCCTTTTCTTTTACCACATTACTTTGGTGTCATTCTAATTTTTGGAATTATGTTTTGCCGTATCATCTTATGGGCGAAAAATACTTTATATAAAAAATATATTTATAAAATTTTATTTAACTAATAATTATAGTTGAAGAACTTGTACATGATCTATGAATATGTTTATATTTATTATATATATTAATTTTCGAGACACACGTGTATGCGTGCTGGGATAGAGCCAAAATTAAGGGTTAGAAGACAAACATAAATATTTAAAAGTATGGGACAAATTTTTAAGTATTCCAATTTTTTAAGAAAATATATGAATAAAAGGTTAAACAAATTCTTGTGAGTGAGGCAAGAGCCTCTCCCAATCAACATATATACACGTCTTTGTATGAATGTGAACAACACTTATTTTTTAATGAAACATATATTTTTTTTAAAGTTATTTATCTTCTTTGAATAAAATTAATCTTACTTTTTAGAAAATTTTGTAAACAACTTCAATTGTGAAAATTAAATTACAAAATAATTATTGGTGGAGCACACGACTGTTGACTTGTTACAATGGAGTGTGCCGCCTCATGATTGGATCTGCCTTAACGCTGACGCTGCGGTTCCTCTGGCCGATCATTCGAGTTCGATTGGTGGTGTGCTTCGTGGACCTTCTGGTGATTGGATACGTGGCTATTGTAAGTTAATGGGCATCGTCTCCTCCCTTCATGCGGAACTTTGGAGTATTCTTGTTGGCCTCCATGTGGCTTGGTCTATGGGGGGTTTCTCGTTTGTAGGTGCAATCTGATAACTCTGTTGCTATTCGGATGATTCTTGACCCCATGGCTGCTAGTAGTTCTTTTAGTCTTGTTCGCAGTATCTCTTTGTTGTGGAATCGCCCTTGGACGTTAAGATTTTTTTGGGTGCCTCGTGAGCAAAACATGGTTGTCGACGGCCTGTCGAAGCACCCACCCCCACCTAATTTTCAGTTGATGGTTTTTTTGATGATGTGCCAGAGTTGATACAACCGTTATTTATCCGTGATCGCTATGGTCCTCCGTATCGTCGCCGTTGTCGAGCGATCTAAGGTGTTTTCTCATTGCTTGTGTTGATGAGTTAATTTTGTTGAATTTGTATTGACTTCATATGCACTCTTTTTCCTTCACCTAGGTTAAGGAGGTTTTTTAACAAGACATATAGTTTCATCTCCCATTTCCAATAAAAAATAATAATTATTGGTGGAGTCGTAAATGGTTTGTGTACAAAAGCATTTAGTCATGCCTTTGCATCCTAAACACTTTATTTCCTCAAATATTTTCGTGAACTTTTTATTTTTATCCATGCTCTTCAATTATACAAGAAAAAGTTTTCATTTTTTTAACAATTTCTATTTAGGGGAGGGGAAATTTTGTTCCTACTGAGTCTTAAACCAATAACCTAGGGGAAGGGGAGGACGTCAACTGAGAGCTTTAATCACATGCTCTAGAAATTGTTGACATTAATTTTCATTTTAAATGTTCACTTTAAAAAGTAAGTTTGCTTTTTTTAATAGAAGAAAGTAAGTTTGCTTTTATGTTAATGGTTGATTAATTTTTTATAATTATTAGTATTTAATTTATTGGTCGATTAATTTAAATAAAATATTTTGTAATTTTATTATGTAAATAATTTTCTCAACATAATTTATTCTATTAATCGTGTCTAAGTTTGAACATTCATATTACTTAAAGGATTCAACGTTTAGGTATTGTTGTAATTAACTTTTTCTACCAATAATAACATTATGAATGGCTATGAATTTGCCAGCTTAGATATTGATTGAAGACATAAATAAAATTCAACCAAAAAAATGAATGGACACATAAATAAGCTTCAATGAATCTCATCATTTCAACTAGATTAAAAAACAAAATCTCATAAATTCATGATAATCTACATTACTATTAATTAACCGATTTCTTTCATCATAATATCATATTGTTTACATTGTTGCATATACAATTCAGATACTAGAAAAATATAGTTTATTTTGATGTCATAATGTAAAAAAATGTTCCCAACGTTTGACTGGATTATTATTTTGATTTCTATTTTTTTGAAGCAATTTAGCCATTAACGTTTTATTTTGTGTCAAAATGACTCATCTGTGGATGAAAATTGTTAGTTAACCAACGGTAAATGGCTTGAAATGACGTGACAAACCTAAATGACAGTGCACATCACGATAGCAGTGTCATATAGACAAATATGCTTACTTTACAGAATGACACATCAGTCAAAAATAATTTTAAAAATTTGTATAGAATATAAAATATTTTTTCTTCTGAAGTGTCATTCTGCCAAGTCATTTCATATTGTTTACCGTCAGTTGACTAACAGTTTTCATCCACAGAGGGACTATTTTGACCCAAAATAAAAAGTTAAAGGCTGCTTTAAAATAAAAAAACATAGGCCAAACTGACTACTCAGTCAAACGTTAGAGACATTTTTTTCGCCTAATTAGTTGCAAAGCTCATTTTTTAAATAAAAATAAAAACAAAATTTTCGAGACATTAATAAAATAGATGTCATTTTCAGAACAACACCTGTTTTATTTATTTAAAAAAAAATGCCCATTTCTTTATAAAATATCTCTTTCTTATTAAGTTTTTTTAACATATTCTAGCATATATATAAATGTTGTTATTTTCCTTTACAATTATAAAAAAAGTAGGTTTCATCTATCTAATTAATGTCAAAATGTAATAACCATTAAAGGTTTTTATTTTGACATTGAATTCCTTAGGTTAACCCTTTTGCCGACATCTTAAATTGCATTAGGCAAATGTCCAATGCACTAATAATAATATTTTTATTTCCTCTTTTCTCTTACAAAAATACTAATATTTGTTTGAATATAACAATATTTTTTTTATAAAAATAATGGAAGTGTGGAACAAATTGTTAATGTTAGATAAAAGTAAAAAAAAGGACATACATTAATTATTAATGTTAGATAAATCCAAAAAAATAGGATAAAGTTCACAAATAGTAATTAAACTTTGGTTAATTATTTAATTTGATAACTAAATTTTTAATTGTTTCGATGTTATCATTAAACGTTGTGATTTGCTTCAGTTTATCCACTAAACTCTTAACGAACGTTAAGAAAGTAACGTGACAGTTAATAAATTTTATATAATAACATATTTAGTCCTCCATAATTGCACATTCATACAATTTAGTCATAATTCGAAAAATAATAATAAATTTAACCCTCAATATTTACACATTATTTCAATTTGACCCTATTTTAATTAAAAACAATTGAACCCTAAACCTTAAACACTACATCCAAAACACTGAACATAAAACCCTAAATCTATAAACACAAAACCAAAAACTTTGAACCTATAATCCCTAAACTTAAAACACTAAAACCATAAAACTCAAACCCCTAAACCCCACTCTCGACATGGGTTGCCTGCTCAATGCCGATGTTAGTCTACTGGCTAACTTCATGAATCCAAACAAGAAGGTGAGTATCCATTTCAGTCACATGTACCTCGGTCTTTACTTCGAGAATTCCTTGATTGATACTCAATACATGGAACCTTTCTCAGTTGCAAATAGCGAACCATGTTTGCAAATATTCATTTCATAACCAATCGGATTAGGCTTTCAATGGAAGAAACAGTGTTGTTTCGTAACAAGATCGAGAACAATCAAGTCTTGCTTACGGTCAAAGGGGTGTTCCGAGCTCGATCAAAACTCGGAGGTTTATTGAAATATTCGTATTGGTTGCATGGTTATTGTGGCGTCATAGTTTCAAGCCCTCCAACTGGGGTCTTAAGTGAGAAAAAATGCAGAACCAAACACCGATGAAAAATCCATATGTATTTCTTTTTGTTTTATCTTACCCTTTTTTGTTCAAAACTCATGATATTGTAATCATAAAATAATTTTGCATTTCTTAAAGCCAGAACCTTTTGGTGTCACTACGGTGTTGAAGGGGTTTGGGTGGCCGAAGTTCTTTTCGGTCGGAGGGGATTGGTATTCGGTTTATTGGGTTTAGGGGTTTGGGTTTTAGGTTTATGGTTTTAGTGTTTACTATTTTAAGTTCAGGGTTTATAAGTTCGAGGTTTTTGATTTTGTGTTTATGGATTTGGAGTTTTAGGTTTAGTGTTTTGAATTTAAGGTTTTAAGTTTAGGGTTTTGGGTTAAATTGTTTTTAATTAAAAATAGGGTCAAATTGAAATAATGTATAAATATTGAAGGTTAAATTTATTATTATTATTCGAATTAAGACTAAATTGTTTGAATGTGCAAATGTGGAGGACCAAATTTATTATTATACAAAATTTGTTAATTGTCACGTCACTCTCTTAACTTTGTTAAGAGTTCAGTGGCCAAATTGAAGCAAATCATAAATTTTAATGGTTATATTGAAGCAATTGAAAATTTGATTACTAAATTAAATAATTAACCAAAGTTTAGTGACCATTTGCAAACTTACCCATAAAAACCCCAAAACATCTAATTACCCAAAATTACACCCTAATCAAGGAAATTAACTCTTTGGGATGTATTTAGTTCATAGAAAAGACTATTCTTGATATAATAATAACTAACAAAAGATTTTTCACGTCTAATTTGAGAGGTTTCGGTATAATAATATTTTTTATTGGCCTTGTTTAGCAATTAGCTGATAGCTAACTGCGGCTTACATTAGCTGATAGTTGATTACATTAGCTGATTTGACTAGCTGATTGTATTAGCTGATTGTCTAAAAGTGTTGGTAAAATTAACTGATAGCTAATAGATGTTTGATTATTTAAACAAGCAAAATGACATATAAGGACATGATTATATTCAATACTACACTATACCTTTATAAGGGTAGAGTGTACTTTCTCTTTTGAATAGTTTAATAGTTACAATATTTTGTATCTATTAATATTATTTAAATTTAT
Organism: Hibiscus mutabilis; assembly: GCA_019671005.1. Taxonomy (NCBI): domain Eukaryota; kingdom Viridiplantae; phylum Streptophyta; class Magnoliopsida; order Malvales; family Malvaceae; genus Hibiscus; species Hibiscus mutabilis. The sequence goes on from CM033722.1 coordinate 12,971,995, forward strand.
GAAAATTAATTTTTTAATATAATATTATTAATCATATTTGAAGAATTTATGTATTAGTTTATTATTTATATAATTATTTTAATACAATTTAATTCATTATTAAATTTAAATAAATATATAAATATGTGAGAATAAAAAGAAAAAAATTAGAAGGTGAAGAATTAAAATAGAAAAAAATGTTAAATTTAGGTTATTTGGAGATTATTGGTAATTATTAAGGGTAAAATAGTCTTTATAACTCTTATGTCAAACTTTTAATTTTAAAAAACTCATATTAGTAGTTTTTTCAAAACTAGAAGGTTTCATCCCAATCTGCTATTTCAATATGCTATTCACCAACCATCCTAATTAGCGGATTTAATTGGTCAAACATCTAATTTTAGCTCATACCAAACATGACCATTGTTTTCTCTCCAAATAAAATAATGTTATTTCCATTGATTTCTTAAGTGATGTATAATTTAAACTCTTTAAAACCATTTTACCTTTGAATTAAAGAATTTTGTTCATATGAATTGTTTGTTACAATTCTAACTGGTAGCTAATTATTTAGTTTAGACTTTAGTTCCTTGCTGATTTTCACAAACGAGGGGATCATGGCAAAATTGGTGTTGAAAATAATAATTTTTCAAATAATGCATCAGAGATTATTTTATGAACTAGGGATAATGTTATTGTAAAGGGGTAAAGTCGTCGAGAATTAGAAAAACATATGACGAGTTTGGGGGAAGAATTTTTTAATTGAAAAAAATTATAAATAATTCAAGTCAAAGTCGTCGTGCTTTCTCACGTTTTTTCTAAAGTCGTTTTGAAGAGACAAGAAGTTCTCTTTCGTACTGTAACAACATCCCTACTTTCGTAAATAATCTCTGACGTATCTATTTTAAAAATTCCTTTTTCAATATCAATATCTTAAAAACAATTACCAATATCATCATGAAATTCGACATCTGCCTCAGAATCCAAATCCACTTCCTTATCATCCATCGATTGGTCTGCGGTAGAACAGCATACTTTAACACTAAAAAACGACATGTTTCGAAATTTTTCTAAATAATCTAAAATGTTATATTTTTTTTATAATATTTTATATTGGTTTTCATGTTTTTACAATAAATTTTGAAATTTATCGAAAACTACCAACTTAAAAGAAATTGAATTTTGAAATTTGTGGAAAAAATAACATAAAATATTATAAAAATATAATATTTAAGTAGCTTAAACAAATTTCTAAACTTGACGTTTTAGCCGTTTCCAAACCTACCGTTCCCGATGATCTTCTTGGTAATTCCTTCAAAATGATCAGATTCCTGAGGATAATTCTGTTCCATGATTTTTTTGTCTTGTATATATTCAACTCTTTTATTTTAAAAAATGTATTATATATATAAAAAATGAATTTTCTTGATGTAAATTATTTAGTTTTGCACTAATTTATGACTATTAGATGATTGCATATTAATGGTTGAGATTAAAAGCTAGAGATTTAAACAATTTTAAATGAAAAAAATAAAAAAAGTTTAATATTAATCATTAATTTGCATTCATCCAATGATCTTAAATTAATATAAAACGCTGTCTTTTACATAGCGTAAATGAATCTTAATCCAGTCTCAAATACAAATATAAAGACAACCATAAATCATATTTCATTCAATAACTAAAAATGTTGAATCAAACATTACAACATACGATTAAACTATAAATAATGAAATTCATATATGAATCAAAATAAAATATAAAGAATACTTGTCCATAATATACATTAAGTGGAACTTAAACTTGAGATCCCAAAATATCAAGATTTCATTGGCATATTATGAATAATGTATTTTAGGCTTAAAGTACAAGAAGTTTTTGAACTTTTGGAAGAAAAAAAAATTAAGCCCCTAAACTTTTTTTCACCAAATTAAGCAATTGAACCAAAAAATTTAATCAATTAAGTTATTTGACCAATTTTGACCGTTAAATTTTGACAAATATTTTTAGATATGTTGGTGTTATGTGTCGTGTCACAGTGTTTCCACTTGACTTTTTCATAATTTTTTATTTTATTTAATTTTTTTTTAAAATTCTAAAAATTATAAAAACTTATAAAAATTATAAAAATATTTTTTGAATTTTTTTTGTAAATGTAACATGATAAAACTATAGTGTATCATGTGTCAGTAATATCTAAAGAAAAATTGTCAAGATTTAATGATCAAAATTGACAAAATAGGTTAATTGATTCAATTTCTTGGTTCGAGGGCTTAATTGATTCAATCTCTTAGTTCAAAGGTTTAATTGTATGTAAAAATTTCAAAAACTTAATTAATTTTTTTCCAAAAATTCAAGAGCTTTTTATACCCTTAAGCCTATATTTTATTCTTAGACTATGATATTGCACAATATATTTTCTTGATATATATAAATGTATTTTTTTTTTCATTTGGGAGGCTCATTCAATAGAAACTCTCGGGGGTTTGGCAACAGCCATTTATTAATCATAAAGACAAGCGTTAAGACCATGTTAGCCATCTTTCTTTCATTTATTTCATTTTATTTTGTTTGATCGGTTTGGAGGACATTACTTCCTTATTTTGTCTATGAAACCGACCAGATTTAAGTGCCTTAGAGGCATCCCTTGATTTTGACCTCTCTCCGTATTAAATGAACCCATATATATATATATGGATAGAAATTTTCTGCCCCTTAACTATGTCACTTTTGGTGTTCCATTTTAAAATAGTAGATTTAAGGGTTAGGGTGTATTTTTTAGAGTGTAGAGTTTAAGGTTTAAGATGTGTAATTTAGGGTTAGGATTTAGAATTTAATTTATTAGTGTTTTTAGTGTGAGACATAAAAAGGGACATGTTTAAGGGCAGAGGATTTTTGTTCATAAGATATACAAGAACGTTTGAAGTGTTTATCTTTAAATTCGAGTCCGATTTAAATATGATATTAAAGATAATATTTAGATTATTTTTTAAAGTAAAATATCTTTTAGTATTTATATTATAATATTATATAACTATTTTTTAAAAAATCTAATTAACATAAAAATAATATATTTGATACTTAAAAAATGGATTAAACTCAAACTTCAAATATTGGAACCAACTTATCTTTTTTGAAACGAGACTCACTAATTTTGTTTAAATACCTTTAAATTTGAACGAGTGATCCTATAATATTAGACAAAAATAAAAAAAATAAAAAATAAGACCAATGCCAATAATCCATTACCATATCCCATGGGAAATAATTAATTAATTATATTGGTTTCTTTTAAGAGAAAAAGTTTGATACACAGTCCGTGTAAATTAAAGTTTACACGTGCTTTTTAATTTAGGGGTTATGGTTTAGTTTAGGGTTTAAAGTTTAGGGGTTAGGTTATAGTGTTTAGAATTTAAGGTTTAGTGTTAGAGTTTAGGGTTTAAAATTTAGGGTGTTAGGGTTAAAGTTTTAGATTTTAAATTTTATAAAAGAATTGTATAAAAATATTTTATACTAATACCCTTCTTTTAAACTAAGATAAGAAATCATTCATATAGTTTTATACTAAAATATACACCAAGAACATTTGCAACTATCTAATGATAACATAGTTTGCAAACACATTTTTCATTTTTCCTATATTGTGATTATTGCTGAGAGGAACCACTGGCAATATATTAAATTAAACATGATAATATATTAAATACAGTATAAAAACGATCGAAATATGTTAAGACATGAAAAATAACATAAATGTTATATTAATATATGAATTATATATCAAAATTTATTTAAAATAAAATATAATAAATACGATAAAAATGCAATAAAAATGTTCGAAGTTTATTTTAATTAATTTAATTAGTATAAAATTTGGGATTCGATGATGATTGATTATTATTAGTATTATTATTTTTATAAGTTTAATAATATTATTACTTAATTTAAATCAAGGTATGGCCTCCTAATGATTGCAATTCATGTTTGAGAAGATATAAGGTTAACATATGGATATATTTCAGCATAAACAATTATTCTAATCATTAGACGTGGTCAACCCTAATCCAGCTAAATTAAATTAGATAATCATGCACCCACAAAAGCATATAAAATTTTAAAAGATTATAAAATTATCTATAGAATTATGAGAAATTATATCACGGGTTATTCTCACCGCACAATCTATGGTTCCAATCAATAAAATTTATTCATTTCATTAATTTTATCTATGTCATCCTTTTACTGAGTGAATCTTCACTTGGTAGCAACTATTTTTAATTTAATTTACAATAAATATTAGTGAAAGTTCACTCGGTAAAAAGATGACATAAAAAAACTTATGAAATAGATGAGTTTTATTTGTTGGGACCGTAAATAACGTGGTGGGAAGAGCTCATAATATAATTTCCCATAGAACTACTAACATATGATGACTGTTTTTAAAAGAAAGTGATAGTTTTTATAGGATTATTTTCTTTAAATAGTTATTTTAAGTGAAAGAAATGTGTTTATTGGAATAATAGTTGAGTATTTAATAATATTTTAATGAAAATCAAAATTCAAATCTCATTGAAGTTTTTGTTTTATAAAATTATATAGTATATTTAAACGACAAAAATTATCCTTAAACATTATATAATAATATTTTTTTAACTAGGGAGATTGGATCTCTTTCTGCTCTATGCATCGGTGGCCCTGCTATGTCCGCAAGTGATATAAAGGTGGCCGATATGGTGACAAGGGATGGTGAGTGGGATTGGCCGGATTTTCAGAATGTGTTGCCTCACTTTGCTTTGCTGCACATTGCTGCTGTTCGAGCCCTGTCTGTGGCTGCCTGTTCATATTTTTCAGGGTGGATGCCGAGTGCTAATCGACTTTTCTCTGTACGGTCATCCTATGCAGTTCGTATGGGTTTTCGGATAGAGCCTGCTAACCCAATTTGGCATGTAATTAGTAAGTTCTGAGGGTTACCGCGAATTCGTTTGTTTTTATGGCTTGTTTGTCATGGTAGGGTGATGTCAAATGCTGAGCGCGTGCGAAGGCACTTATTGCATGATGCCTTTTGTTCAACATGTGAAGCGGCGGTAGAAGATATGGATCATATCCTTTGGTAGTGTCTTATGATTATTCCGGTATGGTTGATTTTGGTTCGGTCCGATATGGTTGCTGATTTCTTTGGTCTCCCTATTAAAGATTGGATATTGGCAAACTTAGAGAGTCCAAGTTCTTTTGCAAAGGAGGCTGTTGACTGGGATATTCTTTTTGGATGTGTGATTTGGAATGCATGGTGTCGTCGTAATAAATTGGTGTTTGATCCATCCTTCCTTTATCGTGAGTCTCTTCTACAATAAAGCAAACGTTTGAAGTTGGAAATTTATGCATCAATGTGAGTTGTGCAGCAGTTGCCAAGCGAGGTTGCGACTCGTACCACTGCGTCACAGTCATGGATTCCCCCTGCGATGGGTTGGTGTAAATTGAATGTTGATGGGGCTAGATCTCTGTCATCCAGGTTGGCGACTTGTGGTGGGGTGGTGCGTGATGACCAGGGCCATTGGCTAATTGGTTTCACTAAACAGATAGGGATGGGCTCTGTTCTTGATTCGGAGTTATAGGGCATGTACGAGGGACTTCTCTGTGCATGGTCGATTGGTGTTAGACGTCTTGTGATGGAATCGGATTGTGCGGAGGTAGTTGCTCGGATCTTGAACACTGATGTTGTACTCTAATCCTCCACGTTGGTCCATGAGATTCGATCTTTTATCGCGACCGTGGGAGACTTGTGTGATACATGTGACTAGGGACAAGAATAAGTTGGCAGACGAGATGACAAAAATAGCTCGGAGGGATGATTTGTTATGTCATCGGTTTCTATCGCCTCTGGATGAGATTCTAACGTTATTTCATGATGACTTTAGATAGTATGTGATCTGATGTTTTGTAACTTATTATCGTGTGTACTCTTTTCCTCTAACTAGGTTTAGGGGTGTTTTTAACGAGACACACGATAATAATTCTCTTTTAATAAAAAAATAATATTTTTTAACTGTATTAGCATATAGATGACATCAAATTCAATCAGATACTTAATCAATAGTATAGACTAAAGGGTTAATATTCACTTACATAGTGTAAAATTTAAAAGTTTTACACATTTTTTCATTGTTGAATTAATTAATATTAATAGTTAAGATTAAAATAAATTAAGGATAATTTTTTTGATCAGAACGATATGATTTTATTAAGAGCGGCAAAATCATACACAAACTTACTAACATGCGGCTCATTAAAAACCTCTTTAAGCCTAATTAGAGGAAAATAGTACGACATGCTAGTAGAGAACGAAAACAAACACCGAGAAGCCAAAGCAATACCCTGAACAAGCACTATCCCACACCAACCAGACATTCCCATAATCCAAGCCAGCTTACAGCAAAACCAGTCAATATGACCCTACACCCCCACTCCCTCACGAGCACTGCCACAGCCAGCAAAGTGTATAAACCAATTCCAGAATGTCGTACGATATCACAAGACAACCAGAATCAAAAACCAACCAACAAATTAATGCAACACATACTCACCAGACTCAAAACCAATCAACAAAACCATATGCAAAAGAACCTCAATTGACAACCCGAAACCAAGAATTACGATCTACACCCCATTTGCTAACGCATTCAAAAAGCCATTTGCCTCCCTATAAATATTATTGAAACATATACATGGTAACCACTTACAAGCCTCGTCAATTTTGCGAAACCAACGCTGAAGTTTCCATGGGCATTTCTCATGATGTAAAATCCATGACACCATAACATTGAAATTGGGTTAAACACTCAGATTGTCCTAACAACACAACGCATATGTTATGGCACACAACTCAGCCTCATTAGATTTCATTTTGCCTAAAGGACCGGAGAACAACACCACCACACAACCATTATCGTCACGTAATACCCTTCCGCATCCCGCAGGCCCCAGTTTACAACACGCCGCTCCATCCACATTAAACTTGATCGAGCCAGGCATTAGTGGTACCCAAGTAATATGTGACCGATCTGGCCCTGTCATAATCCTCGAAAAACACAGCCGAGAACACTTCCACCACTCAACTTCCATGACCAAATGTCATTTCTTAGAAACTTTGACCCAATAAAGTGATCGAAACTTAATTAGAAAAAAACATCTCCTCCACTGATATCTTCTTCTTATTAAAAATCAACTCATTACTAGCCAACCATGCAGACCAAAGAATAGCCACAACACCTGCAATCCACCACTGATGTGTCATACCACTAAAGCACCCATAATAACATTACATAATGAATTTCTGAACCGAGCTCGGCCGCGCTAACATAATGTCCCACCACTGGAAGAACAAATACCAAACCTTATCCATAACAATGCAACCATAATGAATATGATTCACTTCATCCTCTCCCACACCACACACAAACACATGATGTGTCTTGTAATGGTACCCCACAATCGCGCAACATACATAGCACAAGAAGACGTCTCAACGAGGTGAACCAAATAAAATATTGAACCTTTGGCAGCATATTGATCTTTCATACAACAAATGAATCAATTTCTGCCTCGTCCACACCTAGAGTTGTCATCAAAGTCATTAACTCTTTAGCCAAAAAACATCTCCTCATATTCGGGGACCAAATAAACATGTCCGCATATTCAGGCATAACCGACCAACTCTTCACCATATCCTTCAACTCTCGCAGCTGTTGCAACTCAAACACTCTCAATTTAAGTTGAAAAAATATATTCCATTCATCATGATCGAAGGATCCCCCTTGTGTACCCTTTCAACAAAGCTACCTTATTTACGAGGATGCTAAATAATCTTGGGTAAACATCTTTCAACGACACTTTTCAACACCAAACATCATGCCAAAACAGAATGCTCAATCCATCCCCCACGAGCCATGTAAATTGACCTACCCCCATGAAATGTAACACTCATTCATCCTCCTGAACCTAAAAAATTTGTCTCTAAACTACCGGTATCCTATTTTGTCTAGCAAAATTTTGCAAATAATGTTTTTTTCACTAGGGTGTTTAAATTATCATATTTATTGTAAAAAACTCTAGTGAGCCAAATTGTCACATTTGCTCAATTGTTTAGGATTTTGGGTGAGTTCTTAATTGTGCAAACATATTTGCCTAGTGAGGTTTTTCATTGTTTGCTAATTTGTATTCTCTTTAAGAGAGTGTTTCAAGACTTTGGGGCATAAGTCTTGGTTTTAAGGGTTATCTCATTGATCTTGAAAAAAAGGAAATACAAATTAATGGATTTGTGGAAAATCCTTAGTGTGGATAGCTAAGGTAATAGATGCAGACTTGGTTTAGAATTCGAGCTACTATAAATCATCGTGTCTAAATTTTTATTACTTAGCCATTCATCCACCAAAGCAAAAATCCAATTCACCCCTTCTTAGCATTTGGTTGATCGTTCGAGCCTCCTAATAATTGGTATCAGAGCTTCGTCTCTACGCCAGATTAACATCCTATAATTGATCATTGAGATGCTCAACCATTTTACATAAATCAGAGATCATGGTGTAATCCATCGACAATCCTTCTTACTTCACGGTGCCAACTAATCCTATTGGAAGAATATGATAATGCTTTTCATGAAGTCAAAAGATTACCGTCTTTGGGATATCACTCTTGATGGCTCATTCGTTCTACAAAGAAGCAAGGTAGAATAGAGTACGGAAGATCGAAAGAAGATAGAGCTAAATGCAAAGGCTTTGCACATTCTCTTTTGTGCACTTGGTCTAAAAGAATATTCAAAGGTCTCTTCTTGTGAAAATGCTAAGAAAGTATGGGACAAACTTGAAGTCATATATGAAGGTACAAATGAGGTAAAGAAAACCAAGATTGGACTTTTCAACCTCAACTATGAGAACTTTAAGATGAACCCGAAAGAAGACATTAAAGCTATGTTTGATCGATTCTCCATCATAGTCAACGAGTTTAAAAGATTTGGAGAGATGATTCTGGAGGACAAGCTTGTAAGAAAGTTGATTTACTTACTTCTCGACCCATTAGATTCCAAGAAGACCGCCATCATAGAAGCAAAGGATTTGAAAGAGCTCAATCTTGACGAGCTTATGGGATTTTTGCTCACCCATGGGATGATGATATCCAAGGGGAAGAAGAAGATAGAAGAGAAAGGCATTGAATTGAATGTTGCTCTTAAATCATCCACAAGACAACAAGAAGATTCAAGTGGAGAAAATAGTGAAGAAGAAGAGATGATCAAGTTCTTCAAGAAATTTACCCAATTCATGAAGCAACAAAAGGAAGAATCAAGGCATGAATTGAGAATAAAAAAAATGATCGCATAATATGCTTCGAATGCAAGAATTCGGGGCACACCAAGTATGATTGCCCTCGTTTCAACAAGAAGTGATTAAAGAAGAAGGCATTTGTGGCTACATGAAGTGATGAAGATGACTCCACCGATAATGAGATAGCCAACCTATGTCTCATGGCTATCCAAGATAAAGAGGTAACTTCTAACTCATCAAATTTAAATTCTTATACTTTCGATGAGTTACAAGATGCCTATGATAATTTAGTTTTGGAATTTAAAGCTTCATTTTTGAAAAATAAGAAATTGGTTTCAAAATTAAAGTTGAAAATGAATTGTTTTCCAAAACTAATTTAGAACTTGAAAGCAAGCTTGATCAAATGCAATTTATTTTTAAGGATTGTGATCCTCATAATCGAAAACCATAATCTCTAGGCTTTTTCGCCAACGTAGATAAACCCAATGAGCGACGTCACCATCCCACTGCACATTTTCACAACACATCAAACTTATCATCATCAATTACCCTTTGTACCCTAATTCGTTGCCTCTATGTTTGTTGCGTTGATTTAATATTCACATTCATATCCTGGCCTTGAGTGTTATTCTCACACTGTCCTTTCGGAATGGAATTCTCTTCTTTTTTTTCGTTTCCACAATTGCAAGTATCCCACTCTTTAAGTAAATAACACTAACACCTTCGATTCATATAGCCAAAAGCCATCCAATCGATCCTTCACACGTTGCACCTCTATCTGTGATTCCATTCGAACGAAACCATATCTATATTCATTTCTCGCTCTTTTGCTCGGGATAAACACATCAAGAACCTTTCCATGTCGATCAAACACCTGCTATAATCCTTTCCAATGCAAACTCTCGGATAGATTCGCCACGAAAGAGTCCATCCCCGTCGTCGAACATTCTCCATTTCTATCCGCCCCTCCATAAATTATTGAATATACGACAATGAATTTTTTTATTAAGAAAAAATATAATTTGCTTATATTTCTATAAAAATCTTCTCATAAGCTACTGTTAATCTCAACAATTTATTTTTACTTTTGTAACGATAAAAACATGTGTAACCTCTTAGATTTTACTTGGGGTAAATTATTTAATAATAATTTAATAAGTTTCAATTTTGGTTTAAGATTAGATATCTATTAATTAATTTATTTCTTTTGGTCTCTTAAAGCACATGCATTGGTTAAGACATGTAACCAAATATAAAACAAAAGCAAAGCAGAGAGGAGAGGAGTTTTTATGATAGTTTTTGCTTTTGCATCTCACAAAGATGAAGGACACATATTTTATTTTTTTTCATATAAGTTTAGAAAAAATTTTCAACAAACATGTTTATATCTTATTTTCTACGAGTTTCAGTAATAAAGTCATACAAACATTATCCTTTCAAAAAGAAACTGGAGAATGTACAAAATGCCTTTTCCAAGGTAAAAGAAAAGCTTCACTCTATGTTCAAAAAAAAAAAAAAAACTTCAATCTTTAGAACCCCTCTCTTAGAATAGAGGAGTGAGAAAGTGAAAGTTGCACCACCGTATCCATACAACTTCAGATTTTTAAAAGGAGTCTTTTCACAAAAGGGAAATTCACCACGTTCACATTTACCCAAAAAAAAAAAAAAAAAAAAACCAAGAAACTCAAATACGGTCCTCAATTTTACAAGATATAATTTTTCAACTGCACGGTTTCCAAATCAACAAGGCAAGTTGGTAACATATATTTTTGGCTTAAGGTTTAGTAAAATCCTTAAACTTTTAAAATGAATTAATTAAGCTTATAATTTTTTCTACTCAATTAAGCTCTTGAACGAAAAAAATTATTCAATCAAACCCTTGAACTAAGAAATTGAATTAATTAAACTCTTAGAACAATTTTAACCATTAAATCTTGATAGTTTTTTTTAGTATGTTGGTGTAATGCGTCGTGCCACACTATTTTCATATGATATTTTTAGAATTTTTTATTTTATTTAAAAATTCTAAAATATTTATAAAATTTATTAAAAAATTAAAAAATTGTAAAATCAACATGATAGAAGTATAGTGTATCACGTCTCAATAATATCTAAAGAAAAATCTGTCTTGGTCAAAATTGATCAAAGGGCTTAATTGATTCAATTTATTGGTTTAGGGGCTTACTTGGGTGAGTAAAATTCATGGGTTTAATTATTTTTTTCAAAAGCTCAAGGGCTCTTACACTCTTAAACCTATTTTTTTACATTTTATTTTAAAATATAGAAAAATAAATAAAACACACATTGCATCGATATAATGATAATAATAAACCATATATTACAATTTTAATTTGCTTTGTGAAAAACTTAATAAAAATGCTTATGGATTGAATTGGATTTCGGTTCACTTTTTTTATAAAACTTTACCAAGCCTAAATCAAGTCGATCCAGGTAGCTCATACTTAATATTCAAAAATTATATATATATATATATCTTATAATTACATTCGAATAAATTAATTTTTAAAGTGCAATTGAGACAGCTTCAAATAATTAAAAATCTTGTACGATTTTTTAAATTTAATTTAACGTTTAAATTATTTGAACTTATACATGTTTCCTTGGAACAATTTTAAGGTGGTTATAATATAATATTTGTTTATATTTCTCTTTACCTTTGAATATACACATACACCTTATAAATAAAAATGTTTAAACTTGAACTTTTTAAAATAAAAGCTTAAATGAAAAATAGGTGCCCAAAGTATGCCTTTTTGAACTTTAGTACCTAAAGTATTTTTTCTGTAAAAATAGGTGCCCAAAGTTTCAAAACTTATAATTTAGGTGTCTGACCGTTAATGGGTGTTAAATTTTTTTTAACCAATCAATGCTTGACATGTGACATATTTGAGGTACCTAAAATTATAACTTTTGAAACTTTGGGCACCTATTTTTATAAAAATATACTTTAGACACATAAAATTAAAAAAAACATACTTTGAGTACTTATTTTTCGTTTAAACCAAAATTAAATAATATATTTTCTTTTCATTGAGACTACTCATCAAATTCGACCTTATACCTATTTAAATGCGCTTAAATTAATATTTTTTTAAGCGTTACCATAATAATTATATAATGGACTTAAAACTTTGACATTTCATGCTGTCGAACTTTTATATGATATATAATATGAGAATGATGAGAAAATTTCACCTTGGATTCTCCTCACTATGTTTCTGATCTTGACAGCTTTCTTTATTCAAGAAATCAAGTCAATAAAAAGTTCCATGGCCACAAAAAATAAAACCACCAATTTTTTATCTATCTAAATTTGGTAGCTTTAGTTGAGGAGGTTGACCACCCAACCATAATTTGTAATTTTATTCTCTATTTTTTTCCCTTTCAAATTCTGGTTTGCGTACAACTTTTTGATTAATCTCATCAGCCATGGGAGTTAAATAAATTAGATCCAAAGGCCCATTTGATATTTGATATTTGATATTGAAAATGAATTTGAGTTTTGGTTTCAAAACCAATACATGATTCATTTCTCAATTATATAATATTCTACTTTTATTTTTTCCATACACCATATGTTATGAACTTATAATATAAACATTAAAAATGTGTTAGATCACTCACATTTACATATTTAATAATAGAGAAATTTACTAACAATGAAATTAAAAGTAACATTTTAAAAATAAAATGGAAAGACATGCTATTAAACATTTACAAATACACGCATAGTAAAAAAAATCGAAATCTATATTTCGGACATAATTTTACTTAAATATGTATTGTCTGAGCAGGCCACTAACTATGTCCAATATTTCAAACATGAATCCAAGTAATCTAATTGCAAATGATTTGATCATGACTCGTTATGCCATTATGGATTGCTTTCATCCAAACCAAGGTTAAGTTTTCACAAACACGATACATAACCTGTTCAAATGTATACCAACCAATACATATGGCACTTCGTGCTGCATCTGCGAATTTCCGGATATAGGATGAACGAATCCCTGCTCATCTCATGTGATGATCTTGTTCACTAGCCAGTCTAAACTCGGATACGCGAAGTATAAAATGAGGAACGAAGGGAGAGCAAATACAATGTTAATAAGCATGTAGAGGGCCAAGATGACCGCACTAGCAGATGGATGAAGAACACGATAGTTTCCAAAGGAAAGAATGTATTTGTTCTGAATTGAAGCCACTAGCAACATGTATATGATCGCTTCTCGATCCTGATGACTCGGAGTGATGAGGATTTTGTCCCCTTCCGTGGTTACTCCAAGTCAATTGATTTCCCGATGCCAAATTGTTGCTCCACAGTCTGGCTGACGATCTTCACACAAAGGATAACGAGACATTGACCTATTACAATTCCTGCTCTCAACCATCCCAAGTAAAAAATAGTTCTTTCGAGGGAACATAAGATTTCCCTTATAAATAATACGAAACCTTCATCCTGCTAACAACAGGAGCTTTTATTGTTTGAGCATTCTGATGTAGCATGAGTTTGCTTTATAGAATCAATTTTCCATCCAACAGTTCCGGCAATGTGGTTGGCGGCAAAACTCCACATGCTGATAGAAGGAAATCATGCGATTACATACACAACATTTTCTTGTAGCAGAAACAGAACCTTGATCATTACAACATAATGTCATATACAAACAGTAGGGGGTACCAAAAGATAACCTCATAAGAAAAATGAGTAACAATCGCGTTCTCTAGACTCTTTAGACAGAAAGACTTCGGTTAGCATTTCGATTTTAGTGGCACGCAACTAATGCTAATGTATGGATCTAGAAGTCCATTTTGCAGTAAACCCTACAACAGATACATATTACACACTACAGATCAAAAGGGAGAAGAGTAATAAGATTTGCACATATATATATTTACTATAGACAAACAAGAAACTAAAATCAGTGCTGGTCACTAAGCTCTAAAGTGAAAATTCGAGTGTAGGGACATTGGCCTTCTAACCTAAATTGACAAACTATGTCCTTAGTTAACATCTCAAAGATCTCGTTGGAAAATCAATTCTGTCTACTCTGAATTAGTTATAAGAAAACCCGTGTTGCTCGGACTCTTTATTTTCTTGAAGTATCAACGTCTAACATTTATGCCGGACACATGGACATGGAAATATGACTTCAGAGGATCCTCCAAATACATTGGTAAACTTAAAAAAGCTAAACAGACTGTGTAAGATGCATACTAAAATACTCGCCCAAGTTCGAGTACATAGAAGAAGATTACTTGACATAAAAAATGCCCTCTAAACCATCTGATTAATGCAAACTTATCTCTTTTCAAGCCATTGACACTAGATTTAAGACATTTTCCTTGAAAGATGATTAGTTATCAATCTCAACTTGTTCCAAGCTAAGATAAGTGATCATACAATTTCATTTTATATAAAATATTTAGATACCAAAAAATTCCACAGCAATAAGTTTGGTGCTTACTTCTAATTCCTTGAGAAAAAAAAAAGCAGCTCTTGAAACCTCGAGTTCCAACAGTCTCCACTGATTCAAGAAATGCCTGGTTCGAGCTGAAAGAAGGGTTTAGGGTGGAGAAATGGTCTGGCACTACTACTGACAAATGGACGGTATAAACGAACCAAAATCACCTTCTAAGTGAATCACTAATTGATATATGGAAGAAAATGAAAGAACCCAGAAAGAAAAACACTTCAAATAATCATTTAACATAAATCTCAGAGAATAAATAAATAAATTACCAGGTCTGAGGTATGGACTGAAACGAAACATGACCAATAAAAAAGGTAGTAGGATATTTAGGATTAAGGGTATATAGAAACTTGGATAATGATATTACAGAATATTGGGTTATCTTATTTTTATTTGATGATAACAGAAACAAAAAGAAAACGAAGGGTTCTGCACTTCTCTTTTGTAAGATTTTCTTGTTGTTTTCCTTGTCTTTATTGGCCAATGCAAGTATGGAACCCATCAGCCATCAACCCTTGCGGTGACAGCTGGTGAGATATTCTGCTTTTTGTTTTTGTTTTTTTTCTCTTGAGGAAGATGTGAGGCATTCGAATCGTATAATTTACTTGAATGTCTAATTGATTTTAAAATAAATCTTCTACTTTCGAGTTAAATTTTTTAACAATATCTAAAGTAAATGATTAAAGTTTTTAGTTGACACTATCATCTCTTTTAGGTTGTAGGTTTAAAATCATGTAGGAACAATTTTTTTCTCATTCCCTAATAAAAATTGTTAAAAAAAAGTTAAATTTGATATAATTAAAGAGTTAATTGCACCATATGTCATCGAGCTATAACCATCATTTTAAATCAGTCTTTAACCTTTTAAATATTCTAATTTCATCCTCATGGCTTTCATTCTAAATTGATCCTAAACTTTTGAATATTTTAGCTTCATCCCCAAACTTTTGAACAATTTAATTTCATCCTAAATTATTGTTTATGCCACATCACATTATTACGTAATACACATCAATGTTTACAAGACAATTAATAATTTTTATAATATTTATATTAAAATAGGATATGATTAATATATACTGGTAATTTGAGGATGAAGTTAGAACATTCAAAAGATTTAAGGTGTGTATTGTATTTGTAATATGTTTCAATTTGTTTTAACGTTTCTTCAATCAAGCTTTAAATAGGGACTGATAAATATCCATTTCAACCATGTCATCTTTTAATTTTATCATTTTAGTCATTGATTTTTTCTTAATTTAGAATGTTAAATTTTCGTTCAATTTAGTCATTTAATTTTAATAATCTTCTAATCTAAGTGTTAGAAAAAATTTAAAAATCATTAGAAGTGAATTTAAATAACTACAATTATAATAATTATTTAATACAATTATAATTTTAGTTCTTATTGTATTATGAATTTTAATAACTATATATATATATATATTTTGTATTTGTCATACTCTTGTCATACTCGCACCTTATAATTTTAAAAATTACGTCTCGTACCCTTCCTTATATTCGTATCTACTCAACTTAGGTGAGAGCTAATATAGAGGAGCGAGCTGGCATCTATCTGTTCTCCATTGAAAATGGCAACATATATTTTAAATTTTAAATTAATTAAATAATTGTAAGTTTTAGGCTCACATATATTTTAAGGATAAATTACATAAATAGTCAATGACCTTTTAGGATGTTTACAATTTGATCATCAAATTTTTAAAATTTATAATACAATCACTAAACTTTTAATTAATTTTCATTAAAGTCATCCCGTTATCTATCGTTAAAAAAAACACTGACTTCATTCTTCCTCTTCTCTCTCCCTCTGCTCCCTTCTTCCATGGATTTATTCCAAAAATTCCATCAAGCTTTTGATTATATTACCAAACAAAAATCAAATTGAATCACAGTCTCTCTTCTTATGTTAAAAAAAAACAGTCTCTCTTCTTGAGAGGTCCAGAAACAAACTGCAAATTCAGAAGACATTTAACCAAAAACAACAACAGCCTCAGTTTCTCATATTCTGCTTCAACGATGCAATGATTTCAATGATACTACTTTTGGAACTCCCACCCTTTCCAGTAGCTTTCCGAGCTTCTTCCCCTACCTTTTTAGCTTTAATCTTCAGCTTCCCATCTTCCATCAACTCATTGATCTTTCTCTGGATCTCATCTTCTTTAACCAGCCTCTGATTCCCCCATCCCCATGTTCTATCCCATATTCCAACCCCAGCTTTCTCCAACACCTCAGCATTTGTTCTTTGGTCCCCATGTTGAGGCCATGCCAGCACCGGAACCCCATTCCTAGCAGCTTCCATCACCGAGTTCCACCCGCAGTGGCTTACAAATCCTCCAATGGCTGGATTCCGCAGAATATCTTGCTGCTTCACCCATTCTTTCAATACGATGCTTTTGTTCTTCGTTCTTTCGAGAAATGAGCCGCCTAATATCTCTTCCAAATCTTGTTGGTTTTCGTCTTTATCAACCTTTTTCGTCTTCAGAACCCAAAGGAACCGATGCCCACTTCTCTCTAATCCATCTCTTAATTCCCTTATTTGATCTTTAGACATGGCGGTTCTACTTCCAAAGCTTAATAAAACAACGGATTCAACCGGTTGGTCGTTTAGCCACGGGAGATATCGAGCCTCGTTGATGCAGTTGAGCTCGTAATTTTCCAGCGGTCCTATAGTGAGAATCGGTGGGAGATTGCTTAAAGCTATCTTGTTTTTGATCGCTAAAAGCGTTTCAGGCTCAAATGATTCAAATGTATTCATTAGGATTCCATTGGAATAAGGGAGAGCTGTAACGTTTGATACAAGGGTTGCCGTAAAACCGTGATCGGCATTGAAGAACGGTGGCGGGATGCTTGATACCGGCAATGGAGTCAGCCCCGGGATCTCGATCTCGGCTGTACCATCAGCGAGTTTAGCAGCATCGGATGTTGTCAGGATGGGAAGATACGCCATGAGAGAAAGAAACTTGAGAGAAGTGGTGGAAACGATGTAATTCTGAACCCCGAGATCAACGGCAACCTTGCCAACTCCATTGGCGACCACAAGGTCTGCAAAAATGGCGGAAAGCGGTGGAGTTAAAGAAGCTAGTAATGGGTGTATAAGGTGTGAAGAACGGCTGGTGGCTTCGAATTGGATGAAAAAGGGGTCATCGGAAATGGTATGCGAATGCTCCATTGGCGGGACATGGAATTCAAGGTGGTTGATTTCGGGATGTTGGGAAAGGAAGGAAGAAATGTGTGAGGATTCGGCGACTGAAACAGTGGGACTGGCGGTGATCAAAGTTAGCTTACAGTCGTGGGATAGGAGCAGGGAGGCGAGGCGGAGGAAAGGAGTCAAATGGCCCATTCCGGCGCTGGGAAAGAGAGCAATGTGCGGCTGAGATGTTTGGGGAATCGACATTTGAATGCTTGGGGTTGAAGGTTTGATTTAGAGGGAGACAACATGTAGGATTTATACATAGAAAAGAAGAGAAACAACCACTTAAACATGTCGAGCCAACTAACAATCAAAATTGATGGATTTGAATTTTGAAGCATGGGATCGGATTTGGTTAGAAATGACAATAAGGTAGGAACTCGGAAGGCATTTGTTTATTCGTTCAGCTCATCCAACTTGACACATTTTTATTTAAATGGGGTTGATTTCACTTTGGATCCCTGACGTTTTAAAGAGTTATACTAAATAATTCTGCTTAAGGTTGTGTAACATTAATAACGTATGAAACTTATTCTAATTTTTTTTTTGTTGATATATACTAGTTTGCTTCCCGTTTATATGATTTAATACGCATGTTTGAGATTTTCAATTAATTTCATGTTTATGGAGGGTTTTTGGAGAGTCGTGTTCACATATTTGTAATATGTGTGAATGTCAAACATGACACATTAGCAAAGTTATTTTATTTTCAATTTATTTTGGTTTAAGGTTTAGAGCTATGTAAAGGTACTCTATTTTTACACAAAAGATTGTACTTTATATTTATGTGTGTAATACATTATAAAAGAAATGAAGAATCCAATCGATAGAAATGGATGATAACAAACAGATTAAGGGCGTATTTGTTTAAGAGACTGCGTTTCATAACAAACGGATTCAATGCTATGCGGTTAAATATTAGCAAGTGGGTATAAAATACTCTCAGTAACATGTTCAATGCAGCAATCAGCACATGTATTATGCGTTAAGAAATGAAGGTGGGATTAAACAACAATAAATTCCATTAACTTATGCCAATTGATTGTCTTGGAATTCGTTCAATTTCATCGTTAATTTCAATTTAGCCAAGAATATATATTTAATTCATGACTATATCCATTTCAAATAGAAATCAAAGAATATTTTCATAATCTGGACAACGAAACGTTCAAATTATGATCCATTTCACTTAATAAGAGAAGAATGGAATGAATTTATGATTCACGTTTTACTTGGTTTGGGAAGGTGTGGGTTGAAATTATTGGCGAGATAGTAGAGAATGTGGGTTACATATCATTCTTTTGAGGTTTGGGATCTGATAAAATTATACATATAAGAGATATTACATTAAGAAAACATAATAAAATCAGACTAAATTAAACTTTTCCAACAAACTCGTTGAATATTGTTACGCATGATAAAGGTCGGAGACATTAATCTCATACAAAAAAGAAAACGAAAGTCTTAAGACATAAATATAGTAATGCTGCACATCTTATTATACAAGTCTTTTGGAAAGAGGGTAATGATTACAAGACAAGTGGTATCAGAGCGACACTTTGACTGTCTGATTTCACGTCAAGCTCCCTAAGAGTGGGGTAGACATGATGGATAACCGTAACAGTGGCCCATCATGAGAGTGAATGACTCATGACGAGGGAGTCACGAAGTTGAGTGGGGGAGATTATCACGCCTGAAAAGAGACGTAAACATTAATTCTAAATAAAAAAAGAATGTTTTTGGGAAAGAGGGTAATGAACCCGTGACAATATTAAAAAAAATGCCATAAACTATCATACACTTATCTATCATTCGGATAAACAAATATTCACAAATCAAACCGGATGATGTTCATCATAAGAGACACGAGTTTAAATCGCTTTATCTATAATGTGTATGCTTATTATCAAAAGATTAAAAATATATATATACATATACTACATTATAAATACATTTAGACCATTTAAAAAATAAATCAAACCTTCTAATAAAAATCAAATTTAATGGATAAGGGCTTTTTTATTATTGAAGTTGACAAGATTTCAGGCCGAATGAAATATTCAATTCTTCATTTTATATAGCAAAATATCATTTGTTTCTTCCTATTTTCTCGGACTTTTTTTATCAATCCCTTCGAAAAATCCTTGAAAAAAAACAATGCTGATTGAACTTTATTTTTCTCACTCGAGTTTATGAGTGTGAAAGTATTGTGTTAACCTTGGGACGACATACATTTCACCGTTACACCAACGATAACAGAAAAAAATTACTTCTAAAACAGTAATTTTTATCACGGTACAATAAAATCTATTTAGTACTTTTTTACATATCTAAATTATTTTCTCTATTTTTATTCAATTTTTTTTTCTAGTTGTTACTATGTTTTGCAACAATGACTTCAACAACCAATACATTACACTTGAGTCTTTAACATAAGTACTTTTTTGTTGTTGAGGAAATCAACATAAATACTTAAAACAATCGGACTAACATTCGATCCGATTCTCATATTGTACAAGCTAGTACGATGTCCCATTATTTCCACGTTGACAGAAACCATAATTTTATTTGATGAAAGTACAAAAATTATTAAGCGGCGGCTCCTCTTTTATTCCAGATGATCATGTAATTTGATTGTCATGAACATGGCAGCATATTGCAGCAACCGGTGGTCACTGCTGCTTCCGTGCTCCGCCGCGGAAATCATTGGACCTCTAGCCCTCATTCGGTAACGCCGCCAGGCGAGTTGTATGTTCACAGCAGCCCATGTTTGCCAATTTGATGAATAATATCTTGCAGTTCTCTTAAGCCTTTCGTTAGCAAATTTGTACCTGAAATGATATGTGATGTATCTGAGATGGTCTGAATCAAGACCAAACGCTTCAACCGATTCGACGCAAACAAATGTTGCAGAAGACGCCGGAAGACGGTCAATAAATGGTCGGCGAAGACACCATGAGAGCAGCTCATCACCTAAAAAGCCTCCTGGTTTGATTATACTTGTGGCAACCATGCCTTTGCTCAGGCTTTGGGTACGTTGAATGCGTCCATGAACTACGAACACCATTCTTTGCACTGGATCTCCTTCTCTAAGTAGCTGTTTCATGGGAACATCAACAAACTTAGCAAACTTTGTATAGTTCGGATGTAAGTATCGAATTCGGGTATGTATCTTATATCGGAATATGCCGGATATAAATGCCGGACATGTATGCTTTAAGCTAATAAAAGAGACGGAATAACATAGACAACACCTTGAACTTATACCTTTTCGTCTTTAGAGAAGACAAGCGGCTTAACTCGGTCGCAGATGTTATCAAGAATAAGGCCATCCAAGTTGTGGAACAAAGGAACCTGGCAGAAAAATAAGTTGCGATTGATTTGGTTTCTATACGATAGACGAATGCTTAAACATATGTTTTTTTATATATATTTATAACATCATACCAAATACCTAAGCCCGAATAAGTAAATGTGTTGGCACCTTTTTGATGAGGTCAAGACAAAGATAACGCTTGATGTCCCTCCGGAGGCCCTCGGGCAAGTGTTTGATCAATTCCATCTCATCTTCTCCTCCCAAAGTCGCCCATCTCTGGTGTTCGAAACGCCGAACTCTCTGTCTGAGACGTGACGGCAACTGCCGACGCTTCATCCACCATTCCATGTCTCGACATCTCAGCTGCATTTGTCGCTTCTTCGCCATTACAGCATGCAAGAGAACCTTGACCTCAAAAGGAATCCATTGTCAGTTAAGTTACGTATTCAAAGAATTAAACCATAGAAAAAAAGGGTACGTAAGTTTTGAGTCACCTGGATGTTTCCGATGAGCAAAGTGAAGAGCATCAATCCAGCAAGCACTAAGCATATACAGAAAACCACTTCTAACCAATGACTTGTTGGCTCAAGAATGTTTCCAAAGGTGCTGCAAATTGAAAATGTGATGTCTGAGAAATGCCAATAAATGGTGATTGCAGGGTTTATGAGGTTTACCTGAGAGTCATTAAGCCCCAAAATATGGGATAAAGGATCTTGACAGCAACCGAGTTGCTAGAAACAACAGGAAGCGCCCACTCATAAATCCCATAACCGAATGGTCCTTTAACGTCAAAGCATAAAGGCATTCCAGTGACTTTTGTTGAGTCACCAGCACCACAGGACAAAGCTAGTTTCCCGCACTGCTCATTTCTCTCACATTGCTGCCGAAAACACGACCCTATGCGCTGCATTGTGAGGATGTACCAGCACCCTCCAGCAACCTGCAATACACCAAAAATCGAATGCTCACATCCGACATATATTAATCGTTATAAAACATTTTTCGAATCTATATGAATAAATCGAATTTCCATAAATATTCGAATCTGTAATACTGTACTATCAATTTATCATCCCTAATAAAAAGAATTCAAGTTTATAGGGAAGACTTTACATGAGAAGCAATGAAGTAGGCAATGAGGTTAAGGCCAAACCCCCACCAAATGGTGCCAAATATATATCCAGTGACCTTTTGCATTCTCCTCATCAAGGAAATGCTGTGATAAACCTTTGGGAGGAATTGGAACAAGAAGATCAATAACAGTATAGTCGCTATATCCCTGATTTTCTCTTCCTTTATTAGTTTTGGTACAACCAACCAGAACACTGCCTGCAAAATAAGTCGTTATCTATACACTATCGTATTAATAGTAAAGATGGTAAATATACATGTTCTTTAAAGATACCTGAGGAACTGGGAGAATTACAAAGGCATCAAACCAGAAACCTGTAAGGGAACGAACATAATGAGAGGCAACGGCGTGAGGGTCCCACACCAGTTTCCCACAACCGACGACGAGGGACTCCCTCGACACGTACGCCAACCTGAACTGAAGCCATACATGGAACAGATGCACGACGTCAACACACGTCCGGAGGACGGTGACAATGACGGCTAGCCCACCATCCATGTACAAACAAGGCGACCCACCTCTTCCTATTGACAGTGCATAAAAGAAGAGAGGGTCTATGGCTAACGCCATTGCACGAGCCAGCAGGAATGCTCGGTTCCATTTCTGTACACGCTTGCTCCTCGGGTCGAGCGCCCGTCTTCGTCCTCCGAACGGACGAGACGGTTGCCGAGTGGAGGCTTGAACAGAGTTCTTCTGAGGGCAAGTTCTGGCCTGTATCGGAACGAGGGAAGTGCCGGCGCAGGCTTCCCATTCGGGCGGGTGAGCTTGGTCACAGCTGGTGGAGTGGAAAACTGGTAGTCCCACTTGAGTGCAAGCGGAGCATTCTATGGTGTTAGGAATTGGGGTGTCTTCGTTGATGTTGTCGCCGCCATGATCAGAGTTGTCACGGGGAGAGATTTGAAACTGACGACGTCCAATCCACCGGCTGTTGCAAAAAAAAAAAACTGCAAACTCAGAGATTAAAATAAATAAAATGAAGATTATTAGTGAGTAGATGATTGCAAGTTATGTTTTGTTGAAGAGATGAATGGGAACCTGGAGAAATTGGACAGAGAAGGCATGGTGAGAGAGTGGATGGAACCATGGGAGAGAAAGGGAGGAGAGGGCGTAGAGAAAGAAAGAAATGGAAGTACGAGAAAGAGAGAGGGAAAGGAATAGGAGCCAACAGTTGAGAGGAATATGGAGTTATCTGGAGGGATTAGTAATACGACACACAAGTGAACTACGACCCTTTTTTTAGAGGCGACAACCACGTTTTCGGTTCGGTTACGACGGTTAAGGTGCTTGTCGAGTGAAGCAGCTCGCAAATAATTTAAGTTTGATTCGGTTAAAATTCAATTAACGTTCGATTTAAGTTGACTTAATTCGCGATTTTAGCGAGTCAAGTTGAGCAAGGTCCAACTCAACTCGATAAGTTCGTGAGCAACTCGTTATTTTTTATATAAAAGACTTTATGATTTTTTTGGTCACCTTAAAAAACTAAGTTCCAAGAAGTTTAAATACTTAATGAGCACGAGCTGAGCACTACTCAACTCGCGATCGACTCGCTCGATAAGCACCCCTAGTTCGGGTCAGTTTAGTTTGGTTTGATTTTTGTTTTAGGCTGCATTCGGTTTAGATTCAATTCGGGTCGGATCGTGTTTGATTCGAATTTAGATCGGGTCTATGCAATTTCGGGTCAAGTCGGGTCAATATCGGATCAGATTGATTTTCAGTTTGGGTCAATATCAGATAGACTAATTTTCGATTTTAGTCAATCTTCGGATCTTTAGATCAATTCGAGTTGAGTTGGGTATGTATTCAATTGAGTATATATAAAATTATTGATATATTCACGTAAAAATAATCATTTAGGCTCAATTTCAACGCTTGATTGTTCAATGTTTCGAATTAAACCATCATTAAGAGATGATAATCTGACACAAACTCAACATATAAGGCTTGTTAAAGTTTAAAACTTGAATTTCGTATTGTGTTCATTATCGAGTTTCAATTGATTGTTTTCTATTTTTTAAAATAAAGTTTTGCATAATTTCTAAGACAGGAAAATTTGATTTTACGAAATTAGAATTAAACTATTTGAAAATTCTTTAATAAAATATATTTTTATCATATTTATTTCTTTATGGAATAAAATCAATTTAGGTATGTTTTAATTGTTTGAGATTTAATTGGATATTTAAATTTTTTACTTGGATATTTAATTAATATCATAAATTAAATAAAAGACTAAACCAAATAAATAATTAAAATTAAAAAAATAAAATTATATATATATATTGTTAGCACCTACAAATATTTACCGCCACGTGTCAAAGCCATACAGCCCAAGATGGACAAACGAGGTTGCGAAACACAGAGGATGTCCAACGATCGCATGAGGTCGACCATGATCTGGCTAGAACCTTACAGATCACAGGGCGAACGAGTAAGATCGCAAAAAACATCCCGCCCAACGATCATGTGACAATGTATGAGATCGCTGGGCATAACAGTATGAACCTATAACGTGAAATCATAACCAGTTTAATCAATGCGCCACGACTACCTAATTGTGACACATATTCCAGCAGTATAAAGAGGACATGCAATTAAAGAAACGAGGGACCCCAAAAGACAAGATACACTATCAATCACTAGAGAAGGTCAACAGACACCCTCTCGCTAAGAACCAGCATCCGAACCACCGTCAGACCATCATCTTCGATCCTTGTTGACTTTGACCATCAACTATTAGTGCGGTGAGTGTGGATCAAACACGTAACCCGAAGCCCCGAATATGGAAGAGGATGACCGAGAACACTCGGAGAAAAATATGACAAAAGATTGCACGCTGAGGACTCAACCGACAACAGTAACTGAAGAAGATGTTATTACGAGGGAGCAACCGAAAGTGACTACCGTACAACAACTACAACAGCTTCAATAGAGCTTTCGGCATGCAACCCCCTCGACCCGGCCTAGACACCCGACCGAACCGAGCGAGCTACATTAGGTTTGCCAAAGCAAACCGAAGAAAGATTACAAAATCCGGTCCATTTTTTCCTTTTATCTTATCTAGATGCATGTTATTAATCCTAAGTGATCATGCTTACAGCGGATGAATTTACAAAGGAAACGAACCACGAAAAGGCAACCAATTTCATACAATACATTTTAAGGACCAAAATGTAAAAATGGTAAATTAATGGACCATTGCTGAAATTAGGGTTACCAATCCTCAATTAGTCAAATTACATGCTTGCATGTCAATTCTCGATTCAATCCGACCATCCAAACTCAAGCAATTGCATTCACAACAATCAGGGACCAAAACAAAAGAATCAAAAACTATCAAACATCTCAATAACTGATTTAACTGCAGTCCGTATCGGTACGCATATAGGTGTTTTGGTACGCCTTGGCCAATTTTCAAAACTCAGATTCCAGTAGCTCAAAACTGTACCGATACAACACCGCGTATCGAAACACTAAGCCAATTTGCTCTTATATCGAAACACCTCCATACGTATCGAAACGCTATGCCTAAAAGGGCTTACCCATATCGAAACACTACCCCGCGTATCAAAACGCTAAGCCTGAAATGGCCTAGCCGTACCGGTATGAGGGGACACGTTCCGATACGCCTGGTCTTGAAATGTTATTTTTAGCTAGTTTTTCAATCGAATCTAGATGCATTTAGATCCTAGCAGCTCACATTCAGGCATACAACCAACCATCCAATCATATTCCATCACTTGCACCAAGATTTAGCAACCACAACAAATCATATGCTTCCAAAAGATCAACCTATAGACATGCTTCCTAAAACACTTTACCAAACATACCAAAACACTCAATTGAACATTCTCTAGCATATGCCACTTACACACACATATCTATTTCATCAAAATCAACATGCTAGACTCACCAAAACATGGCATCAATCAAAGCTAACTAGATGTATACCTAAGCAATTACTTAGCCTCAAACATAAGCGAAGATCATCAACATGTTTATCAACATCAATCAAGCTCCAAAACATAGCAATAATCATGCTTAAAAACCAGAGGAAAAATAGAATTACAAATCCCAAAAACATGGCGAACACATTGCCTTATTAACTAGAAACTTAAACTGGGTTCACACTCAAAATAATCTTTGTTCTTGGATCACTTTAAACATTGCCTTTGCTGCCCCAAACTTCAATGCTTTGCATCATTAGGAAAAAGAGATCGTAAGCATACATGCTTTGTGAGGATGCTCATAAAACAATGATGCATTTAAAATCCTTTGAAAACAAAACACATGTTTCCACTCCATGCTTACAACCAAAACATTTTCATTGATTACCAATCAAAACATGCATATCAACCTTATGCAAAAACATTTACAAATCACATGCTTAAATTCCAAAGCATTAAATCATCTAATGCTTAAATCCCAAAGCATTATAAAATAGGTTCAACACATGAACTTTCATATATTGGCAATTATAGTGACCTTAGATAGTCGACCACTATCTTCGATTAGTCAACTGCTAATCATTGGTTAGCCAACCGTTAGCCTTACATATTGGATACACAGATCTCTCATACCATGCCTAGTTAAACCGCATGATATCCCAAACCTTGCCTAGTTAAACCGTAAGATTTGACAATCTCGCCTAGTTAAACCACGAGCTTTACCGACCTTGCCTAGTTAAACCACAAGATCACCATCATCTTGGGCTGCCTAGTTAAATAGCATACCCCAAGAGATGTCCCAATAGTCCGAGTGGCCTAGTTAAACAGCCATACCTGAAGGACCCATGGCCACGATCAATTTTGTATATATATTATAATGCACTTCATCTTATGGCATGCCAACTATATCCGAATACTTTACACCTTGTCACATAGCCAATATATCATTTCCAAAACCATTTATTCACTGTTTTACAATGCATTATACAAAGTTATCACATATGCAAACCATATTGCCAAAGTAATACCACATTCCCAACCGGAATGAAAACCAATGCTCACTAGCAATTCATATACTTTAAAACCATTGCACATGTATTCAAAACCATGCATTTACAGTAAATAAATCAATCATGTTTAAAACAAAAACATGTAATCAGCCATGCTCATATCCAAACCGATATTAAAGAGCAAAAGAGGGAAACTTACTTCCGAGCTTAGGTAAGTGTTTCAAACTTAAATTAAACTCCCATAACCATTTTCAAACCCTTGAAAGAATTTTAAACCCATTTCCACTCACCGATACACTTCGTCTTGCTCGCCAACGCGAATCGAGCTCTCGACAAGCAACGTACAACGTTATGCAACTTTGTATCGATTGTCCCCTGTTTTAACCACATAAAACCATAGGGAAAATGCATCATTTTGCATCCAAACCATTGCCTATAAGCAATTACCCACAACTCACAAGTTGCCAACTCAAAAACCATCTGAAACTTATCGAAATTAACCTCAAACACCCTCCAATCTTAACCTGGCCACAAAACAATGATTCAATACATCAAACCTCAGCAATTAACATCTAAAAACCCTTCTTCAACATCCTTTTGCTTCCAGCAATGATTACACTCCATTAACACCACAACAACTCTTAACTAACAACCTTTAACATTAGGGATTCAACTAGTTTCGGGATTATATTGATAAAACCAAGCCTTCAAAATTATTAAACACTAAAATCATGATCTAATCTGATCAAGAACCCAACAAAACAGATATAATTCGAAAATATATCAATTTCCTCAATCACAACACAATTAAACCAATTTTCCTAAATTAAACTATCAAAACACACTAGAAAACAGTTGTAAAGAATCAACAACTTGGGAATTTCAGTACAGAACCTTTCATTATAGGAGAAGAACGAACATTGCCTTTAATGGGATCTTTCTCCCTTAATTGGATGATTTACATGAGAAAACAAAGTTAAAACAATAAGGTTTTATTTGATAAACATTGAGAACCATTTGAAAACAAAAGATTTAAGAAAAGAAATATTTAACTGGAGATTTAGAAGAAGAGAATGGTGTTTGGCTGCAGAGATTTTGAGAGAAAAGACTTTGAAATAAAGTTAGTTACGTGATTTTTGTTTAAAGAATTAATTATCAAATTAATTCTCTCCAACCTATTTATATTTTCCAAAACACTTTTAAAAATAACCAATTAAGGGATAAAGTCTGAGATTAGACTTTTGGGCAATTAGCTCATTAAAGATTCAAAGTTTTGACTCTTTACAAAATGGTCACTAAAAACAGTTTTCAAAGTTTACATTTCAGTCACTAGTCCAAAATGTACAATTTCTAAACCTCATTTTACAAAATTGATTTCACCATAATCATTAATATATTAAATAATGATTTTTGAACATTTTTCTATATTTTATCACCTTCAAAAACATTTAATTTAATTTAATCTCGAAACTGACTCGAATCCTTAATACCAGTCTATCAGATCCTTAAAACGAACCCAAAAACATCTAGACCCAAAATCAGGGCATTACACGATAGCAGTTCTGGGATCAACCTTCGCCGTCGTTTACAACAAGAATGAACATGCAGACGATAGGAGCATCTCCATCGGAAGGCAGCAACCAACAATTTTTAGAGTTGCATGAAAAGATAAAGAGCATGGAGGAAGCCTTATTGCTCTCAAAGCAGCAACTCGAACAACATCAAAAGTTTATACGAGAACGGGCAGAGCAGCATAAAGTCGCGGAGGAGAAAAATGAAAAATTGATTAAACAACTGTTCAGAATGGTTAGAGGTAAGACAACTCAAGAGGAACAAGATTCTCCCCAAAAGGATGTTGGGGGAGAACAACCTCGAGAGCTAGAAGAAGATTACGAGGATTAAGAGGACATGGACTACAACCCCGTGGAGGACGGTGAACAACATACTTTAAAGGAAAAGATGAAGCAGTTAGAGAAAAATTTCCAGAGTATCCAGAGCCTTAGACAATATATTTTTTTCCGGAACCCTCAAAGGTAAAAAAGACGAGCCCTTATCTAAGGACATCCTAGAATACCATGTATCCACGTCCTTCAAAGTCCCAAAGTTAATGTATAATGGCAGGAGTGACCTCAGGATCACCTGCCGTATTTTTTGAATCACATAGATTTGTTTGGCGCCTCCGATCAGGTTAAGTGTCGGGAATTTTCAATGACCCTCAAGGCTTTGGATCAAACATGGTATATCTATCTTGCAGTTAATTCGATTTCCAGTTTTAATCAACTGACAGAGCTAATCATGAGCTAGTTTTTGGTAAATAAGGTATTAAAGATATCACCAGCGTACCATATGTCGGTCATCCAGAAACCAGACAAATCTTTGCACGAATTTGTCCAATGGTTTCACGCTGCGACCATGCAAACTAAAGGGGCATCCAATGTGTTTGTCATTTCTGGTTTTTTAATGGTTCTTCCCACTAGCACTTAAAGTACAATTTGCTAGACCGACCACCCGCAACGTTATTGAATTGTATGAGAAGGTTCAACCGTATACTGAAAATGAAGAGGCAAACAATATGAGGGCCTTGGCGTATAGTTTGCATCACAAAAATCAGAAAAAAGTGATCGCGACCCTAGACGTGGCAAACCTTCTCTCCATCAGGGAATTGGTAGAGGAAACCATAATTTCACCATGTATCGTAATATATTCAGGGCAGTGGTTTCTTATAGCAGTGTCCACAAGATGATCAGCAGCGTGAGACGTCTCAAGAAAGGTTGTCCATATACAGAACGTATCATGAGTTAACAGAGTTGCCTTTATAAATACTGCATTAGATCGAGCATACGAGAATCTTAAGACCACCACTGCCAATGAGAGAGAGCCACCACAGAGAGCGTTCTGGACGATGATGTGAATTTCATAAAGGTCAAGGTCACTCTATTAATGATTGCATACACTTGAGGAACACAATTGAGTTTGCAGTAAATAAATGACAGTTAGAGAGGTTTTTAGTTTCCTGTTACAGATAGGCCGAGGGTAACAGGGAAATTCGGAAGCCAGAGCCACAAGCAGATAGAAGAAATAACTCAGATAGTAGGGGCACCATACATATAATAATTAGATATGATGAAAAATAGAATCAATGAGGCCCCAAGCACAGGGTACATGTGCATAGAGTAATGTTAATTTCAACATGAACAGTGAAGAGACCAAGGCACAGAGATCCGTGGTGAGTTTCTTTCTAAAAAAAGAGAAGAAGGCAATATTTGTGATTAGGAAGGTAGCGACCTCATCGTTGTCACAGTGGAGATAGCAGGTTTCGTTGTAAAAATAATCTTGGTAAATACAAGTAGTGTCATAGAAGTGTTGAGCTGGAATGCTTTCAACCAAATGAGAATTTCAAAGTCAGAATTGAAGCTAGCTAGTCCTGAGTATGGGTTCAACAATCAGCCTATCGAAGTGAAAGGCTCCATTAGACTTCCCGTAAATATGAGAGATAATGAACATAGAGTCACACAAATGGCTAATTTTTTGGTCATTGACATTCCCTCCGCATTCAATGCCATTTTTGGGAGGCCTTTGATGAGAAAGGCCAGAATGGTGGCAACCCCTTTCTGTTTACAGGTCAAGTTCCCTACGCCCACGGAATAGGGTTTTATGCAAGTCGACCAAAAAATAACAAGACAGTGTCACGTATTTTCCCTGTAACTTGTCCAAAAGCAAAAAACCACAATGACGCAAGTGGGAAGGTCTCATCTAAACAAAGAATATCCGTAGTTCTTGTTTTGAGCAAAATCGTGATGATTCTAAGTAGTCTAAGCCTAGGTGAAGGACTCAGCAATCCAAGTAAGATGCGCAGACAATGATGATTGGGGATAATGAAGAAGGTACAAACTTTAATGATAGGGGGATCCTCAGACCTCGCGATACTTCCCACTTATTTTGAGGTTCATTTCTTTACCTCCTACTTTTGTTCTTGATTTTGTTCTTTTCTCTTTTTATCCATGGTCCCCATATTCTCTATTTATGCCAAATTAAGGAAATACAGGTTCATAACCAGTTTATTGCCTACAAAAAAATAATACAACGCTTTTAAGAAGCGTAGCAAAGAATACAACGCTTTTAAAAAGCACAGCAAAGAATACACCACTTTTAAGAAGCACGGGAAAGAATACAACGGTTTTAAGAAACGCAACAAAGAATACAATGCTTTTAAGAAACGATAAAAGAATATAATGCTTTAAGAAGTGCAAAAAAGAATACAACGGTTTTAAGAATCTCAACAAAGAACACAACGGTTTTAAGAAGCGCAACAAAGAATACAACGCTTTTAAAAAGCGCAGCAAAGAATACAACACTTTTAAGAAATGCAGCAAAGAATACAACGCTTTTAAGAAGCGCAACAAAGAATACAAAGATTTTAAGAAGCGTAGCTAAGAATACAACACTTTTAAGAAGCGAGAAAAGAATACAACACTTTTAAGAACCACAGCAAAGAATACAATGCTCTTAAGAAGCGAGGAAAAAATATAACGCTTTTAAGAAGCGCGAAAAAGAAAACAAATAATTGTTTTGGGCGCCCACCGCTTTTACGAAGCGTACATATGGAAATTAGCTCAACGATCGCCGCTCCCTAAGAGAGCGAGTAAAAAAAGCACAAGGGATTGTTTTGGGTATTCGCTGCTGTAACGACCTGAACTTTTGGTTAGCGAATTGGGTCTTGGACCTGGGTATCGGGCTTTTATGTTAGGGGATAATTAAGGAAAATTGGATATGGGCTTGTGATGGGTGTTTTATTATTTATTTGGCAAAATAAAAAGAAAAAAAGAGAAAAGAAAAATAGATTATTTTGAATAAAATGGTGCATGGTGATTTGATGGAGAGAGAAAATATGAAAAGATATATTTTTGGCAAGAGAGAGAAAAAAGATATAAAAGAAAAAATGAAAAAGGGAGTTTTTAACCCATCCACATCGCCGATCGGCCGCCCGTAGTCGACACTGCTGCCGCCATCAGCTCTGCCTCTTCGAGAGGAGTTCGACCATGGTCGTCGCGTCACCTTTCGCCAAAGTGAGCAAAAAGAAAATCAAGAGAAGCTAGTTCGATAGTATTCAACCGTCACCGCCGTAAACTGAGGCACCATCAAAACTAATAGCTAGAAAACAGCGGGATTGGAGCTTGCCACCGCTGTCCGACCACCGGAGGGCCTTCCATGCGCCACCACGGGCCGCTGCCGAGAATGGGCGTGCGTAGCAGCAGGCGAGTGCACACAGCTATAGTGTACCGCGCCATACTGGATTCTACACCCAGTTTCACATGGGCTCAGCCACACCAGATCAGGCCACTCGGGTACACACTAGTTATGGTGCACCGCGTCATACCAGATTGGCCAGCTTGACTAGGGAGTTGACCGGCATTAACCGGGCCATTGACTTTTTCTAGAGGATTCTACCCAAGGGTTTCTTGACGTTTTAGATCCATTGGCACAGTCCGTTTTGCCAAATTCAAACCTGCTAAGCTATTTTTACACGTTTGACCTTTCAAATCCATTAAAGTATGTGGTTAATTAATATTGATGGTATTGATTGGTATACGAGGATTATTCGGGTTTGGATATTGAATTATGTAGATTGTTCGGGAAGTTTGAATGAGGATTTTAGTTATATTGGCTTAAGATTAGTACACCTCAAACTCCGAAATACTTCATGAGTATCATAAGTGTAATTGCCTTGTATGTTAGTGGTCGTAAATTAAGAGATGAGTAATAAGCATGTGTTGATACTGCTAGTTAGAGGCTTGATAATTATCGAGATACTTGATGAGCTTGAGAATGTTCGAGTCTGTTATGAGCTTTAGAAACTGTATAAGATTGTCTAAATATCCGAATGATTATCTGATTGTATGATTGATATATGATGATGCTTTGCGTGTTAGCTGAATAAATTAATATTTTCGTTTGAATATTGGTTAAAGACAAGACTGTTAAATATTTGATTAAATGGGTAAAAAGCCAGTAAGTGGTAATAATTAATTAAATATGCTAGCAACGCATTTTGATGCCGTTCATAAGTTTTAGGAACCTAATATGTGTTATAACACTGTAATTTAAAAGAATTGTACGAACATGTGAGTTGGGTACTAATATGAGCTTTGGTTGTACCGGTAAGCAATTAGGGCCATATTGGTACGGGTGGGACCGTATTGCTACTTATAGAATTTGGGAATTTCCAGTAAACTAATTGGTAGCGGTAAGCATATGAGTACCATTAACCAAGGGTACTGTATCGGTACTCATATTCGAGTACCGATGTCGCTGAATTGGATAGTCTGAAATGTCGGTCTAAGATAAGGGTAATGCATAATATTAATAATTAAACTATGCCTTGACAAATAAGATTAAATATGTAATTTCTCCATAATGTATTAACAACTCAGTAATGTATAATAAATGATATATTGACGATTAGCAACAATAGGGGATCATTGGGATCGCGTTGCTTGTATGCCGGGTAGGCATTTGATGGGTTAAATCTTTTTGATTGATGGGATCCAGATACCTAGTGAAAGAGTGTTGCAACACCATGGTTGAGATACCGAATGGAGGTTACCGATTCTATGTGACCCGGGCCTCATTCGAAGATAATCGAGGGATGATTCTGAGTATGGGTGTATGTTCCGATGCTATGTAACCCGGGCCTCACCTAGAGAGTATATGCTCAAGGGATGATTCTAATCAAGGGTGTATGTTCCTGATGCTATGTAACCCGGCCTCACCCAGGGTGTATGATCCGATGCTACGTGACCCGGCCTCACCCGGAGTGTATGTATCGATGCTTTGTGACCTGGCTTCACTCTAGAGTTGTGTTGTTGTTATTGATGTTGTTTTTACCTTGGTGATCTGTTGAGATCTCAGGCTTGGTTGGCCCTTGTGTACCATGATTGATGATTTCTATGATGTTAGCATGCATTTAGGAGGCTAGAGGTAGCGCCACATATTTATTTATCTCTTCTTATTGCTCGTACTAGCTTGCATGCTTATGTTTGTGATTAGCATGAAGTATATTAGAGTAGATGTGTACCACTGAGCTTTGTAAGCTCAACGCTTGAAATTTTTGTTTCCGTGCATAGGTTGATTGCTGGACCAGGGAGCACTGTCTGTACGAGATTCTAGCAAGCGACGTTGTCAGAGTATGATACTTGTATTTAGTGGGTTGTGTATTCATAGAACCTTACATGTATGAGTCTATAATCTTTATTTTGAATTTGTATTAATTTAGAAAAATATTTAAATGTTTTATTAATTGGAGCTCCTTTGTAACGTTTTAATCGTTTATACATTTATTTTGAATTGTGTGCTTTAAATGTTTTTGGAAAGCATTTTATTTGGGCTAAACCAAGTTAAGAACTTTATGATTTTGGGTTGGGCTTGAGGCCCAGTGTGACATTCAAGTCGAGGGTGTTACATTTAGTGGTATCAAACTTTAGGTTTAGCCGGTTCTAGGAAACCCCGGGTGGTATAGGTGTTATGGTGAGGTGTCTAGTGAATACAAGCCCTTAAATTGAGTTTGTACTTCTTAAGACTGGAATCCTGATGGTGCGTTCAACGTTGCAACATTAAGATGGCTACGTTTGTGGCCGAGAGGGCCGAGATAAGTGTTAAGCCGCTTATGGGAGCGATTTCGAGTGCGAAGTCGCCTTGAATTGTTGAGATGCGAGTTAGTTAAATGATGTCGGAGTCGAGGGTGTGTTCTCCTCCCACTACATAAATGGTGTTCTTATCGCATGGTGTAAATTTTTTTGGAGCCTTCGGATGCATTATGAGAGATTATGGCAAGGAATCTTCACCATTATATACGTAAATAACGATTATGACATGAGTATGGATGATCTGTTCCTGAATTGGTCAGTGGATGCACGTTGGGTGGTGTACCCTTTTGTTTGCTTAAAAGGGGGTTCAATGATAGATGAGAAGTTTCGTTGCCCTTTGCGAAGGCGTTTATCAGTGATAGTGGATTTGGGATCCACTAGTTCGTTAGAGAGTGGCCAATGTTCGACGTTCTACAGGTTTGAAAGAGAGCTATCTTCTTGGGAGTTGTGGCACCGTAGGAATTGTTTTGGCTAATCAAGCGCGATGCTAACTAGTATTGTTAGGAATGGACTTAAGGCTTCAAGACCTCGAGATGACCCATTCTTTGGTAAGAAGAATGTTGAACCGATACCCCTTTTCACCGTAATATCTATAGTGGTTGTTTAGAGGATGTACAGTAGGGCTATGAGACATGTTGATCGTTCATCGGATGCCAAGGTGTGTAGTTCAACGCTCAAGAGCTTTTGGATTGTCATAGTGTTTGTTTGTGCTTCTTGAAGGAGTTGTCAGGACTTCACCCTATCAAGAACATGGGTGGATGTTAAGGTGAGACCGTGTTAGACGTCGATGTCCATCGCCATTGTCAAAGGACACTGACCCAGTAGAGAAAGTCTAAAATTGAGTTACGAAGGTGCAGCTTGAAGGAGGTTCCTTTTGTCTGAGAGTTTCACCCAGTGGAGAAGTGGGCTTGCTCGTTAGTAAGAAGATGGTTCGTTGAAGTGATGTTTTAACCGTAGATAGTGGTCGTGTGATAGAAGAAGATCGTTACTTGTCTCCTAAGGTGGATGACTCGTTTAACCAATTTCAAGGTATTTGTGTACTTTTTCCGAGATTGGTTCGAGAATAAAATGGTTGTGGTTGAAGTAATAAGTTGGTTACCGTGTAATCAGTAAGGAATTAAGGGTTGAAGACTTCGTAAATGCTTTTGTTTTTTATCACAATTTTCTTGAGGCAACCAAGAAACATTAGTGGATATCCGAGCTGAATGGAACTGCTATGCTGTGACAGTGGTGTCGACCCAATTAAAGTCAAATAAGATTTCAAGATCGTCGAAGATGTTTGTCGTATCGTCAGGGCTGCATTTTTTTGTTAAAGTGGGAATGTTGTGTTTGCCCCAATAGTGTAAAACTTTAGGTGCTCGATCTTTAAGGAATTTGAGTTTTGGACAATGACGCAAGTCAAATTAATTAAGGGTTGTTGATCACGTGATCGACCACCACCTAGGTAAGTGATCTTGACAAGAGATAGATTGTACGAAGTTAGTACGAGTTAGAGTATAATGCTAACTATGTGGGTCGATTAAGGAACACAAGTGACGGTCGTGTAAAAGAGCACCAACGCTAGCTCTATACAATAACGATAGTCAAATTATCTGGTGTTGGTATTGATCGGTTAGTACTGGTACCTGTGTGTTTGTCAGTTAAGTTTTGAGTTAAAAATTGATTCATTTTGGAAGTCACGGGAATTAGCTTCTGATTCTGATGAAGGGAACACAATGTTGTGATTGGATTTGGTTTTAGTGGTTTCTGATGGACTTCGAGATCTTGTTGTGAGTGCCTTTGAGAAAAGGATATGTCAAGGTAAAAGATTCTCCCTTTATAGTACAGTGGTCAGTATATGGTGAATTTTGAGAGCGACAATTGGTACCAAGCTTTCGTCACGTGTTCGGGAAATAATGTGGAGTCATATGCTGAGATTGTGATGAGTGTTTGACTTGCCATCGGTTGGGAGTCGAACATTGATATTCTCAGAGTTGTGGCAATGCTTCGATGTTTCTCAGTAGAAATTGAAATAACGACCGTGGAACTTGTAGAGAATTATGAGTGCATAGTTTTGATGGGATTTCTTTGAGTAATGATACAGTCGTTGGTAGGTATTGTTTGATATTTTCGGCAAATGTGAGATCTAGATTAAAAATTTGCTTAGATTGTTTGTGGTTGGGTTGTGCGACACTGCAGTGTTTATATGTTACCTTTTGATACGAGATTCGAGGTTTATGATAGAACCTTATCCCTTAGTGGGATTTCTATGTGATGACAGATTCGATGGTACAAATGACGTGTTTTCGGACACGTTATAGTATATAGTGTAAGATTCTTGCATGAAGTGAGTTAATGAGATAAGCTTTAGTTACCAATAAGAGTTATCATGCAAGTTTAAGGTAAGCACTTGGGGTAAGTGGAGGCATTGTTTTTTTCTGAAGTCTTGCACTGAACAAGTAATGTTTTAAATTTACGAGGTCGTCAGAGTTAGAGACTCCTTCAAGGAGTCACCACAAGAGAAATTGTTCGTTTTGGTTGCAACAACTGTTTAACTCAGGTTCTTTTTTTAAATTGCATGTGGTTGTGAAAGAATTCTTCGTGCAACAATCTTTGGGTTCTATAGTGTAAGTTGAGTTTCTTTGATCACGGGTTTGTTAGGGTACCGTTGGGTTTTGCATGTTGTCTGTAATGAACTAGGCGAGAATGAAATTCTTCTATTGGAGAGAATCGGTTGACGATATGGTTGAACCACTAGAAACAAAAGGTCATGTTTAACAAGTGCTTTTAGAGATCAGAGTAGTGCAACGGGAAACCCTTGAGAACGTCAAAGGGGTTATAATGGTTTCAACATCTTCTTTTGGCTTATGGATGCAAATTTTGAGGATGAATTTTTTTTAAGGTGGAGAGAGTTGTAACGACCCAAACTTTGGGTTAGCGAATTGGGTCTTGGACTCGGGTATTGGACTTTTATGTTGGGGGGCCAATTAAGAAAATTTGGATATGGGCTTGTGATGGATGTTTTATTATTTATTTGGTAAAATAAAAGGAAAATGAGAAAAGAAAAATAGATTATTTTGAATAAAATGGTGGATGGTGATTTGATGGAGAGAGAAGAGATGAAAATAGATATTCTTGGGGAGAGAAAAAAATAGGGAAAAGAAAGAAAGTAAAAAAGGGAGTTTTTAACCCATCTACGTCGTCGAGGCCTCCCGTAGCTAACACTGCCGCCGCCATCAGCTCCAGCTCACCAAGAGGAGTCTGACTGTGGTCGGTGTCGTGACTGTTTGAGCTGCCGTTCGCTGGAGTGAGCAAAAAGAAAATCGGGAGAAGCTAGTTTGATAGTTTCTAGCTGTTACTACCGCAAACAGAGGCCACCATCAGAACCAGCAGCTAAAAAATAGCGGAACTAGAGTTCGCTACCGCCGTTCGACCACCGGAGGGCCTCCCACGCGCCACCATGTGCTGCCGACAAGAGTGGGCGTGCGTAGCAGCAAGCGGGTGCACACAACTACAGTACACTGCACCACACTGGATCTTGTACCCAGTTTCAAGTGGGCTCAGCCACACCAGATCTGGCCATGCGGGTACACGCTAGTTATGGTGCACAGTGTCACATCGGATCGACCAGCTTGGCCAGAGAGTTGACCGACATTGATCAGGCCATTGACTTTTTCTGGAAGACCCTACCTAAGGGTTTCTCAATTTTTTAGATCCATTGGCGTAGTTCTTTTTTCCATATTCGAACCCGATAAGCTATTTTTACGCATTTAACCTTTCGAAACCATTAAAGTATGTGGTTAATTGATACGGATAGTATTAATTGGTATACGGAGATTATTCAGGTTTGGATATCGGATTATATGGATTGTTTGAAGTTCAAATAAGGATTATAGCAATATTAGCTTAAGGTTAGTTCACCTCGAACTCCGAAATGCTTCATGAGCATCATAAGTGTAATTGCCTTGCATGTTAGTGGCTGTAAATTATGAGATGAGTAATAAGCATGTGTTGATACTGTTAGTTAGAGGCTTCAATTATCAAGATGCTTGATGAGCTTGAGAATGTTCGAGTCTGTTATGAGCTTTAGAGACTGTATAAGATTGTCTGAATATCTGTATGATTATCTAATTGTATGATTGATATATGATGATGCCTTGCGTGTTAGCTGAATAAATTAATATATTTGTTTGAATATTGGTTAGAGACTTGACTGTTAAATATTCGATTAAATGGGTAAAAAGTCGATAAGTGGTAATAATTAATTAAATTTGCTAGCAACTCACTTTGATGCCTTTCATAAGCTTTAGGAACCCAATGGGTGTTATAACACTGTAATTTAAAGGAATTGTTTGAACCTGTGAGTTGGGTACTAGTACAAGCTTTGGTTGTACCGGTAAGCGATTAGGGACATATCGGTACGGGTGGGACCGTACTGGTACTTATGGAATTTGGGAATTTCCAGTAAACTAATTGGTAGCGGTACGCATGTGAGTACCATTAACCAGGGGTACCGTATCAATACTCATATTCGAGTATCGATGTCACTGAATTGGATAGTCTGAAATGTCGGTCTAAGATAAGGGTAATACAAAATATTGATAATTGAACTGTGCCTTGATAAATGAGATTAAATATGCACTTCTCCATAATGTATTAATAACTCGGTAATGTATAGTAAAGGATAAGTTGACGATTAGCAACAATAGGGGATCCTTAGGATCGCGTTGCTTGTATGTCGGGTAGGCATTTGATGGGTTAAATCTTTTTGATTGATGGGATCCGGATACCCAGTGAAAGAGTGTTGCAGCACCATGGTTGAGATACCGAATGGAGGTTACCGATGCTATGTGACCCGGGCCTCATTCAAATATGCTCGAGGGATGATTCTGAGTATGGGTGTATGTTCCGATGCTATGTGACCTAGGCCTCACCCAGAGAGTAGATGCTTAAGGGATGATTCTGAGCAAGGGTGTATGTTTCCGATGCTATGTAACCCAGCCTCACCCGGAGTGTATGTACTGATGCTTTGTGACCCGACCTCACTCTAGAGTTATGTTGTTGTTATTGATGTTGTTTTTGCCTTGGTGATCTGTTGAGATCTCGG
This sequence comes from Hibiscus mutabilis, assembly GCA_019671005.1. Lineage (NCBI taxonomy): Eukaryota > Viridiplantae > Streptophyta > Magnoliopsida > Malvales > Malvaceae > Hibiscus > Hibiscus mutabilis. The sequence continues at coordinate 13,012,128 of CM033722.1, forward strand.
GCTTGGTTGGACATTGTGTGCTATGATTGATGATTTTTATGATGTTAACATGCGTTTAGGATGCTAGTGGTAGCGCCACATGTTTATTTATCTCTTCTTATTGCTCGTACTAGCTTGCATGCTTATGTTTATAATTAGCATGAAGTATAGTAGAGAAGATGTGTACCAATGAGCTTTGTAAGCTCAGCGCTCAGAATTGTTGTTTCCGTGCGTAGGTTGATCGCGGGACCGATGAGCACTGTCTGTAAGGGATTCCAGCAAGCGTCGTTGTCAGAATATGATACTTGTATTTAGTGGGCTGTGTATTCATAGAACCTTACGTGTATGAGTCTGTAATCTTTATTTTGAATTTGTATTAATCAAGTAAAATATTTAAATATTTTATTAATTAGAGCTCTTTTGTAACGTTTTAATCATTTATATATTTATTTTGAATCGTGGTCTTTAAATTTTTTGGAAATCATTTTATTTGGGCTAAACCAAGTTAAGAACTTTATGAATTTAGGTTGGGCTTGAGGCCCAGTGTGACATCCGAGTCGAGGGTGTTACAACTGCTTTTAAGAAGTTTGCATAGCAGAATCATCTCATAACGCAATATTAATATGGCTTCACCATACATTTGGTAAAATGAAATACACTTACAACTCCGGCTAGCGACCTAAGTAAACATCCCAAATGGCGATCATAAGACCTACACTACTATGAGCACCGACGAGCGACAAACCCTTGAAACAATCAAAGTCTGCTATTAAGACAATAATGCTTTAAGATAATGAATAAGCATGCAAGAATACATGTCAACGATTCCAAAGAATAATTACCTTACCTAGGGGCAAGATTTTCCATGTCTACAAAATGATAACAAAATATATATGCACACAGGAACATATAAGTCCCTTCACAAGTTTATGTTATCTGTAAGTCATTTTTATATACAACACTCCCAGAGGGAAATATTTTAGAGTTTCATACTAAGTATAGAAAGCGATTATAGCCATTCATATTTGAAGTCACCAATTACCGAAGATAAAGTTTGCTAGGAATTTCCAAATATTTATTTAATCCATACAAAGTTCGTCATCACTCAGGAGCAAGAATTCACTTTTAACATTAATACGCGTAAACTCTTTTATTCACCTCAAAACCAGAAATATGAGAAATATACAAGATAAATTACATATTTTCTTCCAAAGTTTCATCCCTAAATCCAGGAAACTAAATTTACAATGTAAATCAACAAAGGGGGCAAGCGTTCACTGGCCATATATTTTAACAGTTTACAATTCCTTACAAGTTTTTTATCACTAGAAGGTACACTCAACATGTCTCACATGTCCATCCTACTTATTCACATATCTAGCATTGAGCACAGATACAATAACTGCTCCAAGCTAGACATTGTGGGCATACTACGCCGACTCCAAAGGGGTGTACAGATCTCCTTGGCGAACTCGCTGGAGATAACCATTAAAACCCCTAGGGCAAAATTGAGCTTTTTAATGTAGCAAAAGAATACATGGAGATTGCAAACACCTCTCCCATTTTTGACCCCAAAAACTTTTTCTCTGCACCAAAAGAAAAACAGCCAAATTTCAACACGAATTAACCGCCTTGGCAATATGCCCCTCCCTCTACCACCTCTCCTTAATGAAGCAACAAACGCCAACAGACAATAGTGCTCCAAAACCTCATAACCAAGATCTCCTGAATACATTGTCTGTTGGCATTCCTTGCTACAGACAGCTACTCATAGCCTTCCGAGTACCATTGTTTGTCGATTCAGGTCGCCTGACGTCAAAACTAACACTCCTCCAGGATCTATGCGGCGCACTTTCTGCCCACTCCCCTTGCCTATAAACATATTTTATTTTCCCTCTCTCAAAAGGAAACAAGCCGATATATGATTAAGAGGGCTTAAAATAGAAGTAGATCACTCATAAACCACAATAAGAAAATACATGCCCATGAACTCCCATTTATAGAACCCAAGGGGAATGTTAAGCGATGACGTTTTATATTCTTATATCAAGACCTACACATATTAACACTTATTTACCAAACCCTAAAATCTCGGGTGAATAACCGAAATCACAAAATTTTCAAGATTCACATTAATAACTGAGCAGATAAGCGCATGCATCTATCATCGCCGCTCAGAGGCCTTCTTTGTCATCATGATCTATTTTGAATTGTCTAACTCACTGCAATAATCCAATAAGCACCAAGAACCGAAAAGCTAAACTAATAACGAATAAGCAAATAGAAAACCTACAGTGTTTTGCTTCTTCATCTATCTTGTCTGGCACAACTTTTCCCAATATTGGTCCATATATACAAGAGAACACGTAGATGGATACAATATTTTTTAAAGCAAAATGTACTTTTTCGTTGTGTCAAATGCAACCAATAATAGGACGTATGCATATATATACATGTCACAAAAATAGTTACAGTATAAGGTAGTTCACCTAGATACGCGATAGTAATTGCGTATACTAAGTCATAGAACACTCATTTTTTCTGTACAACTAAATCCTCTTATAATTTACCTTGAAAGTTATCATACAAAGGAGACATACACAGAACATTTTCCCAAAAACATAATAAAAAAACTTCCTCAATCACAGTACACGAAGGCGTTCTCCTTATCACCTAAGCAAAGGCATCTCAACTAAAATTTGCGCTTAAACATATGGCAGAGAAATTTTCACTATTATTAAAAGCAAAGTCAAAATCCATAAACATATAACAACGTTTCATGATAACACCAAAGTACATTAAAAAGTACGTAGCAGATGGCAACATATCTAAAATAACCAATATAAACAAAAAGTAATTAACAATATCAATCATATATCACTAATGTCCTTATCTAGAAAAACATTATCATCACATTTATCTGTAGCACCACAACGATCATCCAAAGGAGTAATACCCACTGAATCAATGGTATAAGATATCACTTTATCTTTATATTGTGCAATAAAATTTTCCCAAGAGGGCCCAACAAGATTCCTCACATCAAAGTTTACACTTACTTCACAAATGGTGTCAAAATTTATAATCCTAACATCTAGAGGACCATGAGCCAGCTGAACACTGAGAATGGAGGCATCTCGCGATTTCTTCATTCCCTCAATCATCAAAGCTGAGGTGGCATCTATAGATGCCTTAACCTTCTCCGCTATATCGACATCACGAGTAGCTTCTAACACCATAATTTTATTCTTGTGCGATTCTTTCAGTTCCGTTAATTTTCTCAAAAAAATTTGCTAAGCTCTCATCTGTGGCATTTTTGGTATCCTCTAATTTCTTTTTGAGATCCTGAATATTACTTTTAAAACTTTGTTCTGTAACCGAGATCAGTTTATTCTTAATCCTCATAGCGCGGTCTACCTCGATCTTTATTTTGGATATTTCTTCCATATGCCTCCTACATAACTCCTCCAGTCGTCCCATGATGTCCACCTCTTCTTTTTCTTGTAGCTTCTTTAACTGACTAGCATAACCCTTTGTCTGCGAACATAGTCGCTCATTTTCTTCAACAAGACCAGCGTAGCTTTCCACTTGTAAGCGTAACCTCAAATTTTTTCCACTAGAGTCTTCACAGTTTTCTCTATGTTAAACTGAATACAGCCAAGTTCCTAAATAAGATCCCAGCTTCCCTCAACAGTCCTCATAATATTGCCGCAGGGTTTCGTGGAGTCAGGACTATCTAAATATAGTTTGAATAGTTGTTGGAAAATAGATTCGTGATGAAACAATTCTTCATATCTGGACATCCCCTCCAAGGGTAGAACGCATCCCATGGAGCTACAATCCCACAGTTTATATCAGAGGGGGTATCAACAAGTGCAACTACGATGGACTCATTTCTAGTACAGCAGGGAACAACAATATAATCTATAGCACTCACCTCTGCAAGTGGCTAACCAAACTAAAATTTTATTATCAAGTTGAGCAACCATATTAGCAAATCAAAGTTCAAGATGAAAGCATCTTACCTACGGCACCGAAAGATACATAAAAAGTATATGGGATATTAGCCACGCTCTCAAAACCAGTAATCCCAGTAGAACCACTCGTAACTATGTCCAAAGAGTCGCTAGGCTCAAATAAAATGGATGAGTCAGCATAGCTCAACTCAAATGAACCCCTGATAGTCCCAATATTATCCATTGGCATTTTCCTTAACATTTTCTCATTCCTATCCAAAGGGCGTCTTCTCGAGCCATAAGCCCTCATTTGCCTTGCCGTACTTTCTCGTGCGGCCTCTATAACCTCTACTGAAATCCCGCTAGAGATGTTTTGATTACCAGGCAAAACCTCCGTATAATGACCAGTAGACATCGTACCTAATAAGGATAACGTTTTAACGGTTGAAGTTAGTGTGCACAACGCAGTCATTTTTACATTCCTCGAAGCCTCTGAGCTCATCATCTTCATCCGCCTTTGTGAACACAAAGGATTACTATTTGGCACAATCACTAATATTTCTGGTGCACCAACCCTAATTTCTAAAGCGTTACCAACAGATCGCATAGGAATCATTGATACCCCTATAACACATATAAAGGTAATAAGGACGCAAATAATAATAATACTAACCAGTGCAGCATATCAGTAATACACAAGAGTGTGCGTCTGGATAATCCCCTTCTTTAGGGCTCTAACCAACCAATACATGTATCCATTCGCCTTTTTGACCTACACTCTAATGGCGGCCCACTTTTTTTATTCCTGAGTCAGATGCAACAAGTGAACAGAAAATTACACATTTTTTACTTCATCTACCACGACCATAACAAGGTAGGCCAATGTTAACACCAGGAACAACTTTTCTGGTAGCCTCTTCCGAGGAGACATCATCTTCATGACATCTCTAGGGGCACCTACAAATGACCGTATATTCAGAAAAGAAATTCCCTGGCTTGTCTTCATCACCCAGAAGAATCCTCACTACTCGTTTGTTACCCTCTTCACCAAAAGGCCAAGCCTCCACGTAGGTAGATACGTTAGCCAATGAATTATCTGGAAATACATCAAAATCTGTTTCGTCCCAACCATTGAGGCTTTTCTCCACTAGACAATGCACCCAAATATTTTTTAGAGTGCGTATTTCTTTGAAACAAGATGGTGAATCACTTTCTAGTCTTCTTAAAAGCTTTATTTCAGCAATTGACATTTTTCCACTTCTGACAGCATAACCTTATCCTTGGCTAAAAGATTCTACGCAATAGAGAATGGATATTTTCCAGCAATACACTATTCTTTCATATTTTTTAACTTATCTCGGTAAAGATTATCAATACCACTACTCATTACCAACTCCTTTCCCTTACAATGACTAATAGTTATAAAACTTTTCGTATTCTTATCGTGATCAACCATAACATTATAAAAATAATGGAACACATAAATAGATGGCTCGTCCCCGAGAATTTTACAAGTTAAGAAGAATGTAACCAAGGTTTCCCAACTGATCTCACTAAGTTGACTTGGCGTAACATCAAACCAATTTAGCCACTTTACAAAAAAGGGATGCAGTGGTAAATGAAACCCAGCCTCAAAAGCAGAAAGAGGAATCAAACACCACGACCTCCCCTCATCGGAACATGCGTTCAGACAAAAGTTCCTTTATGGAAAACTAAAACGATATCAAAAGTGATTAACAACGATAATACCCCAACATTTTAGCATTTTCAATAACTCATCAGGATCAATCGTACAATAAAACTCGTCGCTCACTACTACGGACAAAACAACCATTATGACAAAAACAATTGTTTTCTCTTCTTCTTTCTTGTTGTTGTCGTTCCAACCTTCAATCAGTGAAATAAACAAATATTTCATATGACGCTTCACATTTCATCAACAAACAGATTTGCCATATGACGCTTCACATGCACCAGTTTATTCTTGAAACAACACCAACATGTCTCTTACTATGACCCACTACGTGACCTTTCATATAATCTTTTAAAATTCATATGTAACAATTTAGTTTCCAAAATAATAATAACAATAATAATTTTAAAATCATCGCTACAAAACTGCCCCGCAAGCACAGCCTTTCCAGCTTCCTCAGGCTCGCCAAGGTCACTTTATAACCTCACCTCTCCTGGGGGCAATTGTTAGTACCTACAGATATCTACCGCCATGTGTCAAAGCCATACAACCCAAGACGGGCAAACGAGGTTACAAACGGACTCACACAAAGAATGTCCAATGATCGCATGCGGTCAACCATGATCTGGCTAGCACCTTACATAGCACAGGGCGAACGAGTAAGATCATAAACAACATCTCGCCCAGCGATCATGTGATAATGTATGTGATCGTTGGGTGTAACAGTATGAACCTATGATGTCACATCATAGCCGGTTTAATCAATGCGCCACGACTACCTGATCGTGACACTTGTCCTAACAGCATAAAGAGGACATGCAATGAGAGAAACATGGGACCCCAAGAGACAAGATACACTATCAATCACTAGAGAAAGGTCAACAGACACACTATCGCTAAGAACCACCATCCGAACCACCGTCAGACCGTCGTCTCTAATCCTTGTTGACTTTGACCATCAACATATATATATATCAAAGTTGGCATTAAATAGAGTAACTTTATTTTACAATACTGCGTATCAAATATTTTTTAAATGAAAAATTATCGAATTAGATATGAAGATTTTCTTTTAAATGAGAAAAGATATATTAAACCATTAAACTTTTACTAAAACTGGTTGCTAATCAGTAATACAATAAAAAAAGGGAGAATAATATATACATACTATTTAATATTTATCATACTACTAAAAAAATAAATAAACATAACTTATTCGTTCATTTCGACTCAATTATCTAATCAAAATCAGGTTGATATTCAGCTTGGATCGGATTTAGGCAAATAAAATTTGGGTTATTTTCAGTTCAGATTACTTTCGGCTTAGAATAATTTCGGTTCCTGTTACCTTAATTTCAAATTGGTTTTCGGTTCAGTAAAATTTGAGTCAGTTCTGGTTCGAGTTCTGGTCAAGTTTAGACCGCAATATTTGGGTCTATATTGGGTCTCGGATCGGGTAAATAGGTTTGGGTTTTAGTTCTCGGGTCAAGTTTGCCAGGTCTAGCTTTTTTACCCAAATATTCTCATACTCCTAATGAATAGAAATCCTCTACACTTTTCCGGTGCCTTTTTATGTCCGTATTAAAAAAATAAGTTTAGGTTTAGGTTAGAGTTTAGAGAATTATGGGTTGAATGTATTTTTAGGGTTTAAAGTTTATAGTTTAGGATTTAGAATTTAAGGTTAGGGCTTAGAATTTAACTTTTTAGTGTTGGGACATAGGAAGGGACACCACAAAGGAACATAGGATTTTTGTCCTCCTAATTTAATTTTCTCTATTTACAGCAACAAGATTCGAACTTTTGACCTTGTTTAAGGGATCTACACATAATCCTCCTAGACCAACTGATTTATGGTCGAATATTCCATTTTTAATACGTTTATTTACGAGTCTAACACTAAAAAAATTAATTTCTGATCTAGCATCAATTTCTAGAACTCATCTGACTTGTATGACGAGTTATGTAAAATATATATTTTTTAAATGTTAAAATTAAACGAGTTCCATAAAAAATCCATTAAAAATATTTCCTAAAAACTCGTCATACTAGTCAGACGAGTTTCAAAAATATGTTCATATATATTCTTAACCAAATTATTAATAAAAATATTATGATGTTAAAAAAATTAATAAAAATATTATAATAATGCACTAAATGCATTAATTTACAACAGGCTCTTACGGTGCCCATGGGGTCATGAAACTCAAATGAACCATGAGGGTATGTATTGGGATTAATTAATTTATTATGGAATCAATTTGTTAAATATGTATTATACATAACATAGATATTAAATTTCTATATACTTACTTTTTTTGTTTAATTTAAAATAGCCACTTAAATTTTAATAAAAATAATTATTTAAATTTTAATAAAAATGATTATTTAAATTTTAATTTGGTTGACATTCTTATTATTGTAATATTTTTATGAGAACATAAGTTCATGCATGCATAAGTCCTAATATCTATATAATTTAAGAGTTTGAAGATTATGATTAAATACTAATGTAACATCGTAAAAAAAATCAATCGAGTTATTTTTTTGGATTTTTAATTATTTTTAATAGTCTTAAGGTGATTATAAGGTAGTATACGTTCATACATATTCTTAATCATCTGACAATGCGCACACACCTTGCAAACAAAGCGATTTGAATCTGGGTCTCATAGAATGAACATTATCTACTTTTTCACTGAGATCACTTGTTGGATTCAAATTTTGATTATTTTTGTTTATAAATCAAACAATAATATTTATTAAATTTCATTTAGTTATTTTATTTATCTTTTTGGACCATTGTAAATCATGCATATGCCAACGAAACAAACAAAGTAGTGAAAAGGATTTGTACGGTTGTTTAGGGTTGAAGGAACCTTCCACATTAAAACACAAAAAATAAATAGTAATAAAAACACCCACTTAGGAGTTACAAAGTGAATAAAGAGTAGCATTACGACAGTGTACTATAATAGGGGAAAACCGTATTGGGAGTTTTTAGTCCAAAAAAAACGTATTGGAAGTTGTTTTTTCCCCGCATAGGTGATTCAATTGTACGGTGCAATACTTATACGAATTAGATTGGCATATATGTGATTAAATACTGAGTAGAGTTTGCCAAATCTACTTTGAGTAGAAGCTATTGAACAAGAATGAAGGTTGCCAGCAAATACTTTTTAGTCATTCACATGATTTAATTTGAACAAAGAGAATATGTGTGTTGTTTAATTTGAAGAGGTACAATTGAGTTCTTACTATCTTTCTAATTTTAAGTTTAGATGTATTTGTTATGACAAATTATTTTAAGGGTAATATTCTGATAAATAAGTTGTGTAAAAATTTTCTTAATCATTTAACAATATATACACATCTTACAGACAAAGTAATTTGAACTTTGATCTTCTAAAATGAGCATCATCTTCTTTTTCGCTAAGACTACTTGTTGCGTTCTTTTCACATGTTAATTGTTAATGTTTATTTACCGAATATAACACATTATTGTTAAATTCAATCATCGATTTATTAGGAAATTATGCAAATTTCCGCCTGGAACTTGTTTTACTTTTTATATTATGGTAATTTTTTAGATTGGCTCATAAAATATGTTTTAAATTAGGTTTTGCATGAAGTTTAATTTTGCATATCATGTTAGTCATTGCATTTTTTTGTTAAAAAAATTGATGTGACTTAATCATATACTGCACATGTGATATATAATATATAAAAATAACATAAAATTATAAAAATCATAAAAACTGTGAAAGAAAATACCCAAAAAATTATAAAAATATTATAGATTCTAAAAAATCTCTAATTTTCAGAATTATTTTTCAAATTATAATTTTAAATATATAACTATGCTTAAATAAATTTATAAAATAATAAAATTCATAATTTGTAAAAATTCCTCAAAATTCCAAAAATCCATAATTATAAAAAAATCAATTTTTTGCAATATTCTGATGTTTTAGAATTTTTATTCTCCAATTAATTTAAGAATAATCAGATTTTTGAAAAATATTAAAATTTAAAAGACAAATTCTGTTTTTTAGAATCTCTGTGATTTTTTATTTAATTTTCAGCTCTTTTAAATTTTTTAATATTTATTACATTTTTTGAGGGGATAATATTTATTACATATGATAGCATGTTATTGGCCCACTTAACATTCTTTTAACGGAAAATACAAAGGCTAACTTAGTACCTGACAAACTTAACCCGAGATCAGAATTGATTTATCCGACTAGAGATTCGATATCGACCGAAATATGATGATCCTAAAACTGAAATAAATTGAAATCGACCTGAATTTCAGCTGAACCGAAATGGACCCGAACCGATTTTCAACTGAAACGAAAGCAACACGAACCGAAGGCAACCTGAAATAAAGAAAAACATTAAAAGAAATAAAGAAAGATGAGATGTGAACTTCCGCACAACTCATTAAAAAGCCAAATATACTAGCTTTATAAAGCCATATAGGGGCGTAAAAAATCGACCCGACGTAAAAACCTGACTGAAATCGACTGATCTCCTTATTGACTCGACCCAAAATCAACCGACTCAATATGGCCCGACCCGATACCCAAACTGAATCACCATAGACCCAAATTAAAACTGAATCGATCTAAACCAAAACTAAATCGAAAGTCACTAGACCATAATTGAATGACCTATTTACCACCTCTACTTAGTAGATGGAATGAAAGTGCATGGGACAAATTGATTGAAAAAAAATCTTGAGGAATCTCAAGGAAGCTTTTACTATGGTATAGGGGACAAAATAAGTATTAAGCCTAAAATTAAATTATGTTTGTACTAATGCATATGGGTCTTACCTCTACATCTATATTATTTTTTAAAATCTCTAACTGAATTAGTATCACGAGTTAATCGAATATCAACTTAGTTAAGAAAAATATCTCTTTTTTAAGTGATAATAAATATTCTTTTTTTTAACAATTTCTACCTAGGAGGAAGGGGAATTTGCTCATAATGGTTTTCAGGCCCAAAACCAATTGAAGATGAGAGGGTGTCAACCGAGAGATTTAACCACTTACTCTAAAGATTGTTGATAATAAATATTCTTATAATATTATTTTATCTTTTTCATATTTATGTATATTTTTAATAAAATAACTAAAAATCATTCATTAAGAATAAAGCATGGAATTAGTAAAGTTATATACAAATTCTTTACTGCTCCAACGAGATCATTTGTTTGAAAAATTTTATAAATATATATTATTAAATAAAATACTTTTTCACCCATATGGTGGATGTGATAAAATTTAGTTTATGTCTTATTATTAATTAAGGTCATGACCGAGTTATTGTCATGGGTTAATGGGTACCAACTCGGTAGGAGAAGAACTAAAATTCATTATTTTATATAATAACTAATATTAGTATAATAGCGTTCAATTTTTTCATAATTTATGTAATTATTAAATAAAATAATTTAAAATCACTACCTAAATATTGATCATGAAGTTGTTATACTTATATATAGAATTTTACTTCAATTATGACCATTTGTTGATTAGATTTTTATAAATATAAAATCTTTATTTTTAACAAATATGAAAAAAATAACATACAGTACTGGTGGATCCACACTATGTCTAGGGTGGGCACGTGCCCACCTAGATATTCGAATTTTCTTCTATTAGTTATCTATTTTATCGTGCCCACCCAGAAATTTGAATTTTTTCTATTAGTTATCTATTTTATTGATGGTGCCCACCCTGAAATTTTATGAAAAATTTTCTGTGCCCACTTTGAACTTTTACTTGTCCCCGTCCACATATAAATTATAATAAAATACTAACCAACGATGTCTATAAGTAGTAACTTATTCTTTCTTTAAGAGTCCACAAATAATTCATTTGAGCTCAGTTCATTTACAGCCTTACATAAAAGTGCAAAAAATGATAACCAATTACAAAAGAAAGGGAAGCTCATAAAAAATAGGGTAAAATGCAAAAATCATCACTCAACTTTGTTATCTCTCCTATTTTGGTCACTCAACTTTAATTTTTTTCAATTTACTAACTCAACTTTCAACATTGAGTTTTTTTCATCACTCTGCCGTTAACCCATGGACGACGTTATGACATGGCTTATTTTAATATTTTTTATTTATTTATATTACACGTATGAAAAGAAATAAACTTATATAAAAACAAAACGACATGTCAATGACTCGTTTAACCTAAACACATAGATGATAAGTTAACCTCTTCAAAATAATCAGAACTTTTAGGTTTACAATTTTAGAAAAATTGAGCGAGTTTTGAGAGCGTAAACCTAAAAAAGTTAGGGTAAAACGTTTGGGGAAATTGTTTGGGTAGTTTAGGGTTTAGATCGGATTTTGTTGGGGGAAATCGTAAACCTAAAATCGTTTGGGTTTGAATCATTTGGGAAGTTTCGTTGGTTCTAATAGCGTGAAGTTGTTGAGAAAACATTTGATTTCAGTTTGGTCATGGAGAGGCGTGTGCTGCGTTCCAGGGGTATGGCAAGTATGTCATATGGTGAGTTTTGTATTTGCTTTTATTTGTTAAAGTAGTTTAAGGATAAAAGCAGTATTTTATTGAAACCAGATATAATTGTTCTTGTTTTGTTTATGTTAAAAGCCATTAACCATATTCTATAATATAATGTGTGTCTATTTTTTGTAGTCTTGTGTGACATTGAGTTGTTAAATCTATCTTTAATTTATGTATGTCTTTGTACTGGTAGGGACCATATGCTATAGTAAATTGTTTTCTGGATTTTGCTAGTGGTAAACCATAAGCTAGATACTAAAATCCTTTTTGGATTTGTGTTGGTGAGGACCATAAACTAGATATTCTTTCTAAATTTGTGCTGGTAGAGGATGAGAAGAAACTTTTTAAATATTAAATTGGTGGTACCTAATAGGCAGTGCTAGGTGGACCTAACATTTTAGAACATAAATCTTCACACAATTAGGGGACCATAAATAGTAAATAATAATAGTTACTGTTACTATAAACTTCAAATATAATATTTATAAGTTTACTTTGAACATAGGTCACTATGAAGACATTAGCTACTTTAAAGATTTAAATTGTATTAAGCCATTGGTTATATAATTAAATTATTGCAGTCTGGTAATTTTGATTAAGACACTTGTACATAGATATTAAAATATCAATTATTTTACAGGAACTGCTTCAGAATACTGCACAATGGTTTTTCATCATGGTGGTTTTATTGTAAACCATCAGAAAGTGATGTATACTGATAAAGAAATTATCTTCTTTGATATTTGTCACATTGACAGTATATCTATGCTTGAAATAGATGACATGATTAAAGAGTTAGTATATTGTACCCCACATAACATTTATTGGCAACAACCAGGGGTATCTTAAAGGTTAGTCCATTAAGAAGTGATAGTGATGTGGTAACTATGTTATGTGCTTTACCTAGGCAAAAATATATTCATGTTTACATAGAAGAAAGAGTGGAAGACCTTACTGATACTAATGTTGCAACAGAAAATAATGAACAAATTGTTTGGATTGATGAAGATGAAATTACTTGGTTTGATGAAGTTGTTATTGTAGACAATATTGTTAGGAATTCTGAAACTGTTAGGCATGATGAAACTGTTAGGAATGCTAAAACTCTAAAGAATTCTGAAATTGTTAGGAATTCTGAAACTGTTAGACATGTTGAAGTTGAAACTGTTAGGAATGAAAATGAGTATAATGATGACAGGTGTCCTGAGGATGATGAATATGTACCTTCTGAATGATGACAGCTGTCGTGAGGATGATGAATATGTAGCTTCTGATTATCGAGATTCTGACAGTCTATTAGAGGACAATGACAATGATTTGGCTGACAGTGGGGATGAAGTATGTGATGTGCATGTGGGTGTTGGGAGGGATATACCTGGTTTAAGTGTAGTTATAAGGGGTTAAAATGAAGAAATAGACAGTAAAGCTAATAGTGAGAGTGTAGAGTCATTGCAGAGTGCAAGTGACTCTAAAACAGATGAGAAAAAAGATAATTTCTCGAATTTAATAGTGAGGCAGACTTGAAGAACCCCCAATTTAAGAAATGAATAATGTTCAGTCATCAGAGTGTGATTAAAGCTGTTGTGAAGCAATATGTTGTGCTGAATAGATACAATGTGAGGTTGAAGGTCAATGATTCCAGAAGACTTCAAGTTGTATGTAAGGATGGTTGTCCCTGGATGATTTTGGCATCAAGATTGAATTCTAAGAATCTAAAAGAAACTACTTGGCAGATTAAAACATACATTGGGAAGCATACTTGCATTAGAGATACTGTCAATGCAAATTGTACTTCAACATGGTTGGCAAAAACCTACATAGAGAAATGGAGAGTTAATCCCAACTACTCCACTGGATCTCTTCAAAAGGATGTGCAAAATGATCACATCCTTCAAGTGCCAATATCTAAATGTTGTAGAGCTAGAAAATTAGCTTTGAAGATGATTTATGGGGATGATGCTGAACAGTATGAAATGATATATGATTATCTTGGTGAATTGAGAGGAACAAACCCTGGGAGAACAACCATATGCCGTTTAAATAATAGGCTATATGAGAGAATGTATGTTCGTCTACAAGCTTGCAAGGATGGCTTCAAGGCTGGATGTAGACCAATCATTTGCGTTGATGGTTGTTTTTTCAAAGGGCATTTTCAAAGTTATTTGCTGGCAGTAGTTGGGATAGAATCATTTGCATCTATCCTTTAGCTTATACTGTTGTTGAATCTGAAAACACTTCTTCTTGGTACTGGTTTTTCAAATTCTTGAGAAAGACTTGGGGATTACAAACTCCCATCATTATACCTTCATGTCTGACAAGTAAAAGGTAAATGTCAAACTTTGATTTCATTTGTATTTTAATGTTTATATTGATTGTTTCACTAGAAACCATTTCTTTATTGTTTGCAGGATCTAATTGATGCAATTGTAGAGCTATTTTCCTATGCTGAACGCAGAGGTTGTGTGAGGCATTTGTATTCAAACTTCAAAAACAGAAGTGGTTTCACTGGAAAAGCATTAAAAGATGCACTATGGAAGGCTGCTAGGGCAATATACATGAAGGAATTTACTGATGCTATGACTGAAATGAGAGCAATTTCAAGAGATGCATTTGACTGGTTGCAAAAGAAAGATTCTTCACAATGGTCAAAGTCACATTTTGCAACACATTGTAAATCTGACTTGCTCCTTAACAACTTGTGTGAGAGCTTTAACAAGGTAAACTATAAAACTGATAATTTCTTTTTATTTTAATAGTTGTAAGCAGTTTCTATATGTATTACTTATTTTTTTCTCATTTGTCAAGATGATATTGGACGCAAGAGACAAACCAATTTTGAAATTGATAGAGATGATCAGATGCAAGATAATGAATAGTTTTGCTAAAAAGGCTGAGGATGCTAAAAATATTTTTGGAACTCTTTGTCCAAAAATTCAAAAGAAGGTCGATAAACTTATTGTGCTATCAGTAAGGTCAGTATTGGATTACTTAGCCAACTGTAATTTTTTAAACTACATATTGTTAATCATTTAATTTCTTTCACAATGTGCATGTTGTAGATGTTGGCCTAGGAATGCTGGTGGCAATAGATATGAGGTCCCTGCTGGACATGAAGATTAGCATGTTGTAGACTTAGGAGCAGAATCATGTAGCTGTAGAAAGTGGGATCTTACGAGTATGATTAATTTAGAAATTTTGTCTTCTTTTACAATGTGCTAAAAATTTAAATAAACTTACTATGTTAATTTTACTTTACAGGAATCCCTTGTATACATGCCACAACTGCCATTTTAATGAGAGGAGAAAGGCCAGAAGGTTATGTTAACAATTGTTACAAGAAAAAAACTCAGGTACATATATATTCTCACATGGTCAGACCATTAAGAGGACCAAAACAGTGGGCTCACCATACAACAAATGAGCCCATATTGCCACCTATTATTAGAATACCTGTTGGAAGACCTCAAACAAATAGAAGAAAGGAACCAGATGAGATATTGACATCAACTGGAAGAATGTTAAAAAAGGGAGTTGTTCGAATGACTTGTTCAAATGTGGCAATTCAGGCCACAACAAGAGGTCTTGCAAGGGACAAGTTAGTGGCAACAGAACTTTGTCTTCTAATGTCAATGCAAGGAAACTTAGAAGAAACATTACAAGGGCTTCAACTTTCAATGTCCCTCAACAAGCATCTACAAATGTTCCTACTGTCCAAAATAGGAATTCATCCACTGCATATGTTCCACCAACACAGAGACCTAAACTTTCTGTAAGTTTAGACATATTGTCCTATGTTTATTGTCTATATTTTACAATAATTTAACTATCTATGTTTCATTTTTATTTATTTTAGGTTAGAAGAGCACCAAAATTTAATACAGTACGTTCAAACCATAATCTTCAATTAAGGAGCCAGAATCTTCAACCAAGAAATCAAAATAGTCAAGACTCAATTGTCACTGTCAGATGGATGCCTTCTCAAAGCACTCAAGGCTCAATTCAAACTCAATCACAAGAAGATCTTGCTTCAAAGAGGCCTAAATGGAGATAAAAAAAAATATCAGTATCTTAGCTTTAATATGACTGATTTTAGAATACCAATATTTTTTTAATGGTGTTTTATGAATACCATTTTTTGTATGCCAATTTCATATACATTGGTGACTGGTGAATGACACCTTATGGTTTTTTGTGTAGATCTTTAGGTATATTTGACCAAACACCCAACTAAATTTAAAGTCATGATATTTTGTGTAGGTCTTTAACTATATTGATCAAATACTTAAACTTTGGTTATTTGTGTTATGGTCATCTTTTGCTGAAATTATTTATCAGTTTCTACATAATTGTATTCAACACATATAAAGTTTGGTATGTGAATGCAATTTAGTTCAATTCATATTGCCATAATACTTATTTATTTCATTTCCTTTAGATATATAGGATAAAATACTGTATTTTTCCATAATGCAATTTAGTTCAATTGATTTTGCCATAACACATTCAACATGCTCTAAAAAATGTTAAAAAAATATTACCGTTTCATAATACGACTATAGATTCCATTAACATAACACATCCAGGTTTTGTTCCATGCCAGTGCCACTTAAACTATTTTTTCTCCTTCTACCTTCGAAATGCCCATTGACAAAATACCCATTCACAAAATCTCATATTGTTCATATTTGAAATACCCATTGACAAAATCCCTATCTCTAAGATTTCTTCATTTCGTACCCATAAAAATGCAGTCAATATAATAGAACCTATGACTGCAAAAAACCAAGCAAATCTCTCATTTCGTCTTTCTCTATTGTTGGTTTTGATTTTCCTTAAGAGACCAAGAAGAAGAATTTTAGCACGGGGATTCATTGGAGGATCGTACCATTGAAAAAAGACCAAGAAGAAGAATTTTTGCACGGGGATTCATTGGAGGATCGTACCATTGAAAAAATGACACTACTTGTGAAATCTATTACCGTAATACAGACACCCATAAAATCGTCGGCCTGGGTTGTCATTTGTCCATGCAGTCTTCAACACCGCCCTCTTGTCACACCTACAAATCGGAATGTCGTTCGCCTCATCCAAATAAGCCATGTCTTTCATCCTTGTCGTTTCTCTGTTAGCCTCATTCTGCACTTTTTTTGTCGAAAATAAGAACTGATAGGTTTAGGGATTGTAATCCATAAAGAGGGATTTTTATAACAGCGACTTTTTAAAATAATAAATTCCAAAATCCATGTGGACGTGTCTACGTGGATCCCAACATATTAAAATAAGCCATGTCACAGACACATCCATGGGTTAACAGCAGAGTGATGAAAAAAACTCAATGTTGAAAGTTGAGTTAGTAAATTAAAAAAAATTAAAGTTGAGTGACCAAAATAGGAGAGAGAACAAAGATGAGTGATGATTTTTGTATTTTATCCTAAAAAATAAAAAATATTCGAGCTCTGCTCCTACTTTTGACCATTTTTCTTCCTCAAACACAAAATTCTCAGTTTTCAAAGTTCAAGACTCTCAAATCTCTCGAGTTCACGACCTTTTGTTCTTTATCTTACAATTTTAATAATACAAATAGGGATAAAATAAATAAAGATTTAGTTAATTTATGTTTACCTTTTCCTTTTCTAACTTTAGATTTTGAGCTAGAGATTAAATTAATTGAGAGTAGATTACAAAACAAGATCTCATTCAATTAGAATGATTTACAATTCTCACAACAAAAGTGATTCTCTGTCTCTATTTTAGTATTTCTTAATTTGAGGGATGCGTCTCTCAATTCTCTTGTTTATTCTCCAAAAAATCTTCGCAAAGTTACCTATTTATAGTAGAACAATGGGGCACTGTAAAGGTCATTATACATGGCTTCTAGATAAATCCATCATAGACAAATGTACCAAGGAAACAAAAATTTGGATTAATGCCATACATGAATGTGAGTTGATACATCCTCCAAACATGTGATACATCTCCTTAATTTCCAACTAAGGAAGAACGCACCCAAAAAAATTTCCTCCTTCCGGACAATATTCTTTGAACTTCTTGGTCGGAATTACCTTTGTCAACATATTGAACTAGTTTTGAGTGGTTTGAAACTTTCTTCTAACAAATCTCATATCCAATGATAACGAACACCATTGTGTTTTCCAAGAGTGATATGTTGAATCTTTAGCTAAATGAATGACACTTTAACTATCACGTTTGAGAAAATAATTTTCTTGCTTGTGTGGTCCAATTTCACTCAAAATGATATTTATAGGATCCAAAATGACCTCCTTTGGTCTAAATTTGATTTCTGTAAGGATTCAAACCGTCATTTTGGTCTAAATTTAGTTTTGTAGGGATAAAAAATAAATCATTTTGGCTTAAATTTAGTTTTTGTAAGGATTTAAAATGACGTCGTTTTAGTGTAAGTTTCATATCATAACATTATTAATTATTTAACGGTAAAGTAACAAAAACAATTGTCATTCAGAAGATGAGTGATTAAATTAAAAAACTTTAAATTTCAATGACGAAAATATGAGTAATAAGATAGTTGAGTGAAAAAGTAGGATAAACTACATAAATCACCACCTAACTATGGGGATGGTTCCATTTTTACCACCATACTTTTAATTTTGCCAGTAAGACCACTTTAACTATTTAAGTGATATCATTCAAGCCACTCGACGTTAAAACCTAGTGGAGGGGTGACGTTGCAATTAATAGATATTTATATAATTACACATTTGGTCCTTGTTATTTACATATTATATCAATTTAGTCATAATATGTAAATAACAGGGACCAAATTTATAATCATACAAATTTTTATTAATTGTCACATCACACTCTCCATTAAATTTTAACGCTTGATTGATATCACTTATATAGTTAAGTGATCTTATTGCAAATTTGAAAATATGGCGGCCAAACTGGAACCACCTCCATAACTAGGTGGTCATTCATGTAGATTACCCTTTGTAATTTACCCTAAAGAGAAAGATATAATTTCTTCTTTACTTGCTTTATATTTGTTTCTTTATCCACGTCATCTCGATTCCAAACTTTTTGAGGTCTAAACCAATCAAATCCTTCCACTTAACAAGGTCCTTGGATTTCACGTAACGAATGTGCATCAAAATCCAAACACAGGACAAAAGGTAGCTGCTGAGAATACTTTAACTGCAAAAGCAAAATGGCTCATTGTACCAATTTACAAGTTTTATATATACCAAGCATTAAGAACAAGGATGGAAGCAGATGATGCAGGCAAAGGTCCTCATTTTAAATATTGGTGAAGTTGTAATTTGGCCCTCAAAGATGTTGAGCTTCATTCTTTATGCACTTTGTTTATCGAGCTTGACCAAAACACCCAAGTAGCAGATCGATGCATGCCCCAGTTTTCTTTCCATCTGTCTGTCGCAAGTTCCGACCACCGGTGATGCCATGAACAACTGCAACATACAGCGTTCTTATGTTTAAAACAGGTATGACTACTACATACACACACACTAGTAAAATCTCGAACTTCGTTGTGGTTATTTTTTTTCTCATATATTTGTATGATAAAGGCTATATAACTACTACGAAATAGTTATATTTAGTTGGTTAAATATTTATTAGTATTTTGTAACAACTAAAATTCAATTCTTATCAAAGCTTTTAAATGATTTTTATATTGTAAACTGAAATGATAAAATTAACCTTAAATATTATTTAACATTTTATTAAAAAAATAGTTTCTTTGCAATTTTATATTGCACTAATTAACTTGTGACGCCAAACTCAATCACTGACTTAATTAATAGGATTGATTTGTATCATGTAATTAAAATAAATATTTTTTTATTTACTACATTTTATATTTAAAGTTAATTATTTAGCCTTAAAATTCTCATTTTAATATAATCTAACTGATTTAATCGATTAAACCAATAATCGGATATCTCACAAATTTGACCCATCCATTTTTTAAACATTGGATTTTTTCGATTTGGGATTAAACATTTTTAGCACTAGGTTATATTGTCTTGTGTTCATATTTTATCTCACTTTCTGTATTTTGCATAGTTTATCATTTTGGCTCTGTTTGAAAAATAATTATGTTAGTGTTCAGTTAAAATATAGTAGCAGAAGTTTTTGTACTATATATAAAAATTCATTTTAGTTTCTCTAGTTAAAAAAGAATATTTTAGTCTTTGTACTATACCTAAAAGTTCATTTTAGCCCCTATATTATAAAGAGGAAAATTTTACTCCCTATATATTAAAGTTAACATTTTGGTCCAAAACACTCAAGTTGTTGTTAGTTGGCTTAATATTTTGAAAACCTAAAGCATTCTCAGTTTTAAACTCGAGCAAATTAATCTCTCACATAATATTTTTGTGTGTGAATTTTTACATAAAATTTTTAAACATTTGTGAAATCTGAATGAATAATTAATTCTCATTCTAACTTCAAACTCTGTTGTCTTTACTACAATATTATTGCAATTACAAACCAAAACATAAAATATATAAAAGGTTCAATTGAAAAAAATGTACATTGAATTTTCTTAGATTTTTTAGATTTGGAGTGAGATTAAGAGTTTAATTTAAAAAGATCATAAAAAGATCATAAAAATGTTTAAAATTTCACTAATTTTTTCAAAAATATTAAGAAAAAATTGTCATAAAATTATATCAAAATTTCATTTTTTTTTAAATTATCCAATCACAATTAGATATGTGTTATGTATTGACAGAAAATGTCAACACCATCATAGATTATTCTTATTTATCACTTTCAAACTATACATTTAATCAATTACTCTCTCTCTTTTCAAGAGTAATCAATTTGTTGAATTTCAAAATTGAAATGGACTTAAAAGGTTTTTAAACCAAAACATTTCAACCAATTAACTATAACTTTATAATTTGGACCAAAATAGTCACTTTTCAATCATAAACGGACTAAAATGTCTATTTTTTAGGAGATAACTAAAATAAACATTTAGGTATAATACAATATTAAATGTTCCTTATTATAGTAGGACTAAAATAAACTCTTATGTAGAGAACAAAGATTTCTAATAGACTTTTAACTAAGTGTCATATATCAATTTATGGAATATTTTGAGTATTTTATTAATGTGATCCCCCTATAATGAAAAATATATTTTATATGCATATATTTTCAACTTTTCTTGAATTATTTTATCATATCATATTAGTGTCATGTCTCAATCATCCCAAAAAATTGAATGTTTTATCACAATAGTTTTATTTTATTTTATTTTCATAAACATAAATCTTATTCTATTACATATTATTATAAAAGATAAAATTTTGATACACAGGCCGTGTAAAATTAATTTTACACAAGTCTGTATATTTACACTATAAAACACAAA
This sequence comes from Hibiscus mutabilis, assembly GCA_019671005.1. Lineage (NCBI taxonomy): Eukaryota > Viridiplantae > Streptophyta > Magnoliopsida > Malvales > Malvaceae > Hibiscus > Hibiscus mutabilis. The sequence goes on from CM033722.1 coordinate 13,033,686, forward strand.
TCCTAAATTTCTAACTCTAACCCTAAAAAATTAAACCATAAACCCTAAACTCTCAACACTAACATTAAATTCTAAACCATATAATCTAAACCCCTAAACATTAAACCCTAAACTAAAATCTTAACCCCTAAAATTAAAAGGCACGTGTAAACTAAAATTTACCCGGCATGTGTATTAATTTTTTTCCTATTATAAATATAATATTGAAAAGTTTAATCTAACTTCACAAAACCCAATGAGGGCATATTCTAGTAAATATGTATATCTACGTAGTATTTAAAAAGGGGTAAAGTTCACAAATGGTCACTAAATTATGTCTAAAAATATAAAATGGTCATCAAACTTTCAAATGTTACATAATTTTTTGTTTCAAAATGGTCACTAAGCCGTTAACTGTCGTTAATCGGGTGACGTGACAGTTACATAAATTTGAATAATATAACATTTAATATTCTATATTGACACATTTAATCAATTTATTCCTAATTTCACCCTCATTATTGATGTCTAAATTGATTGAATTTGTAAATATTGAGGATTAAATAAATTGTTATACAAATTTTCGTAACTGTTACATCTCCCAGTTAACGACAGGTAATGACCCAGTGGCTATTTTGTAGAAAAAAAAAGTTTAATAACCATTATATAATTTTTGAAAGTTTGGTGACCATTTTATATTTTTAAAGATAGTTTAGTGACCATTTGTGTACTTTACCCTTAAAAAATCACCATTAAACCGGAGGCAGGTCTAGACTAGGTCCGTCCCATGCCAATTTCTTTGAGTAAATAAAAAAATAAATGTTCAAATATAAAAGTATAATTAAATTTTATACCTTGAATTAATTCAAAAATTAAAGTATGAATAAAATACAAAAGTAAAAAATAGAAGGAAAAATGAGGTTGTTTATATTTTCGTTATTTTTTTGGACAAGTATGTATTTTCATTACATTTTATATATAATATATAATTATTTTTAATAAAAAATAATTTAAGCATATATTTTGTTACTAAATAATTAAATATAATTTTAAAAAAATAAATTTACAGAATATAATTGGATTTCACCTTAGTATATAACGATGACAATACAAATAACAAAATAAATCAAAATTAAGAACAAATTAAAATAAAAATAAAAGTAAAAGTACAAAATATTTTTAGTAAAAGTCTATAACTCATCTTTAATGTCTTTAAAAAATAACTTAAAACGAAATAAAAATATAATACATTTCTCGATTATTTTAGTTGAAGCTTTCGAGAAAAGCTAATATTTAAATAAGGGTAAAACTTTGATACACAGGTTGTGTAAAATTAATTTTACACAAGCCTGTGTATTTACACTATAAAAACCCAAATTCTAAACTTTTAACCCTAACCCTAAAAACTAAACCCCACACTCTAAACCCTAAATTCTAAACACTAACCTTAAATTCTAAATCCTACAACCTAAACCCCTAAACCTTAATCCCTAAACTAAAACCATAACCCCTAAAACTAAAAGGCATATGTAAACTACAGTTTACACGGCCTGTGTATCAAAGTTTTTTCCTTTAAATAAATAAATTTAGTTTCATATTTTATGGCTTATTTAAAGGAAACGTTTTTATTTTATTTAAATAAAGATGTAGATGATGAGCAAGCATATTTAGCCGGTTAGCCAAGCTGCTCATCTTTGTTCCCTTATTCCCTTTAGGTCATGGTTCTAAACCCACCAGGAGCACCCTCTTCCCCTCCCCTCTAGGTAAGATTAGGATTAGAATTAGACTTTGTCAAAAATAAATAAATAAAGATGTAGATAAAAGAAATTTTAAAATTAATAAAGAATGAAATTTTATAATTTAAAAACTATTTATCTCTGAGTTATGCTAGATAAATTTTTTGTTCTACTTGAGGGTGAGCATTCGATAAAATCAAGTCGAGTCAAAAACTTTTGAGTTATTCAAGTTGAGGATTCATATTTCATGGCTCAAATTTTATTTGAAATTTCGAGTCATATTGTTCGAGTTTCTTTTCAAATTTAATTGTAAATGTTAATAATGCTATGATACTAATTGATTCTAATTTAAGCGACTTTCTATAACCATATAAGATATATACATATATCGAATAAAGCTGATAGACTCGACTCCAATATGAAAATTCATCCACTAATTACTAAAATTTTAACTTATTTGAGTCTCATTTTATAAGTCAAATTTTATTTAAAATTTTTTCAAGTCCAGTAAAAAAAATTATTTTTTAAATTGAGTTTTGCTTATCCCTAATTCTGTATGACCCAACCAATAATATATTTCTAGATTCTTCGTTACATCAAACCCACACCTACTAGGAGACTAAAACATCAACAAAATAGCTTTTATTCTATGTTACATATATTCAACTCTTGAGAAGTGTAGGCAATTTGCAGGTTCAAGAATTCCAGTGTTTTAGAAAAGAGGAAGGGAGGCATGAGATTTACAGAATCAATTATTAAAGTTTTGGATGAAGTGGAGATCCGGGCACTGCTCTTACTCAGCTTGTCATTGCAAGTAATACTCACGACACTAGGTTCCGTACGAAAACGTTCAAAAAGCACATGGATCAGGTTTCTCGTTTGGTCGGCATACATGTCTGGAGCCATGGTGGCAAGTGTTGCACTTGGCATTCTTGCCAGGGATAGCAGTCCGAATGAAAACTCGATCCAGTCGTTGTGGACGGCATTCCTTCTCCTGCACCTCGGTGGTCCCGACACCATTACCGCTTACTCTTTAGAAGATAATGAATTGTGGCCAAGGCAATTGCTGGATGTTTTATTCTAGATCGGAGTTGCAATATATGTGTTACTGAAATCTTGGAGTGGCATTGGTATTGGGGTGATTGCCCTCCCGGTATTTATTACCGGAGCTATGAAGTATGGTGAGAGGACTTGGGTGTTGAAGCTTTCGAGTACTCAAAATCTTCGGAATTTCTTGATTTCTCAGCCTGACCCCGGACCTGATTATCCTGGATTTATGGAAAAGAAACAGAGCAATGCTGACTTGGAATTGCCATCGCCATCAAGCCTGCCGCCTCAAAGATATTCGGGATCTCCGGACGATTATCTCTCACAAGCTTATTACTTGTTCAATAGGTTCACATATTTATTTGCAGATCTCATCCTTGGCTACGATGAGCGACAAGATTGTCACTCCATGATCTGCGACAAGTCATCATCAGAAGCCTTCGAATTGGTGGAAGGTGAGCTTGGCCTTTTGTACGATGCGCTCTACACCAAGCTAACAGCTCTCCACTTTCGATACCGCGGGTACCGGCGCCGGTCTTTCACCCTCTTTGCATCCCTATTCTCGTTGATTTCATATTCGATTTTCATCTATGACAAAGGCCAAACATCTGACATTTTGATAACATACTTGCTGCTGATCGGAGCAGTTGCTCTCGAGGTTTATGTTTTCGTCTTTCTTATCCTCTCCGACTGGACGAAGCTATGGCTCCTGCGGTATGTAAAAGTAGATCATGTGCGAATCGGGAAGAGATGGTCGAGAAAGATATCAAAGTTCAACATGATCAAGTTTTGCCTCAAAACACTTGATCAAGACACCATGTGGATCAGATTTCAAAAGAAACTCGACATCGAGGAAAAGGTGGCAAAAAGTCGAAATGTAGAGTACGAAGAAGTGGACGCCGAGCTGAAAAGCCTCATCTTCCAAGAGCTTAAACAGAGAAGTGAGAATATCAATAGTTTTTCCGATGTCAAGTCATGCAAGAAACTATTGTGTTACAGAGGAGATTCCGTGCTTAGTAAAATGGAACGCCTCGAGCTTCTTAAATGGAGCACAACCGATGTAGAGTTCGACCACAGCCTTCTTCTTTGGCACATTGCGACTCAACTTTGCTACTATGATGATGTCAAGAGGCCTCAAGGGTCCAATTCTCTGGGAAATCTTAAAAAACACTCGAAAATCAGCAAAGGGTTATCAGAATATATGATGTATCTTCTTGTCATGTGTCCAAATATGCTACCCAAGGGGATTGGTGAGATAAGATTCAAAGATACATGTGCGGAAGCCAAGAGATTTTTCCGACACAAGAGAAACGAAATCGGAACCGAGGTAGATGAAGCTTGCTATAAGTTGTATGAAATTGACACCGATTTATTAGAACAAGTTAAAGGAGACGTGACCAAATCTGTTCTCTTCTATGGCACCCGACTAGCAAAGCAATTGCAGACTTTGGACTTTGAGAAAAAATGGGAGATCATAAACAAAGTTTGGGTTGAATTACTAACATATGCAGCAGTTCACTGTGGGTGGAAAGAGCATGGTCAACAATTGAGGAGAGGTGGGGAGCTGCTAACGCATGTTTGCCTTCTGATGGTACATTTGGGTTTGAGTGAACAATATCAAATTCAGAAACAATACTTCAGAATCCCTGGAGAGAAACGGAGGGAGAATGCTCCACCTGTATGTCGTCCTTTCTTGAAGCTTTTAGGCTTTGTTTATCGGTATACCGTTTAAGTTTGTTTGTTTAGTTTTGAATGATTGATTTGTTTTTAATTTGTGTTGTATTAGTTAAGATTTCAAGAGTTCGTTTAAATTTGAGTGTGTTTTTAGTAAGGATGACCATTTGATCCATACCCGACAGGTTCCGATCCGACCCAATTTTATAGGGTTAAGTTTTTTTAAAGAAAATTTTGGGTGCGAGTCTGATTTTTTGATGATGAGGTCGGGTCGGGTTTGATTTAAGGTAAAAAATTACCCGATCCGAAATAATAGTTTAATTTTATTCTAAATATTTAGGTATAACTGCTACAATGCCCTTTTCTTTATATATATTTTTCAATTATCTCCCTATTTTGTCTAATAAAAATAAATTAATTAATACAATGCTCCCGCTCTATTTGTATTTATTCAATTAGCTTCCTATTTTATCGAATAATAATGAAAATTGATAATTTTTTATGCATGTAGGGTCGGGTCGGGTCGAATTTGGGTTTTTACTTTAGAATTTAAGTTCGAATTTGAGTCAGGTGAGACATAACAAAATGTCAGGCCGGGTTAGGTTTAGATAAATATGCTAAATTTTCTCATCGGATACAAATAGACCAAAAACTTAATTCAACCTGACCATGACTATTCCTAATTTAAAGTTTGTTCATTTTAAATTAAATGAATTTGTTCAAGAATCTTAAACGAATTTGATTATAATGTGTTAGATTTTGTTACATTTATTGTGCTGCTGAACAAATTATTTTTATATAAAAAATAATTTATAAAATCTTAGTTCAACAAAATGGTATTACTTTGTTAAACTTAAATAAAAATAATGTTTTGAAATTTATTTTATTTTATAGTGAGATTAGATGCATTAAATGAAATAAGATCAAAACTAAGAAAATTTTAGGTCTTGTTCGGTTTTACTTTTCAAAACTGTTTTTTGAACCAAAAGTTGAATGGTTTTGCGGAAGATACAATTTCTAGTTTTTTTTTTTACTGTTGTCAAAAAAATTTAAAGTAAATTATTTATTTATCTTCGTGTAAATCACTAATTTTTTTATATTTCCAAATTTTTTTAAAAACAATGCTAAATAATTATTTTTTAAACCAAAATAATTTAAAATCATTTTTTTAATGCTTTCCAAAGCAATGTCAAACGTTTAGTAAGATTTGAATTAGATTCTAGAGTACATCTTTAAAGATTTGAGATTTTGAAAACCTTAATAAAAATAAAACTCTTTAAAAGTTTGTGGTTTTATATTTTACTAGACCATATCCCCTTGGATAAAAATCCTCTGCCACTTTCATTTTTTATACTCCAACATTAAAAAAATTAAATTTTAAGGTCATATTTTGGAAAAGTTAGTTTGAGAAGCCAGAAGCAACCAAAAACACTAAGCTTTTGAGTGTTAAAACCTTGGTTTGTCCCCCAAATTAAATTCTCAAACCTTGGTTTGCCAAAAGCTAGTTTTTCTAGCTTTTGCAAAACTTTATTTTACTCCAAACCTTGGTTTTGCCACCGCAACAAAAAACAAAACCTAAATCTTAAACCACAAGCCTTGAAAGATACATCCTACCCTTAATTTTCTAATCATAAACCTTAAATGTTAATTTTAAATCTAGTTTTTTAGTATGAGTTATAAATAGAGGCACCGAAAAAGACATGCAATTTCTATTCGTGCCCTCGTTATGCTTTAGGAAATTAGAATATCTATATATAAAAGAATAAATATTAATAAATACTAAAATGTTTCATTTTTCAAGTGAATAAATTTAGAAATGAGATTGAATGATTACAAAATTATTTTTCTAATTATTTAAAAATAATAATAAAATTGACTTTTCGACCGAAACTCCTCTATCCCTGAACAGCATTTAAAGGATTCAATGGATTAGCTAAAGCACAGCAGATAAAACAGTAAAACGGTGGTCAAATGTCCGTGATTGATTTGATGACGATAATCACGGACAGTGAGGCTGAGGGAAACCAGCTTCCTTACTTACACATTGTGAATGCTTAACCAAAGATGTTTAGATTATAGTCAATAACATCAGCCTTGGCCCCCTACAACCATACAGGAGATCTTTCAGTGGAGCAAAAGCATCATTGCACATCTTGTTTATGCCATCCTCTGCTTCAGACAATGGCACTTTTGGTCTTGGAAATGGTGATTGCTGCAGCAGTCATAAGCAAAGAAGCTTGCTTCGTCCACGGTGATATTGGCACTGCATCGTTTTATAATCCTCCGTATATTCGTATCATTTCTTTCCTTTCTTCTCTTCTCCAACTTCGCTCAAACAACTCTCCTGTTGGAAGAGCAATTCATCTTCATTCCACCTTTTGATCACGCAGCTACGAAATGTGATGGTAATAGGGAAGAACAGTTTCCACCTGGGAATCTGTTTGTTGCTGTTAGCGAGGGATTATGGGACAATGGTGCTGCTTGTGGGAGGCGTTACAGGTTAAGATGCCTCAGCGGACCCAAGAGACCATATAAGCATAGAGCCATTGACGTCAAAGCGGTGGATTTCTGCCCCGTCTCACCATGCCCCTCTACAATTCTGCTGTCCAGGGATGCTTTTGCAGCTATTGCACACCGGAATGGAAGAAAAATCAATATAGAATATATACAGTAAAACCCCCTCTTCAATTCAGTAATTGAAAAAATTGCACACAAACCTCCTATATTGAACTTTAGTCTCTGAATTTAAACCATGATGATTCATGACGTTGCAGGATTTGAGAAAGTAGCAAGCATGGGCATAATCAGATCAAAGTACCATCTTCTGCCTGTTCAAGAAGAAAATTACATGCAGGGAACACATTACAAGCGTGATACAGATGCTAGCATTTAAGTTGGCTAATTCTTTCTTTGATTGAAAAAAAATATATATGTCAGTCACTTCAGCAATATCTAGACGAAGCTGTTCCATAAAAAGATAGAGATGACATGCAGTAGTTATCTCTGTTACACAACGAAATTTGATGTTGTTTACAAGTAATGCAAATACTATATTATGCTCTAAGATGCAATGTGGGCTATTTTCTTGGACACTGGTCTGAGAAAGAACCAATTCAAAACAAATTTTAACCTACAAGTAATGCAAGTACTATTTTATGCATTTACGCTGGGAAATGATACTTTTTTAAAATATATTTGGTCTCTAAAAACTGATGTCCTTAAATCTTCAGATACCTGATAAAAACAAAAGCAATTGGTTAACCAAGAGGAACAGCTGATAACCTACCTAGACCAAAACTCCATATGCATATATAAAATCATTTGTTAGGAGCAAAAGAACTTTCTCTTCAAGTGTCTCACAATAAAACCACCCAAGTTCATAGTTTGATGACTATTTAAAAAATATTTACACTTGAAAAAGAAATATTCTCAACTTGCAATTGCAAAACCAAAAATGACCAGCAATTTGTTGAATATTGTCTCACACACTACCAAATGCAGAGTTCTGTATGCATAAATCACTTTTCATGAATTATTTTAACAATCACACATTGGTTAATATTCAGACAAAATATATTTATCCGAAAGAAGAGAGATGTAGCCCCATATTGTGAATCCACCATCCTCTACACAATTTGTAATGCATCCAACAAAGCCCATGCATCTTATAGTACTATAAATACGGTAAGAATTTTCTTATCCTACATCAGATAAAAAAAAATATTGCTCCTACAATAAAATAATGAAACCCTTTAGCAAATTTAACCAAGATCTTTAAACTAAATCAGGTTCTCTCATGATCAAAGCTCCATGTGGTATCTAAGGGTAAACATATTAATTTAGAATGTATACCCAATAAATTAGTTTCACGTTTTACTTAGCTTAACTACTTGTATAATCAGAATTCTATTACATACTTAAAGGCTGATGAATGGATTAGCCGGCTGCTTAACTCACTCTGCATTGTAAGAGACTAGTTATCATTCAAGATTACACTCATATTTAAGTGTCAAACAATATACCCATACCTGCACATCATTTCTGCCTCAGAGTCTGTCACTGAAAAATTGGCCTTGGTAGAATGCAATTATAGTTGATCTGGCTGCACAAGCACCAGTAGTGAGAATAGTCCAGTGTTGCCTGTATCTACCCCAGGCTTACAAAAAAGAAAAGAAACAGAAGAATCCTACAAATTACCTAATTAATGAATTTGAAAGAATTGAACAAGGAGCCATATGAGGTGAAAATCTCATGTACGGATCTGTAGAGTGACGGTAAGGGTGACTTATCTATCAACTATTCCACTATCAACCCCCACCCCCCCCCCCCCAAAAAAATTGCCTTCCGTGAAGTTGCCAGAGTAAGATTACACCTTTGTTGCTTTTAAGCTAAAATGACTTTTTAAGGTCTGTGAAGAAAATGTTCGCCATATTGAGTGATTTGGTGGAAGCAGTAGTTAACCACCCTCCTTATTCAATACTCACCGGTTAAATCACGAAACTATTATTTTCGTTTCCATGAGTCTTTCTAGTAAAACGAGATCATGTGTTTTACTTTGGACTTTTCCTCTATTTTGCAGATACTTTGAGATCTTCGTTTTGGTTTTCATGTCTGCACCGTTTAATCAAGGTCCGCAAAATTACTGATGCCTCGCAAGTTATTCCACAAGGTAGCCATTGTCTCAAAAGTTCTGAGTACTTCAAAGCAATTTGAAGTTCCTGTTCATTTAAATCATCGGAGATTACGTTCCTCCACTCCTTTGATTTTCCCTCCAAACAAATTCCATGTAGAAAGGCAGCATTAGAAACAGGGTCAGGAAGAAGGCCGTTGTTCATCATCCTATCTTTTAATTGCAAAGCAATTCTAGTCATTCCATTTTGGCAAAGGCAGAGGAGGATGGAGTTGTAAACAGCAGCTCTTGGAGCCAAACCATCGGATATCATCATATTATAAGATTCAAGAAAAAGAGATTTCTTCCCCAAAGACTGGTTATCCAGAATTGCACCTGGACTGTTTGTGATGCCATTTACAACATAATTGTAAGTAACATCATTAGGAATGCACTTTTTAGACAGCATCAATTCAAAGTAGAAGACTGCTTTTGCAAGTTTACCTTCCTTGCAAAAACTCCCAACAAGTATAGTGTATGTGACTACATTAGGTTCTAAACCACAAGATTTCATCTCTTTAAAAGCTTTTTCAGCAGTACTGAAATCTCCAATTCGACAAAAACCATTAATCAGAGAGGTATACGTCACCACGTTAGGCTTGCGTTTTCTTTTCACCATCTGTCCAAACATCCTTAGTGCACCACCAATGTCAAGCTGCTTTATGTAACCATCTATAATTGTAGAGTAAGTGAACTCATCTGGGGTAAGATGTGCTTCTACCATTCTAGTAACACAAAACAGTGCTTCATCCATCCTTCCAAATTTGCAGAAACCCTTAATCATGGCATTGTATCCCACAACACCAGGATCCATGCCTTTTCCAATCATGACATCAAAGAGTTTCTTTGCCTCATGGAGATTATCATCCCTGATGAACCCATCAACCAGAGTTGCATAAACAAATGCATCAGGAGGCACATTTTGGTCAAGCATCTCTCCAAGGAGGACTTTGGCAGCAGACAGTTTTCCTTTCTTGCAAAGTCCATTCATCAAAACGTTATATATCCCAGCATCAGGCAAAACTCCCCTTTCAAACATCCTGTGTCGAATTGTTAATGCAGCATCCACCTCTCCCATTGCAACAAGTCCATGGACAAGAGCTCCAAAAGCTACTACATCAGGCTTATGCCCCCTCTCTGACATTTCAATAAGCAAATCCAGTGCCACCAGATATTCTCCTATTCTACAATAGCCTTTTATCAAAGGGGTATAACTAATTTTATTCGGTACCAATCCTCTCTTCTTTGCCTGTTCCAGAAGCTGACCAGCTGTCTGAACCCTCCCATCCCTGCATAAACCACTAATAAAAGTGTTATACGTAACAATATCAGGTTGATATCCACTCTCAATCATCTGTTTTATGGTGTCTGTCACATTAACTTTAAAACCATGCTTCAATTGTGCATCAAGAATAGTATTATGAACTTGAGTATTAATAGAGATGCCCATTTCTTTCATTTCTTTCAAAAGCCTGTCAATAGCAATAAAATCCCCTTTCTTACAAAAGCCATTTATCATAGCTCCATAAGTCTCCAATGTAGGCAAAAATCCCTTCATTTTCATCCTCTTAAAAAGTTCATTAGCTCTTTCAACATCACCTTTAGTAGAATACCCATCAATTAACGTATTATAAAAAACAACATCCGGGACACACCTTTTTCCCCACGTATCTTCAATCAATTTTTCACCTTCCTCAACCTTCCCTGTGTTACATAAACCCTTCACCATTATACAGACACTATAATTATCGACACAGCCATCTCTTACAATCATTTCATCAAACACTTTACGGGCGATCTCAACTTTATTTAACCTCACAACTGAATTAAGTAACGAATTACAAGCAATCAGACTAGGAACAGAGTCATAAATTTTAACCACAGAATGAAACAGCTCAAGAGCTTTATCAACAAAACTATAATCCGCATAAACGCGAATAAGAAAGCTTAAAGCTTCATGTGTAGGCTTTATTTCTTCCTGCTTCATGTTCTCCAGCGCATTGTCGATCTCGGAAAACAATTTAAACCTAGCTAGGAGCTCTAAAAAAGAAGAATAAGCCAACCTATTGAGGGGAAAATGATGGGGTTCTTGTTTAGAAACCCAATGAAAGAACTTTATACCTAATTCTACGTCGTGTATTTGATCAAACACGTAGTGGGCAATCTCCGAAACGCGAGTTTCTTCATCGGAGAAACGGTTTTCAAGGGAATTTGGCCATTGTGGGTGAGTTTTGAGGATTTTAATGGTTTCGTTGATGAGGTTTTTGAGATGGGGAGGAACGCGAAAGGGCGAAGAACTGAGCTTTGGGGTGCGGAGAGGTTTGATGCGAGACAGAAGGGTTTTAGACATTAGGCGTGGAAGAAAGAATGGAAAAAAAGAACCAACAACCCGCAGAGCACCTGATATTTGACACTTAAATGGCTTAAAACCGGTAAAAAAATATGCTTCAAATCCCTGTACTCTTTGTATATTTAAACTTTAGCCCTTTTTGGGATTTTAATCTTGGGTAAAATACATCACAAGTCACTTAATATAAATTTTGTAACAATTAAGTCACTCTACAGTTAAAACATGATTAATAGTTTTAGTCCCAAATTTATGCATTATATCAATTTGGTCCTAATTCAAAAATAATTCAATAAAGTTAACCCCTTATATTTATAAATTTCGACAATGCAACCTTCTGACACACCCTCCGACCACTTGTCGACTACATTCTATTATCCTTCAGCTCGATAATCGAAAGATGTGTGTCAAGAAAAGGGTGGAGATAGCAGTTGCAGAGAACGAGGACGTTACCACAGAGGAAGTTGGCAACCAAGAAACTGTCACCAAGGACAACCAAGTATAACGCAGAATTTTGAGAAAAAAAAAAAAAAACTAATTCTCGAGCCTTAACGGATTTTGTCCGTTTCTAAGAATATAAATAAGAGAGCATGTGAAATGCAAAAGAACTATCTGTAAACCTTAAATATTTCTCCAACTTCTTATCTACTGTCTACTTTCTTCTTTTATTTCTATCTTCTCTTATTTCTGGTTACTGTCACATTATAATTTGGTGCTTTCATTGACTTTACTACTATGATAAATCACACTGAATCTATCAAGGCGCTGCAGGATACAACCACACGACACGAACAGGTGCTTACGTCTCTTAAAAACCACGCTGAGGATCAGAAAATATGGAATGCAAGCACTCAGACTACCCTTCAGGATATGGCACGTCAGTTACAAATTATATCAGCACAGTTCGGAACCTCTACAACAATGTCTGGCACCAGTACAATTATTGGGGATTTTGTGGTAAATCGTGGCAAGACTAAGGTACATACTAACTCAGATGACGCTTTTCCATTTGCTCCAAAAACGGTACAAGTTGAGTTACCCATATTTACCGGCAAGGATCCAGAGGAGTGACTTGCCTCCGAACATAATTTCTTTAAGTTCTATGGTACAAAAGATCATTATCACGTCATCATGGCTTCCTTTCGAATAGAAAGAACAGCAAAAAATGGTTTCGATGGATGCAACACCAACGGCAACTAGCCGGCTAGAATTATTTGGTCGAAGCGATTCAGCGATGTTTTGCTATACTAGAGATTGAATCGTCGGAGGGTCAACTTTCTAAACTCTTCCAAACCACAACCATAGAAGATTACCAAACACGCTTCGAGGATCTAGCCTTGAGAAACAATCTTTTTAATAAATTTCTTATGCAATGCTTTGTGTCGGGGCTTCGGTCTGATATCAGGCATGAGGTGTTGGGTTATCGATCCATTTCTATGAACGAGGTATCGGCGTTGGCCCAATTTCATGAAACCAAAATTCAGGAGACATGGAAATTATTTAGCCGAGTACTGGGTCTGAAATTACCACCCCTACTACCGACATCAACCTTAATTTCTACTAGACCTAAAGCACATCCAGAACGACCCCCTCCATTAGACAACCACACAATCTCCCCGAACCCTATGCAACCTCGCTGACTTTTGACTACTGAAGTTCAAGCACGAAGAGAAAAAGGGTTGTGTTATTATTATGATACAAAATTCGTTCCGGGTCACAAATGCAAGGATCCTCAGTTATTCCTCTTGGATGATGAACTTTAGGATGAGCAACTAGATACGGGGACAGGTTCGAAGATGAATGACAACAATGAACTAGAGGAATCTGAAGATATGGTACGTGAACAATATTTAATTTCCTTAATCACTCATTTTTGTCCGTGTTTTAGTATTTTTAGTATTATTGTAATAGTAATATTATTAAGTTTAAAATAAAAATGAGGGTAAAAAAAGAAAAAAAAGTTGATTAAAGTGTAAAAAAAAAAGGGGGAATACAATGCGTGGAGCTTAGTGCTCCACGTCACCCCGTAAGAACGCCCATTTACCTATAAATATGAGGCATGAAGAGCAATTGAGGGGGCAGCAGAGAAGAGCCGGTAATGGCCCCAAATAAGAGAGCCATGCTCTCGGGTAGCCAAGGACCGGGGCAATGCCCTCGCTCCTAACCGGTTCGATCGGGGTCCTATTTTTGGATCCGATCTAGTTAGTTTTTGAAGGGATTGTGGTAGATCTCGGTGGGAGTCAGTCGGGGTTCGGACTCCTATTTAGGTATATTTTTATTTATGTTGTTTGATTTAATAAAATGTTGTTTAATTTTGTTCCTATTTTTAGTTGGTATGTTTTATATTAGTATTTTATGCTTTGTATTTATTTATGTTTTAGATTAATATTTTATTTATGTTAGATTTGTTTTTATGTGTTAGGTTAATATTTATGTTTTAGATTAATATTTTATTTATGTTAGATTTGTTTTTATTTATGTGATAGATTAATATCTATGTATGTATGTTTTAGATTAGTATTTTATTTATGTTAGATTAGTATTTTATTATGTTAGTATTTATTTATATTTTTATCGCATTCTATTTATTTATATTTGCTATGTTTCTAAGTTTGCATAACGGAATACTATTTGTCAATGCGGTGCCCTTTTATTCGAGCGTAAACATATCCAGTATCAAACGCAGTGATGGTGGTTTATCAGTTTATTCTCGAATAACGGGGCCCTTAAAATCTACTCGCACTTATAACCAAATTTTAATTTAATCGTCACTTTAATCCGAAAAGTTTAATATTAATAAAGCGGTAATTATTAAAGTACCAATTTTGGGCGGTGTGGGGGTGCTAATCCTTCCCCATCCGTAACCGACTCCTGAACCTGATATTTTTAAAAACTCTGGTTTTTATGGTGTCCGACCTATCTTAGTGGCCGGTGCCGACTCCATTTTTTTAAATAATACATTTTTTTTCTAAAACCCCAATGGAAGACATTTCTTAAAATATCCGAAAGACCTCAAACACCTTAAAACCTCATTTTTTAGTGAAGAACAATCGAAAAAGAAGATCGTTACATATGGCAACTCCGCTGGGGACCATTTTTTTGTTTTCAAAAATAAAAGAGAGTCGAGCTTTTTAAATAATTATCGCTTTACTAATATTGGAAATTTTGGATTAAAGTGACTATTAAATTAACATTTGGTTATAATTGCGCGTTTATTTTAACACATTTAAAATTTAGCATATAAACCCGCCCTTTTAAGTGGGGGAAAATGCTAGTGCTTTCGTGTGGATATCGTTTCTCCGTATGGGCCTAGCAAGTACCTTCGGGGCTCGAGTACCTTATGCTTTCGTGAGGATATCATTCCTTCGTATGGGTATAAGCGAATGGGTCCCCCTGAGTTGAACCCGGTTGAAAGGAGCCTATAATGGGTGATGACCGGGGGCCTTGCTACTCTTAGTAAGGGACAACAAGGATAATTCGGGTACCTCTTAGCACTAAAACTACATGTAGAGAATATAGAAAACCCACCCTTCTAGAGCCATGCGGATAGCTTAGGTGTTTTAGACGGGATAAATAGGATTGCTCTACTTGTTGCCTTATCTACTTCGCTTTTTATTTATGTATCTATTGATCTTATTCGATACTAACTCATTTCTTTTTTTATTTTATTTTTACTTTACACATACTTTTGTTGCATTAGCATTCCATGATATAAAGGTGTTGGTTCAAGTGGTTTGCCCGATCAAAAATCTTTCATCATGGATAAAAGGTATCTCAAAAACAGCCGTCAGACATTGGTCAGAAGTCAACCAGTGGGCCCAAGGTAACAGTTTGCCGAGTGAGCGCATAATGCGAGGATATACATATAAGAGCCTACAACAGAATGACCTATGGGAGCTTAAAGAGATTTGGGAATGATGGGATCGACGACTACAAGACCTATATTCTGATACTTATAGCGACATAACACATTTAATGTATATCATGGTTAATCAACCTTTGCGGCGAGCCACTTTTCAATTTTGGAACCTTGCTGCTTCACTTTCAACAGACATGACATGATACCCATGGTAGAAGAGTACACAACCTTGCTCAACAAGAAGAATATTAAAAAAGATTGGATCTATACGAAGCCACCAAGGAACTAGAATTATCCATTGAAGCTCAAAACCTTTGCCAAGATGAGTGACGATTGGGTCAATGTCCTGATTCAAAGTCGATGAGACAGTCTAGCCTGTGCATGGGAGTGTATTCGAGATATCATACCCGCACACTCGGAAGAGGCGATGAAGATAGACATGTTCTCTTTAGGGATACAGGGTTTGATCATTTTCTCGAGGGTTCTTGGAAACATCGACATAGCCATCTTGGATCTGTTTGAACGCGTAAAGCGGAAGGCAAACCCGGTACCGACGATTTTAACCGAGACTTCCATTTCCTTGAGTGCGACCCAAAAACATGCAGAGTGGCATATTTGTAGAAGTCTTCTTTTCTGGCTCCAGAATCTGGACCCTTTAATTCCTATGAAAGTCGTTTAAAAAGGGTGATTACCAGCAGAATCAACGCCTTTATTTGCATTCATTTTATATATCATGACATGGTGTTGATTCAAGAACGGTTCATTTAAAAGGCTTTCAAAATAGAAAAAAAGTTTGCTTTACCGAAAACGATAATATTACAGTATCAAGTTAGGCCGAGCAAAGACCAATCGAGAAAGAAGACGGTCCGATAGTAAGGCACGTGCGGCGCAGATGATTCAGTAAGGACTACAGAACACTAATTTTAAAATCTTTACATTTAACCCTTTGTAAAAATCTCAAAGATTTTAATTTAACCCATTCAAAAAAATTGGAAAATATTATTATTGTGTTTTGAATTCTTTTCCCTCCTAAAACTTAAAAAAACAAAAAAAACTAAAATTTTTATTTTTTTAAGTAAGTTAAAACTTTTTGATAATAAGAAAGGGAAAATCTTTAAACCAAATGATCTTTGAGAATTTTAATGTAAACCCAAAAGTTTTAAAGACTTTAAGTAGACCCCCTTTGGACCGCTAGGATCCAACCCTATTTAGACGCATTATTCGAAGATCGGTTTGTTTGCACCCATATCAACCGAAGAAGAAACTCTTGTCTGCATTATGCCTACACTTGTCAATGTTTTTTAGAATCCAAAGCATGAAGATCATGACGTCACAAGTCTATGGAGTAGCATAAGAGGAGAAGACGAGGTCACCCATCATCCTGAAGACGATGTCGAGACGTGGAGCACGAGCTTTGCTTCCCGAAGTCAAGATCTCCAGAAGGAAGCTAATTGTTACCTGTAATTCATTATTAGTTTTTTTGCAACCAGACATTTTTTTATTAAACGAAAGTTTTTTAAGGATTGTTCGAGAATCAACACCGCATTTGCATTCATGCATTGCATCACATTGTACAGTCATGACATATTTTACATAGCATTATCATTACCTTGCATAAAATTTTTGGGGAGTAATCCAAAGACCAATTAGAGTTTTATGTGAATAAAAGAATTGAACACACTCAAAAATCAAGATTTGAGTAGTTAGAAGATGGGATCAAGAAAAAAAAAGAAGAAGTTTGATGACTTCGATGCAAGAAAACTCTGTTTGAACCCTGATTTGGTCATTCCTCCAGATTTCAAATATTCCCAGATTTGCGCATGATAACGGAACAAGATGCCCCAAGATTCACCTGACCATGTTCTGCAAAAAGATGGAGGGATGCATTGAGAATGAAAAATTACTGTTCCACTGCTTCCACGACAGTCTAGCAAGACCCACCGTGATATGGTATAATTGTTTGAGTAGAGACCAAGTTCAGTCATGTGGAGACTTAGCCGATGCCTTTTTGGGCCAATATAAATATGCTTTGGGTATAGCACCAAGTCGTCAGTATCTCCAGGGTACGAAGATGAAACCTGATGAAGGCTTCAAGGAATGTGCTTTGAGGTGCCTGTGTTTAGCGGCCCAGGTGCAGCCTCCCGTAGACGAAGAGGAAAATGGCTTCCATGTTTCATGCCACCTTTCATATTTCTTCTTTGATAAGATGCTCGAGAAAATGAAGGCCAGCTTTGAGGACTTCATGACAGTCGGAGAGAGAATCGAACATGCACTCTGGGACTTAAGTTTAAAGGCCAGACCTACCTAGGAGTAGAAGAAAAGAAATAGATAAACGGGTACCACTTTCAAGATTCTCATAACGGTAAGAGAATGAGGTATGATAATCCATCCGAATCACTGAGAGAAATTCATCGAGCAAGTCTGAAAATATTTGGGGTACTCATTTCAGACATATTTTCACATTTGGTCGAAGGTTAACAGCTAACCCCTAGGCCGATGAATATTACACCTGACACATTTGCCCACAACTTTGACCTGAATAATGCATATGAGTTTTATGTGGGGGCATTGGAGCATGGCACCGAGAAATCCATAAGCTGGTAGGCGAGGGAGTCCTAACATAAGAATTGATCTAGCAAGGAAAAACAAGAGAAATGGCAAGCCTACACTACATTGAAAGGGCCAAAATGAGTTAGTACTTGGGAGGTAGTCCGAAGGTCCCTATGGTTTCCCTATCAGTTCACAAAGAAATTCTCAATGCTTTGAAAAAAAACTCTTAAACAAATATTTTTTTCACATTTCCATTTAGAAAGCATTTTTGTATTCTTTGATTCTTTAAACATTTCATTCATTGTTATGAGGTAGTTTTTGATTTTCCATACACATATACACATTTTTTGAATGGACATATGTATATATCATTTCTATACCAGGTCCTTGAATCTCAAAGGCAAGAATACCTGTGGTTCAAATTCGGAAATCAACTCTAAGTTGTTTATATTTAGAAGAAATTGAAAGTTGTGAGGATATTGCAAATGTGATTATCTGTTAATCCACTTAGGCCAACAGAGGAACAATGCGAGTGTTTAGACAATGGGCAGTTCCCATTTTAGGAATTTTCCTTCTCAAGAACTTTTCGTTTAAGATCCTTGAATCAATAGTTGACCCTAAACCTTTAACCCTGAAGGCTTTCTCAGGACATCTATGAATGGAAGGACGAATGGTATTCTTTTACTTTACTAAGAGAAAGAGATCCAACCAGATAGATTGGACATGAAGGCCATAGAACTACTAGAGAAAAATGGATGAAGACAAGTTTATGCTCAGAAAGTAAACCAAGCAACATAAGAAATGGCAATCAGAAGGTCGAAGCAATCAAGAGCGAGTACACTAAGTTAAATAGTGTAAGAAGAAGATACATGAAAACTCTACCGTTCGATGGGCACCAGTTTAGAAGAGCTGGGTAGAATTGATTATGTTCAAGCGGGAAGAAGCGACAATGTGCGGTATAGATACAGTTTGATTCGAGAATACATCCACAGACTCGAAAAAGAGGAAAGAGACTCTAGGCTGAAAACCCAAAATAGGTAGTCTAAAAAAGAGAAAAAAGAAAGAAAAAAAATAAAGAGACAAGAAAAGAAAAAAACAAAAAAAAAACAAAAGAAAAAGAAAAAGAAAAAGAGAGATTACACTCCACTGTTTGAGTTTACTAAAAGGTATTCCTAGATAAAAGTGTTTAAAAAAAGAGAAATGAGTAGAATTTTATGGGGCACTCCGCTGTAGTGAAAAGCTCAGAAGGTGGTTTTATGCTCCATCCATCTTTTAAGTCAAAGTGGAGTAGCTACATAAGTGATATATTCAAATCATGACTATGCCGAGTAACTCGGGGTTCTGTTGTATGCTTCATCATTATCCTCGAGACGAAGGACTGTGATGAGTTGAATTCCCTTAGAAGAAAAAAAAGAAGAAGAGAAAAAAAGGAAAAAAAGAAAAAGAAAAGGAAAGAGAGAAAAAAATAAAAAAAACAAAAGGAATAAAAAGAAAATATTGTATATACTTCACACAAGATTAAACAATACAAGATCAAGACTTCAACTGTAAGAAATGAGCAAGAGATGCATAAAGAATCCACTATTTTGAAGATTTATATAGAAGCTTGAATTGAAGCCAAGTCAAGACAAGTCGGCCCGAAGATTGCCAATTTCAAAAAGGGAAATGACCTTTTAGGGTGAAAACCCAAAAATGGGCAATCTAGAGCGACTTCGAAAATGAAGAGGAAATAGTAGTCTGCCTGAGCATGTTGACATCAATATCCAACAAAAATACACTAATCTGAAGATACATGAGAAGGAAGTGAACTCTAGGGTGAAAACCCAAATATGGGCAGTCTAGAGCAATCCAAATAAAAGAAGAAGAAAAAAGAAAGAAAGAAAGAAAGAAAGATGAACATTTCATCTAGGCATACCAATCACGGTAACTCCCAGAAATGTACATAATTATAACCCCCTTGACTCGGCCTAGACGCCCAACCGAACCAAGAAGGCTATATTAGGTTTACCGTGGCAAATCGAAGAGATACAACCAAACCCGGTCTATTTTTTTCTTTTTATCTTATCTAGATGCCAATTATTAACCCTACATGTTCGTGCAAACATTAGGTGCAACCCCAACTCAATCGGGCATCAATTTAATATCCAATCGATCACATTTGTAAATAGGGACCAAATTGCAAATACTTAAAATTTTAGGATTAAAACTCATTTTTATGTTACCAATCTTTAATTAGTTAGATTCCAAACCTTCATCTCAAATTTTAGCTCAATTTGATCATTCTACCACATATAATTGCATCGACAAGATTTAGGGACTAAAAAGCAAAGAAAGCAAAACTGGCAAAATAACATTAACAGGAAAAACGACCATCCGTTTCGAAATGGGTAAGCCCGTACCGATACGGTTTGAAACACACCGTTTCGATACACCACCAAGCTGTTTCGATACTCCTAACTGAAATACCGAGCTTTTGAAATATTTTAAACCGTACCGATACGGTTCCTTAGGTGTTTCGATACGCGGGTTCGAGTTACAAAAGTGAATTCTAGAGGCTAAAACTCATATCGAAACACCCATCCCCGTACCATTATGCCAGGCCAAATTTGCCTAGGCGTATCGAAATGCCCCGGACCCGTACCGATCCCTCAAGCCTGAAATTGCCTAGCCGTACCAATAAGGTCCCTCGCATATCGGTACGCCTGGGCCTGTAATGTCACATTTGGCTAATTTTTCATCCCAAAAGCATACTTAAACCACTCTAAGATGCTTTAAACACAATACTAATGTGTCAAACATATCTCATGCCAACTAGTATCACATATCTAACAACACTACAAGGATTCATGCATCAAATAGGAAATCTATAGGCATGCTTCCTAATATGCATCCAACCAACATATCAAAAGGTAAACCAGTAGCAAAAACAATCCTTAAAGGCCATTTACAACCCAAGAGCAACTAAAGAAACATGCTTAAACAGAGAGTTTCACAAAACATCTCCCAAAACACAACAAGTACCACATTGCCATTATTCATTATAGTCTAAACCAAAACATACTTTGGAAACAAGTCTTGCCAAGATCCCTTTGTTTCTTGTTGCCTTCCAAAACCTCAATTATCTGCATTGATGGACAACGAGAGCATAAGCACACAAGGCTTAGTGAGGAGTGCTCAAAACAAACACCATCAATGCATTTAAAACCATTTACATGACATCATTCTTTAAAACATCATCATGCCCCTCATAAAACATGCACTTTACATCATTTAAAACCAGCATGTTAAACTATATGTTACATGTATCATTAAACAACAACAAATCACATTGCTAACCTTCCATTTAAGCCTTCCCATGCATTACTACCAAATGCAAAGCTTAAGGAGAAACATGTATAAACCACATTATACAACATAAACATTTCAATGATACATTAACAATTATATTGGCTTTCAAGTGATCATTAATAAGTTCAATAACAAAAGAGTTCATTGGATACACGGATTCAACAAGTGTTAACCCAATACTTCAAGCCATCTCAACCGGAATATCAATACAATCACAATCGCTGTACATTAACAACCGGGAACAATAATAACCGGGTACCATAACAACCCACGGGGACATCCACCCCAATCATCGATTAGACGCTTAATCCACTAACGGGAGTATTCGATACTGTTTAAACCCTATACCGTTAGGGTACTTGGATAGAGTATTCGGTACGCCGTATAAAACCCTCAACATCCAAGGCGACTTATTTACAGTGCACTCAATCCTATGGCCGGCCAACTATATCCGATAACAATTTTAAAGCCACATCACTTGCCAATATAATTAACCAAATAACATTTACCTCACTGTTTTTAACAAGCATTAAACCATGCCATTTCCAAAGCAACAACCATGCTTTAAAATACAAGTATAAACCACATACTTACAAAGATCACTTACCATGTGCATCATTCAGCATTTCATGCTTAAAAACAGTATATCAAATACTTTAAAACATGTTTAAACAATAGGTAACGTGTAAATTAAAACAACTGCATAAAACCATTTCAAGCTAGCACGACCGAGAGAGAAAACCACTTTATACTTACTTTCGAGTCTAGGTAAGCGTTTCAAGCTTTACCTTAACTCCCAAAACTCTGTTCTCAAAACATCAAAACGCTTTAAACCACATTTTCACTCATCGATACGCGAAACCTCGGTTCGCAGATGCGAAATCAAGATCTGAAGCCTCCAACGCTTCTCCAAACACTTCCAGATCAATATCCCTTATTTTTACCACAAAACAACAGATGATTAATGCATTATAATGCATTCCAAACACAGCAACCACAATCATTCTCGGATTCTCACAAAACCTCCATAATTAACCCTCCACAACAATCGAAAACATAACCAAAACACTTAGATTCACAACCCAGCCAACATCTATCAAACTAACATCACTTTTAACACCAAAACACATATAAAAATAGATTCAAAACAACCTACCACCTTCAGCAACCTTACAACCATATAAACACCACGAAACCTCAAAACTAACAACCTAAACAAATAGAGATTCTTAAGTTTCGGGATTCCATTGATAAAAATCACTTATCAACATTATTAAACATCCAAAATATGAATCAAAACAACCTTACTTACTAGAAGTCAGATCCAATTCGCGAATCAACACATTTTCCCCAAATAACTCAATTAAACATTGGAAAATCATCAAAATCATATTAGAAACACAAAAACAAGGATCAAATACTTGGGAATTTCAATAAAGAACCATACAATAGAGGAGATCTCAGACTTTATCCCTATTGTGAAGTTTCTCCCTCAATTGATTTGTGAAAAACTAAGAAAACACAAGATTATTATAAGATTTTGTATAGACAATCTTTATAAAACAATTTGAAACAATAAAATCAAGTTAGCAACCACCTCACCTCAGGAAATTTGATGAAAAACTGAGTGTTTGGCTGAGGAGAGAATGGAGAGAAAAAGTTGAGAGAAAATGACGTGAAAGATAACTAACTTTTTAACAAAATCCTCTTTAATTATTAACTAAACCACGTGTTAAAATAAGTCAAATCAAGGGAGAAATCATTAGAAACCAATTGGTAAAATAGCTCCTTAAAGATTCTAAGTATTTGACCCTTTTCATTTTAGTCACTAGAAATTCACAAATTTCAAAACGTTCATTTTGGCCACTAACCAAAATGTCCATCTTTTGAAACCCATTTTTCAAAATTGATTCCACCATTATTAAATACATAATTAATAATGATTTTTAAGCATTTTCCATAATTTTTCCAACACCAAAAATATACGATCCCGAAACCGACTCAAATCTCTACTCCAGTCCACTAGAGCATCTAATAAACCACCAAACCAGTAAGCCCTAAAGCCAAGGCGTTACAATAATACTTCATTCAAGGAAATTTGGAGGATCCACCATTTTTTACCGAAAACAATCATCAATACATAGCCAGAATGCAAGGCATACCAAAAGAAAGAGAGTGAGGAAATGAACTCTAGGGTGAAAACCCTAAAACGGACAGTCTAGAGTGATCCCAAAAAAGAAAAAAAGAATACTCCATGTGAGCATATCTATATCATACGAACATATAGATACGGCTTCGTCTAACCATGAACCAAATGCCTACAGTACAAGCCTCCAAAGACCATTCTGATCATCTAGAGATATCCAAGTTGAATGAGAATGTCTTCAGATTTCATTATGCCTATAAGGGTTAACCTTGCTTCAAGGAATGTCAAACTTCGAAGTGCTTGATCGACACCCAAATGAGGGAAGAATGAGGCATGGTGAGTTAGTGAAATTAAGAGAGCCGCCTTAAAATGAGTTAGAAATTAGGTATGAGATTGTGCCTCTTGAAAGCCTAATAGACTAAAAGAAACTATACATTTGCGTATATCTCCACAATAGTCATGATCTTATAAATATGCGCTTCATTAGAGTTGATCTCTGGCAATTTGAAGTAGATGTGTTATGGTGTTTGATATTTTGGGGGCAAACATGTTTTAAAAGGTTTAACATTTTCTCCCAAAGTTTTGATATTTACCATTTCCCCCAAACATTAGTTTTTAAAATGTGTGGCAATATATTTCGAATTGTGTTTACCATTCTCCAAACATTAATTTTCAAAAATGTTTGGCTTTAAAAAAAGAGAAAAAAGAAAAAAAAGATGTTTACCATTTGTTCCAAACAATGTTTTTAAAATGTTTGGTATTCCCTCCAAGTTATGATTTTCAAAATGATTGTTATCTTTTCAAACAATCATTATTTTTTGTATTGAAATATACACAAGTAAATTGCCTTTTGTATTACTTTAAAAATGAATGATGGTGAGATTTAAAGCATATGGACCGAGAGTTAGTTCCCGTCGAAATGCTACTAGGAGATCAAGGATGAGCTCAGGGGATGAAAGTATTTTTGCTCACCCTAGTGATTAGAAATAGATCAAGGCTCTGTATGATGGGTCAGGAAATTCGAAGCAGTGGAACCCGTGATTGAATGAGGCAACGCCAAGCGGAGAAGATAACAAGGGTACTTATAAGAATAATATAAGGACCAGAAGATCATTTATGAAGACAGGTGATAACCTTGAAGATAAGGAAGCCTTCCGCACGAAAGATTTGAAAGCATGTTAATTCGGATTTCGAAGTGATTGATCAAATGAGGATTTAAGAGCATACAATGAAGAAGTAAATAGATGAAGAAATCTGATGAACAACCTTTCAGGGTGTAAGACTTTAGAACAGAAAAAGATTGAAAGAAAAAAAGAAGAGAACAGAAAAATAAAAAGAAAGAAATAGATAGAGAAGAGAAAAAGAAAAAAATAAGAAGAAAGAGATAGAGAAGAAAAAAAGAATTATAGTACGAAAGGATTAAAAGATATGAATGCGATAAATAATTGATCAAAGGGCATGCTGCGACAGAAGAGAAAGAAATCCGAAGAACGACCATTTCAGTGCGCAAGACTATAGAACAAAAAAAGAGGGGGAAAAGAAAATAAAAAGAGAGAAAAGATAGCAAAAAAAGAAAAAAAGAAGAAAAAGGAAAAGAAAAGAGAGAGAAGAGAGTGAGAGAAGAATGAAGAGAAAAAAAAAGAAAAGAAAGAAAATAAGAAAATAAGAAGAAGAAGAAGAAAAAGAAAGCATTACATTACATGCATCATATAGATAGAGGCATGTCAATTTTTGCTTGTTTT
This sequence comes from Hibiscus mutabilis, assembly GCA_019671005.1. Classification (NCBI taxonomy): domain Eukaryota; kingdom Viridiplantae; phylum Streptophyta; class Magnoliopsida; order Malvales; family Malvaceae; genus Hibiscus; species Hibiscus mutabilis. The sequence continues at coordinate 13,058,783 of CM033722.1, forward strand.
GATAGGTATTTAAAGAATTGTAAAAAAGTTTGAAGAAGTAGATTTCATTAAATAAAGAAAGATGTCGGCAACCATAGTAGCGTGAGGCCAGATGACGGTAGCCAAAGTAGTGTAAAGTCGAATATTAAGTCCTTCGGGCCATCAGTAAGACCTTCGGGCATGATGATAAGACCTTCGGGCCACCAGTAAGTCTTTCGAGCATGGTGATAAGTCTTTCGGGCCATCAATAAGTCCTTCAGGCATGATGCGGCAGCCATAGTAGCGTAAGGCTAGATGTCGGCGACCATAGTAGCGTAAGGCCAGATGACGGTAGTCAAAGTAGTGTAAAGCCGAATATTAAGTCCTTCGGGCCATCAGTAAGACCTTCGGGCATGATGATAAGACCTTTGGGCCATCAGTAAATCTTTTGAGCATGGTAATAAGTCTTTCGGGCCATCAATAAGTCCTTCGGGCATGATGCGGCAACTATAGTAGCGTGAGGCCAGAAAGTTCGACAGCCATAGTAACGTGAGTCCAGAAAGATCAGTAGCCATTTTTAGCGTGAATCCCTCAAATTTGAAGAAAGTTCGGCAGCCACAGTAGCGTGAGTCCAAAAAGATAGATAGCCATTTTCGGTGTGAATCCCCAAATTTGAAGAAAGTTCAACAGCCATAGTAGCGTGAGTCTAGAAAGATAGGTTGCCATTTTCTGTGTGAATCCCCAAATTTGAAGAAAGTTCGGTAGCCATTTTCGGTGTGAATCCCCAAATTTGAATAAAGTTCGACAGCCATAGTAGCGTGAGTCTAGAAAGATCGGTGGCCATTTTCGGCGTGAATCCCCAAATTTGAAGAAAATTCGGTAGCCATTTTCAGCATGAATTCCCAAATTTGAAGAAAGTTCGGTGGCCATTTTCAGCGTGAATCCCAAAATTTGAAGAAAGATTTCGGCAGCCATAGTAGCGTGAGTCTAGAAAGATCGGTGGCCATTTTCAGCGTGAATCCCCAAATTTGAAGAAAGATCGGTAGCCGTTTTCAGCGTGAATTCCCTAAATTTGAAGAAAGATTTCGGCAGCCTTAGTAGCGTGAGTCCAGAAAGATAGGTAGCCATTTTGGCGTGAATCCCAAATTCGAAGATAAAGGTTCTATATAGGAAGGGCCTATATTTTTGAGCCCTCGCAGTGAAAGGTTCTATATAGGAAGAAACCGTAACTACGAGATTTCAGAAGCTAAAAGTTCTACATAGGAAGGACTTGCGGCTCTAGGGATTGAAGACCAGCAATTCTATATAGGAAGAACTCACAGTCGGAAGAACCCATCCGTGACGCAGAAGGTTTTATATAGGAAAAACCCGCCGCGTTGAAGGCTAAGAGTTCTATATAGGAAAGACTCTAAGTTGTATCGTCTCAGAGTGAAAAGTTCTATATAGGAGGGACTCGTAGCTTGAGGCTTCAAAGTGAAAGGTTCTATATAGGAAGAACCATAACTCCAGGATTTCAAGGTAAAAAGTTCTATATAGGAAGAACTTTTAGTCCGAAGGATCCGCCTGAGAAAGCGAAAGGTTCTATATAGGAAGAGCCTGTAGATCCAAGATCGGAAGGTGAAGAAGTTCTATATAGGAAGGACTTACAAGCTTAAAGAGTTGGCCGAGAAAGAGCGGAAAATTCCAGAAGAACCTATGATTCCGAAGCCAAGAACAAGGAAGTAGGTCAAAAATGAGTGCTTTTGATCTTTGGTTTGTTCTCGTTTCACAAGAACAAGCAAAGATGGGCAGCTGTAATCACTCATTTTTATCCGGGTTTTAGTATTTTTAGCATTATTGTGATAGTAATATTATTAAGTTTAAAATAAAAAATAGGGTAAAAAAGGAAAAAAAGGTTGATTAAAGTGTAAAAAATGGGGAATACAATGCGTGGAGCTTAGTGCTCCACGTCACCCTTTAAGAACCCCCATTTGCCTATAAATATGAGGCATGAAGGGCAATTAAGGAGGCAGCAGAGAAGAGCCGGTAGTGGCCCCAAATAAAAGAGCCATGCTCTCGGGTAGCCAAGGACCGGGGCAATGCCCTCGGTCCTAACCAATTCGATCGGGGTCCTATTTTTAGATCCGATCTAGTTAATTTTTGAAGGGATCGTGGTAGATCTCGGTGGGAGCCAGTCGGGGTTCGGGCTCCTATTTAGGTATATTTTTATTTATGTTGTTTGATTTAATAAAATGTTGTTTAATTTTGTTCTTATTTTTAGTTGTTATGCTTTATATTAGTAATTTATGCTTTGTATTTATTTACGTTTTAGATTAATATTTTATTTATGTTAGATTTGTTTTTATGTGTTAGATTAATATTTATTTATGTTAGATTTGTTTTTATTTATGTGTTAGATTAATATCTATGTATGTATGTTTCATATTAGTATTTTATTTATGTTAGATTAGTATTTTATTATGTTAGTATTTATTTATATTTTTATCGCATTGTATTTATTTATATTTGCTATGTTTCTAAGTTTGCATAACGGGATACTATTTGTCAATGCGGTGCCCTTTTATTTGAGCGTAAACATGGCCAGTATCAAACGCAGTGATGGTGGTCTATCAGATTATTCTCGAATAACGAGACCCTTAAAATCTACTCGCACTTATAACCAAATTTTAATTTAATCGTCACTTTAATTCGGAAAGTTTAATATTAATAAAGTGGTAATTATTAAAGTACCAATTTTGGGCAGTGTGGGTGCTAATTCTTCCCCATCCGTAACTGACTCCCGAACCCGACATTTTTAAAATCTCTGGTTTTTATGGTGCTCGACCTACCTTAGTGGCCGATGGCGACTCCATTTTTTAAATAATACGGTTTTTTTTTCTTCTAAAACCCCAATGAAGGATATTTTTTAAAATACCCGAAAGACCCCAAACACCTTAAAACCTTATTTTTTTTTAGTGAAGAACAATCGAAAAAGGAGATCATTACACCTTCAATGCTCTTGCGGGCTGCTTCACTCCTAATACCATTTGGGTGATGAGGTATATTATAGGCCGAGCAGTTCAGATTTTGATCGACAGTGACAGTACACACAACTTTGTACAGTCTCGCGTTACGAAACATTTAGGCTTGACGGTAACGGCAACACCGAACTTCAGGGTCCTTGTGGGGAATAATGAGAAATTACAGAGCGAGGATTGTGTGCACGATCTTAAACTTTGAGTTCAAGGTACTGAAATGATGACCGACTTCTATGTGTTACCATTAGAATGTACTAAGATGGTTTTGGTTGTTGCTTGGATGGCCACTCTCGAACACCTCGCTGGGTTTTGACTGTTGAAGTTCAAGCACGAAGAGAAAAAGGGTTGTGTTATTATTATGATGCAAAATTCGTTCCGGGTCACAAATGCAAGGATCCTCAATTATTCCTCTTGGATGATGAACTTCAGGATGAGCCACTAGATACGGGGATAGGTTCGAAGGCCAATGACAACAATGAACTAGAGGAATCTGAAGATATGGTACGGAACAATCTTTAGTTTCCTTCAATGCTCTTGCGGGCTGCTTCACTCCTAATACCATTTGGGTGATGAGGGATATTAAAGGCCGAGCATTTCAGATTTTGATCGACGGTGACAGTACATACAACTTTGTACAGTCTCGCGTTACGGAACATTTAGGCTTGACGGTAACGACAACACCGAACGTCAGGGTCCTTGTGGGGAATGGTGAGAAATTACAGAGCGAGGATTGTGTGCACAATCTTAGACTTTGAGTTCAAGGTACTGAAATGATGATCGACTTCTATGTGTTACCATTAGAATGTACTGAGACGGTTTTGGGTGTTGCTTGGATGGCCACTCTCGGACTAGTGACTATGGATTTTTCTACACTTCGATTTCAATTCTGCCAAAGAGACAAGGAACATTGTTGGCAAGGGGAACAGGGTTGACTCCTCAACCAATCCAATTACAATCCTTACGGCGTTTGAAGGATACTAAGGCTGTGGCTGCCTATTATTGTTTGCAAATTGATACGGCACCAGTGATGGCAAGCACAATTGAGCCAGAGGACATGAGACAATTATTGGCTGAATTTGATATGGTTTTTATTGCTCTTTACAGTTTACCACCTACTCGGGAAATAGACCATACTATTCATCTGTAACCTATGAGCAAACCAGTAAATGTCAGGCCCTATCGGTATCCATATTTTTAGAAAGGAGAAGTAGAACGACAAGTCCGACACATGCTTGAACACCAGTTGATTCGCAAGAGCAATAGCCCATTTTCTTCTTCAGTGTTGCTGGTAAAGAAGAATGATGGTACGTGGTGGTTTTGTGTCGACTACCGTACTTTAAACGCAGTCACAATTAAGGATAAATTTTTGATTCCTACTACCGAGGAACTTTTCAATGAGTTGGGTAATTCAAAGTTTTTTTCCCAGTTGGATTTATTTGTTGCTTATCATCAGATTCAGGTCAAGGCGGAAGATGTTCCAAAAATAGCCTTTCGTACCCGTAAGAGACATTTCGAGTTTCAATGCGCCATCCACTTTTCAGTTGACAATGACTCTTTCGACCATTCCTACGTAACTTTGTGTAAATTTTTTTGGATGACATTCTTGTTTACAATCGAAATTGGCAGAACCACTTAGAACATGTCTGACCGATGCTCTAAAAATCAATGGCGAATGGTTTTGTAGCAAAGCGCAATAAGTGTACTTTCGGACAGACCACGGTTGAATATCTGGGTCATATAGTCTCACAAAAAGGATTGGCAGTAGATTTTGCAAAAGTTGAAGCAATCCGAGCTTGGCCGGTACCTACAACGCTCAAAGAAGTGCGGGGATTTTTTGGCATTGCCTCTTACTATCGCAAGTTTATTAAGGGGTTTGCAACCATGGCAGCTCTCATCTCTGATTTACTTCGCAAAGGCCACTCATTCGAATGGACTGAAGCAGCTCAAAGTGCCATGGACCACTTGAAAACACGCATTTGCTCTGCCCTACTGCTTGTGCTACCGAATTTTGACAAAGAATTTTAGGTGGAAATTGATGCTTCGGGAACTGGTATAGGAGCGGTTTTAACTCAGGAGGGTAAACCTTTGGCCTATTTTAGCCAAAAGTTGAGTATACGGATGCAAGGTGCTTCGACTTATAACCGGGAGATGTTTGCCATTACACAGGCAGTGGGAAAGTGGCGTCAGTATTTAGTTGGTCAAAAATTTATCATTATCACTGATCAAAGGTCGTTTGAGGGAATTAAACCAGTAGACTATTCAAACTCCAGAACAACAAAGATGGTTATCGAAATTAATACAATTTTGAGATTCGTTATCGATCGGGAAAACTTAACAATGTGGCTGATACATTATTCAGGGAAAATGAAGCAACTCTCATGGCTTTTTCTAGACCATTGTTTGGTATTCTCGATGATATCTGAGCCAGCCAGTAGGACAGACACTGATATTCAGCGTATTCGAGCTAGTATTCAACAAGGACAATCCGAGTTTTCTGAGTACGAAGAGCAGAATGGTTTGCTTTAGTGCGAGGTAAAATTGTGATACCTCAAGAAACTGCACTGAAATCACTATTGTTACGTGAATTTCACATCTCACTAATAGGAGGACATGCTGGTATTATACGCACTTTTTAGAGATTAGCTGCGAATTTTTATTGGAAAGTTATGCGGAAAGAGGTTCGACAGTTTGTTAATGAATGCCAGGTTTGCCAACGAATGAAGAGTGCTAGTTTGTCTCCAGTTGGACTTCTTCAACCATTTTCGATTCCCAATCAGGTATTTGAAGACATTTCGTTAGACTTTATTGTGGGATTATCGCAATCTAGTAGGAAGGAGACTATCATGGTCGTGGTTGATCGGCTCACAAAATACGGCCATTTTTTTTTTGCATTGTCGAAGCACTTTGACAGTAAATATGTAGCTTAAATTATGGTCCAAGGAATTGTGAAACTTGTAGGAAACAGTTAGTCTAAAACGATAAAATAAAGAGAAATACGAAATTGATGTAAACAGTTTAAAAGGAAATTTTACAGAATTGAAAATAAACCGTAAAAAACTTCGTTGAGGCCTGCACAAATAAAAATAAATATTCCGAATTTAATGGTCATTGATAATTTCCTATTTAATTCGGAATAAAAAAAATACTATATTTTAATCGGATATTTTCGTAAATAAAAAGCGTATAAAATCCCTTTAAATCCAGAATATTCAAAAAGGATAATACTATTTTTAAGGAAAAATCTTATTCCAATGGGTATAAAAAACACATCAATGCAAGTGTAAATGAAATTAAATTTACACCTCTTACACACAAGGCACAATTTCTATTCTAATCATTCAATAATTTCAAAGTGGGTAAGTGTATATAAACACTTCCCATTTAATTTATGCTATCAATGTGGGATAAATGGGGTTTCATTTTCCTTACTCAATTCACAACCACCTTACTTTGAGCATCAATTTCTCATTTATCACTCAACCATTTTGAGCATATGAGATATCGTTGTAAATGTCTCATGGGGTAGAATATGGCCCAATAAAATCATCATTCTAATCTCTACCTTTACCTTTTCGAATTATGGCTCAAAGTTGCCTATTCCTCACTGTTTTTCCAACAAAACTTCATGGGATTCCAAGAACAATTGTCAACGATAGAGATCGGATTTTTGTTAGTGATATGTGGACCGATATAGCCAGATTCCAAGGAACCGAGTTATGTTTTAGTTCCGCCTACCACCCACAAACTGATGGGCAAACCGAAGCTTTGAATTGATGTCTCGAGATGTATCTTCCTTGTATGACAGGCAATGATCCGAGAAAGTGGGAACAATACTTAGCATGGGCAGAATATTGATACAATACGGCGTATCAGACATCAGCAGAAATGACACCTTTCCGAGCTTTGTATGGGCGTGACCCTCCCACCATTCTCAACTATCTAGAGGGCAATTATCATAATGCTCAAGTAGATCATGATTTGCAAGAATGGGATACTTTGCTTCGAGTACTGAAAGACAATTTAATTCAAGCGCAATTTTGTATGAAAAATTAGGCCGACAAGCATCGACGTGAATTAGAACTCGTGGAAGGTAGCTGGGTGTTTGTTCATTTGCAACCATATCGCCAATTGTCACTGCGTTTGCGAAAGCATCGCAAGCTGGGACAACGTTTCTTTGGTTCTTATAGCATTATAAAATGTAGTGGTCAGGTGGCTTACAATCTGGAATTGTCGAATTCCACTCGCATCCATCCCGTTTTTCACGCGTCTCAACTCAAACCGTGTAAGGGTCAACCTCTCCAACAAATTACTCCCTTGCCGTTGATGATGGATGATTTTCGTCCACCTACACCTACTGAGAACCTTGAAGACAAGGTCCTTATAGGAGGGGGTAGTGTCAAGGAAAGGGTGAAGATAGCAGTTGCAGGGAATGAGGACATTACCACAGAGGAAGTTGGCAACCAAAAAACTGTCACCAAGGACAACCAAGTATAACGCAGAAGTTTGAGAGAGAAAAAAAAAAGACTTCTCGAGCCTTAACGGATTTTGTCCGTTTTTAAGAATATAAATAAGAGAGCATGTGAAATGCAAAAGAGCTATCTGTAAACCTTGAATATTTCTCCAACTTCTTATTTACTCTCTACTTTCTTCTTCTATTTTTATCTTCTCTTGTTTCTAGTTACTGTCACATTACAATGTGATGCCTTGACAGACACAATCACAGGACTTCCCCTGGCACTATTGGTATCCAGTACGCCACTTTGCTAGCCTGACAGTCAATGGATAGAACAACTTTAATTTCTTGTTAATATCTATCATCTTTAATCCTCCTATATGTGTCACAAGTAGAATATGAGTTTCACCTGCAAAAATCAACAGACTATAATAGGATTCGTAGCAGTGAAGTCCATAATTTATTACAGAAAATATGTAGCACACTGACGTGGATCTTAATTCTTACCCTTGTTGTTTTTTCACCGTCCTTGTTCAACAACTGATCTTCTGCTAATCAACTCCTGTCGTTTCCTCGCCTTCTCCACCTCCATCAAAGACGTGTTAGCTTGAATCGTCAAAATCTTAGCGATCATGGCATTGTTAGCAGCAGCAACAACGCTAGTAGAGGTTAAAGTGTTGAGATCGACGTAGTGAATGCGATTTCCAAACTCCGAGAAATTCAAGCAATTATCAAAGATGAATTGAGGAAAGGCTCCTGGACACACAACGCAAAGGACTAATTTTGGAGAATTCATATTTAACTCTTCAATTTTAAAATTTTAATTTGTCCCTTTAAAAAATTTAAAATTCTCTTTTAAGTTTTATTTTTTTTAAATATTTCTAATTAAATCCCTTTTAAATTTTATAAATTTTTTCATTAAGTCTCAAAATTTTAATTTACTCTTGTAAAATTTTTAAATAAACACCTACAACTTATTTTAGGGTAAATTATGTAAATCATCACCGAACTTTAGTATCAAATCTATTTTGGTCATTTAAGTTCCAAAACGTTCAATTTACTCATTGAAATTTAGACATTGAATGTTTTTTGTCACAAAAGTTTAAACATTGAATGTTTTTTGTTACTCCATCGTTCACTGTCTTTATCGTTCAGTACCAAATTTCACTAGTTGCTTTGTCTCATCCCTTGAGTCTGAATCCGACCATTATTTCACTGAAAGTGCCCTGAAGTCCACGAATCGAACAAAAATCTTTCAGTTTTTTTCTTGCGATTCCTCCTCTTCTATTAGATGGAGCACGTTTCTCAGTATATTGTTTTCTTTTACCGACGAAATTTTCTAACGCTCTGATTTTAGAGAAGTTTCTCTGTTTGCCGGTAAATAGATGTTGAAAAAAATTAACGGAAGATTGACAAAAAATAATTCAATATCTAAATTTCAGTGAATAAATTAAATACTTGAACCAAAATAGATTTGAGAGTAAATTTCAGTGTCGATTTATGCAATTCACCCTTATTTTATTAAGATCAGTCCCAGTCTCTCAAGGTTTTGTGGAGTTGCACAACATGCAAAACTCATCATCAAAATTAAAACACGAAAAGAAAGTAAAAGAGAGTTCGAAAGATTTAAAGAGACGGGACAACAATTTATTATTATTAATGATTTCTTTTCGAAATCAGTTTCTGGCAACTATGAATTGCATTTTATAACTTTCATCATCGACTTCTGTTTTACATATGCGTAAGTGTATTAGAATACTATCACTCAATTTTTTTTCTCTTATTTTGGTCATTAAAATTTTAAAAAAATTAATTTACTCACTCAATTTTAAAGATTAATTTTTTTTTTCGTTTCTCTACCGTTATTTCTCTAATTATGTGATAACATGGTATTTTTTTATTAATTTTTGAGCTGCCACATAAGCTCCAAGTAATATTTTATTAATATTATTATTTTTTGCCTGAAAATACTCAACCCCCCTGTTTTTCATTTGCAAGTAAACATCAAAATCCAACCATTATAAGGAAAAACGAAAACAATATACAAAGAACAATAAGTTTTTTTGGGGGGGATTGAATATCACTGATAAAAGTGTAGGTTGTAGACAAAGCAAAGAAAAATCTAGAACAAAAACAAAGACAATTGCAACCGATCTGGTGAAATTGAACTTGGGAAACATTCATAGTATTAAATTGATGCCGCATCGCAGTGTAACGGCCGCAAAGCGAACCAATGTTGCACTCAATGATGAACTATTTTTCAGAATTGCAAATCACAGTTTCATTGTTAGCCAGACCCTATTCCACTGGCATGGTACATTTGACAGTACCACCGTTGCTGGTATCTTTGAATATGAAAACCCTTCGAGTTCTTCATTGAAAAACGCTCATTTTCGTAAACCAGTCTTGCCTGCTATCAAAGCTAGAAGCGTTGTAGCCATTTTCTCAGATAAATTCAGGAGTTTAGCCCACCAAGTTCCCTGCCAATGTCCCACAAAAGTTATTCACATATGGTCTTGGAACCAACCAATACTGCCCCAAGAACAAAACCAGTCAAGGATCTAATGGCACAAAATTTGCAGCTTCAATGAAAATCTCTTTTAACTCCCATCGATCGCACTTTTACAATCCTACAGCTTTTCTAAATCAAATGGGATTTTCACCACTGATTTCTCAGATTGCCCTCTTCATCCATTTAACTATACCGGCACTCCACCAAACACATGGTCGTTTCTGAGATTTTAGTGGCCCTAGGGCGAACCTAAAAATTGGGCCCTAAATTAGAGATTTGAATTGCGGTTGCAATCGTATATTCGGTCATGTTGCGTTTATCACGGTTGCAAACATAACTAATGTTATTTCTATCATTGCGCGTATTGCAGTTGTGAAAATTTTTAATAACATATGTTATTGTGGACATAACGGTTGCAGGTATTGTGATTTTGGATGGTGTCTCTACCGCTATATAACGATCTCTGTTGCAGTTACATACCTCTATTTAAATACATGCTATAATATCAAGTATTGAAAAAATAAGTGTACTTCTATAATAAGTATTGAAAAAATAAATTTTAACAGTATGCTCAATAATAAATAGTGGAAAAATAGATCCCTAATAATAAGTGTTAAAAAATTTAATTTTAATATTTGTTATTACGAGCATAATCTTAAAAATTGAATTATTTTTAATACTTATTACTAGGGGCCCGATTTCTCCCAAATATTTATTAATATGAGCATACTCTTACGATTTAATTTTTTTTAATACTTGTTATTGGGGCCTTCGAAACTTATCCAGCTATATATATAAATATATGTTTATTACTGGTTCTTTTTTTCATCTATCCATAAAAACTAAAAACTACACTTTTAATTTTCTTGAGTGAAGGCCATGGGCGCCCCTATTGCCCTGGCCAGGGCCGCCCTGACCAAACAACACACATGTCATCAATGACACTACTAAAGTTGAAGGAAAAAAATCTCACATTTGGTTTTGGTAGATTTTCAACCATCGAAGTCTCAATTTGATTATTCCAGCAGTTAAGAGTTTTCTCTTAGGACGGAGAGCAATATATCTCTGTTTAGACTTCATCCAATGAAAGACGACAGAGATTGAAGAACAAGAAACCAAAACATTCAATGTTTGATTTGTGAAATTTTGGGTGTAAAAAATATTGCACAACTTTTTTAAAATTGAAATTCTAAAATATTAAATTTTAATCCCTAAAACCTAACCTTAAGCTCTAGATTTTAACATTAAATCTTAAATTCTAAACCCTACACCCTAAACTCCTAAACTTAAACTCTAATCATAAATCTAACAAGCTAACACAAGCTTGTGTATCAAATTTTTTTCGTATTATATTACTTTTTACAATATATATTTAATGTGATAATTAATAATTTTATTCATTATTTTCAGTACATCAAATAAAAATATTATATATTACTTTTTTAATAATATCACAAAAATACACGAGGATGAATCCATTTGTAGGGCCGAACTTTGTTTATATGTTGCATTAGCCTATTGAATTATAATTTTTAAAGGGACTAAATCAAAGTTTTATTATTCTTGGGAGGTTACTATTACACTTTTTTTAAAGGATAGGTTACTATTACACTTTTTTTTAAAAGGATACGTATGTATTAATTAATCATGAACGGTATCATTAAGTACAACTGAGGAAACACAATTGGCTAGTGTATGTATGTGCTGCCTCATTTGCAGAATGTAGGATAAAAGCCATGACGATGTGAGGGTGCTGCTCGAAGAGGGCGCGAACGTCATGAAGATGATGTGCCAGTAACGAGAGACCGACTGAAGGAGCCTTGAGTTGGTTTGCCACATTCGTGGCATCTCCCCCGATGACGACCCTAGACCAGCCCCGATAAGCACAAGTAGGACGCCTTCAAAGAAAGCACGAGCCTCCACGAGACCCGCATCAGATGCACTGGAAATTGTCACGTCCGTAAATTCACTCAAACTAGGATGTGCGGCCTTGAGTTCTTTCTGGGCGGTCTAGCAACCAAGTAAAACTAAACTAATCGAAGCTAAAATGCTTGGATCGTCGCGGAAACGAAAAGAACAAAGAAAGGAAATGGCTAGCAAAGAAGACTGGGGGAAATAAGTGAATGCTCAATGTATTACTCAAATCAGAAGTGATGAAATGAGGTGGGGGTGAGCCTCTATTTATACTTGAAGCCCCCTACATTCAACGGCTAAGATGAAAGTAAATCAACGGACAAGAGTAAAGCTATACAATTATATCCCTTGATCCTAGCTATTTGGATCAAACTTGCCAAAGATAAGGGATTACAACATATATGGAAATATTCAAGAGGATGAGGCTTGTTGACTTGTGATACTTACCATATCTGATGGCTCTTCAACCCCAAGTGATGGGCTCACTCGGATGGGTGTTGGCAAGCCTAAAATTGCGTGGAGGGCCTCCGCAAGTGCTTGGTGTGCGCTGGGCTCGGACCCTAGGGTGCGGGCCGTGACAATCTCCCCCACTGGTTCTGGCGACGCCCTCATCACCTGACTGGTATGGTAGTGCTCCACTTGGTTCTTGAATTTCCAAAGGGCCTCGGCTGGTTCCCAACTACCCTCACTGTCGGGAAGTTCCTTCCACTGAACAAAGTACTCGTGCCTCGGCCGGTAGTTTTACCGTCGAATGGCTCTCTCTGCTTGGATCTTTCAAACCTTTACTCCGACTGGCTCTCAGTGTGACTTGCCTCAATCCGGATCTGACTCATCTTGATGGTATGGCTTGAGTTGACTGACATGGAACACTGGATGAGTTCGGATGGTCAAAGGCAACTCCAATCTGTAGGCCATGTTGCCTACTCGCTTCACAACTTCGAATAGACCCTCATATCTTCGCACAAGACCCTTGTGCATGTTCTTGTCGCGAAAGATCCCGGTGATTTTGGCAATGACTTGATCACCTACTTGGAAGTTCACGTCCCTACGCTTTCAATCTGCCCACTTCTTGGTCCGCTTCTCTGCCTTGTGTAAACAAGCTCGGGCTAAGTCGTGATTCTCTTGCCACTCCTTGGCAAAGTTGTGTGCTGCTGGATTAGGCCCCTCATACTTGGTAGCAACCGTGTTGGGTGTAAGCGGTTGTTGCCCCATCACGATCTCAAACGGACTTTGGTTGGTCGCCTCGCTCCGTTGCAAGTTGTAGGAAAACTGGGCCACATCTAACAGCTTCGGCCAGTCGCGTTGTGTGGCACTCACATATTGCCTCAAATAGATTTCCAACAAAGCATTCACTCGTTCGGTTTGCCCATCGGTATGTGGGTGGAAACTAGTTGAGAAGTTCAAACTTGATCCCAAGAGCTTGAACAACTCGGTCTAAAACTTCCCTGTGAACCACGAGTCTCGGTCACTGATGATTGTCTTTGGCACTCCCCAAAGCTTCACCACGTGCTTGAGGAAAAGACGGGCAGCCTCATCTGCTGGGCATGCCTTAGACGCTGGAATAAACGTCCCATACTTCGAAAACTTGTCAACAACAACTATAATAGTAGACAGGCCACCAGTGCTAGGCAAACCGACAATAAAGTCTATGGAAAGACTCTCCCATGGTCACTCGAGAATGGGCAATGGATGCAACAGTCCCACTGGTTTCTTCATCTCCACCTTGTCTTGTTGGCACACAAGACAAGTCCTCACATAAGCTTCAACATCCTCGCCCATGTGTGGCCAGTAGTAGTGCTCGCTGATTAGTGCCATGGTCCGATTCATCCTTGGATGTCCAGCCCACTTGAAGTCATGACATTCCTTCATGAGCTCCTTGCACAATTCTCCAAACTGAGGCACGTAGAGGCGGTATCCTTTGGAATAAAGCAAGTCTCCCTCGAGCCAAAACCTTTTGGTTTTCCCTTCTTTGGCATACTCGATCAACATTTTGGCCGTTGGGTCATGTGACAACCCTCCTTGATGTGCTCCAACAACTGTCCCTTCGGCAAGATAACAAACTCCATGTTGTACCTTCGGCTTAAGGCATCAGCAACAAAATTCACTTTCCCTAGCTTGTATTCCATGGAAAAATTGAACTCTGCAAGGAATTCCTGCCAACGAGCCTGCTTGGGAGATAATTTCTTTTGGGGTTAGAAAATAGCTATTGGCAATATTATCAGTGAATACCACAAACCTCGACCCAAGTATGTGGTGACGCCAAGTACGCAAGCAATACACTACTACTGTCATCTCCTTCTCATGGACCGTGTATCTCCTCTCGGTCTCATTGATCTTTCAGCTCTCATGTGCAGCCGAATGTCCCTCTTGCATCAGGACCTCACCAATGGCAACGTCGAATGCATTTGTGTAAATCTCGAAAGGCTTGGTGTGATCTGGCAACACCAACACTGGCTTACTCGCCATGGCCTTCTTCAGTCCCTCAAAGGCTTCTTGACACTCAGTGCTCCAGTCCCACCCCTTGTTCTTCTTCAATAGCTCGGTCAATGGTGTGGCGATCTTGGAGTAACCCTTGATGAACTTTCAGTAGTAATTGGCTAGCCATATGAAGGATCTCAACTCTGTCACCTTGGTTGGCGGCTCCCAATCTGAGATGGCTTGAACTTTGGCCCCATCCATCTGAATCTTGCCACCTCCAACTATGTGGCCTAGAAAAGGGACCTCTATCTGAGCAAACAAGCATTTCTCCTCTTTGACAAAGAGCTTGTTTTCTCGCAAGACCTAGAATACCTGCCTTAAGTGTTCCACATTCTCCCCAAGGCTCTTGCTATAGATAACAATATCATCAAGGTAAACTACAACGAATTGATCAAGGAAGGGTTGTAGTACCTTATTCATTAGGGTGCAGAAGGTGGCGGGAGCATTCGTGAGGCCGAATGGCATCACAAGAAATCCATATGAAACGTAGCATGTTACACAAGCTGTCTTCGGCTCATCTCCTTCTGCAATCCTCACTTTCCAATATTCGGACCGCAAATCCAACTCGTTGAACCATCTTGCACCACCAAGTTGATCGAACAAGTCTGCTATGAGCGGGATTGGGTACTTGTTCTTCACAGTGAGCTTGTTCAAAGCCCGATAGTCAATGCACATTCGAAGAGTCCCATCATATTTCTTCTGAAAGAGCACCAGAGCACCATAGGGTGCCTTTGATGGTCGGATATAGCCTGCATCGAGGAGTTCCTTCAATTGTCTGCGTAACTCCTCTAGTTCTGGTAGAGCCATTCGGTAAGGGGCTCTAGCGGGTGGCTCTGCGTTCGGCACAAGCTTAATCTTGTGATCGACCTCTCTCTTCGGTGGAAGATCCTTTGGCAACTCGGCAGGCATCACGTCACGGAATTCTGCCAAAACTTGTCCCACTTTTGCTGGAACATCCTCAGTCTTGGTGGGCTCATTAGTCACCAACGTTGCTAGGTAGGTTAGCTCCTCCTTGCGAACTCCCTTGCTGAATTAGATGGCTGAAAGCATCTTGGCCCCAACTCCAGCTACTCGGTTTACCGGAACAATGCATTGGCCTCTCGAATCAAGTATGCATAAGCAATAAGCAAATGGAACGGGAAACACATTAATCTTGTCAAGGAAACTAAGCCCAATGACAAAGTTAAAATCATCATATGGAATTACCTTGATGTTTTCCTTACCAGGCCAGCCCCCAATCTCGAGTTTGACTCATTTTTCTACTCTTGTAATCCAAGTCTCCTTGGTATTCACGGTCTTGATGAACCCACTTGCTTTCTCAACATGAAGGTCAAGTTTCTTTGCGGCATGTTCAGACATGAACAACTCTGAGACACCGGTGTCCACTAGCGCACTCAACTTCTGGCCTGTAATGGTGATGTCGACAAACATCAGTCCCTTCTTCTTGGAACCCTTCTTGACATCCATGCAACTGAGGATGGAGCCAAGCTTGAGGGCCTCCTCTTGATCTTGTTTTTCTTGGATGGCAGCAACTTTCTGTCTTTGTGGGAAATTGTTTTTGTAGTGTGGTCCTCCATACTCAAAACATTTGAGATTCCCGTCCCCTCTCTTATTTCGGTTCCATGGTTGGTTGGCTATATAATTGGCGTTGGATTGCCTATTGGAATTATTCTTTGGTTTGTCTCCCCAACCATTGCCTCCATTACCACGTAACTTTGGCTTTGGTTTGGTTGACTCATTTCTGTTGGCACTATGCTACTTCAATGATTCTGCAACGGCCATGGCTTTGGAGAGTTCATTCACATCTCTCCATTCTAGCTTGGTGTTCGCCCATGGCTTTAGTCCATCCATGAACTGGAAAAGAGCATCCTTCTCGGATAAGTCTGGATCTAAAGTTGAAGCTCACTAAACTCTCAAACATAGTCTCGAAGGGTCCCGACATGCATAAGAGCTCTAAGCTTCGATCTTGCCTCCTTTTCGGTATTACCCAGGTAAAACTGCTCCTTCAATTCTTCTTGGAACTCAGCCCATGTTCCAACAGCGGTGCCCCCATGTTGCTCATCCGAGCACCTACGTCGCCACCACAATAGAGCGGCATCAGATAAATACTACTCAAGTCCCCACATGAAGTTCTCCACTTCCTGAGCAGATCTGGTCCCCTTGAACGGCTTGGGCTTCGGGGCGTAGATCCTGGGCTTGGGCACAGTTGCTTCAGCCATCATGTCATTCAACATGGCATTCTTGTAGAGAAGTAGCTCGGCACTGAGCTTCTTCACCTCTTTCATCATCTCCTCCTTCACAGCTTCAACGGCATCTTTGATGGAGAGATCTTGGTTGTTCAATGACTCATACAGGTTCTCGAGATTCTCGTTAACCTCTTTCATGATGTCTTCCTTCATGGAATCTGTCTTCTCGAAGAGCTCATCGGCTTCCTCATGGGCCCCTTGAAGCTCGACAATCGACACTTCAAGCCTGATGACCCTCTTGTTTAAGGCAGCAACAATGTCCCTTGAACACTCGCACTTCTTCCCGGAAGCTGCAGCACGAGTCTCACGGTCAGATGCTGGGACCTCACTGGCGTTCTGTGGTGCCATTTCTCTCGACAAAATTGGCTATGATACCAACTGTTACGTCCGTAAATTCACTCAAACTAGGACGTGCAGTCTTGGGTGCTTTTTGGGTGGTCTAGCAACCAAGTAAGCCTAAACTAATCGAAGCTAGAGTGCTTGGATCGTCGCAGAAATGAAAAGAACAAAGAAATGAAATAGCTAGCAAAGAAGACCGAGGGAAATGAGTGAATGCTCAATGTATTACTCAAATCAGAAATGATGAAATGAGGTGGGGGTGAGCCTCTATTTATACTTGAAGCCCCCATATATCCAACGGCTAAGATGAAAGTAAATCAACGGACAAGAGTGAAGCTATACAATTATATCCCTTGATCCTAGCTATTTGGATCAAACTTGCCAAATATAAAGGATTACAACAGATATGGAAATATTCAAGAGGATGAGGCTTGTTGACATGTGATACTTGCCATATCTGATGGATCTTCAACCCCAAGTGATGGGCTAGCTCGGATGGGTGCTGGTAAGCCCAAAATGGCGTGGAGGACCTCCTCAGCTGCTTGGTATGCGTTGGGCTTGGACCCTAGGGTGCAGGCCGTGACTAAATGTACTTGCCATATCCTGCCAACACAAGGCCGTTGCTATCACGAGCCAAAACTCCAACAGTAGCTGCACCATCGAGAGGACGGAATGAGCCATCAACATCGATTTTAAATGTTTCAATCAGCGGCTTCATCCATCGATCAGACTGTTTCTGAGGCTGGCTCATGATGGAGGAGACAGATATATCATCTTGGAATTCTTGTTGTTACTATTACACCTTAACGATACGATATCATGATGATTAAGTGTGGCTTTTTCCTTACCAATATCATCCAGTATAGCATCTGATACGTCTCGATAAGAACAATAGCCCCGGAAATATGTTTGCAACCATAATTTAAAAATTAAAATCCGATTACAGACTGTAGTCAGCTAATTTTATCTGCCCTTGTATTCAGTTTCAGGTGTATACATTATAAAAACCCACAAAAAATATATAATATAAAAATTCAAAAGAAACCATGTACAATAGGCTCAATTAAGCCTTGTACTTGACAAACCCTAGCCTTTTTCTTTTTTTCTTGTGCCGCACCCTTCATTATCGGATCACCATCGGTGCGTGGTGATCACGCGCTCAACCCCTCGTATGGCCAGCCACCACAACCGCTGTCGTGGCCACTATCGGCTACCACAGCCGCTGCCGCATCCATCATTTTCATTGGTTGGTCGTGCCTTGCAAGCAAAGAAATGGGATTAAATGCCGAATCAATTAAAAAATAAAGGAATAACCAAATCGTATCAAGCAAATTGGGCAAGGAAATCAAGTAGATATTAGGGTTTTACTTTGGCTATAAAAGGCCAAGCATTCATCCTTTGTAACACACACCTTATTCATGAGTAATACAAGTCTAGTTGATTTTTTAGGTATTTTCCATACCCAAACATTTTTTTCTTTATATTCTTTTTACGTTGTTTCGAATATAAATGAGAAGGTGTGCGGGTTCTCACTAAGTCAAGCTCGAGAAAGAGTCGATATCGCCATGAGGCAGAACTGGCATTCACCACCAGAACTGGGGGCAGAAGTAGCAGCGGCACGCTACCGGCGAGCAATGTCTGACGTCCATGCACATCGGCAGGTGCGGTGGTGCAGTGTAGTTAGCGGCTCAAACCCGTACCCCATATTTGACGAGTTTACGCTTCAGCCCCCACTGTTTGCAATCTCTTCACTTTAGTCATTTTTATTTAAATTTTAGTCCTTTAATTTTTACTTGATGCAATTTAATCTTTTTGTTGTTTAATTCATATCTTTCTTTTAAACAAATCTAATTGGTAATTACGTCATATAATTAAATCTAACTTTTGGGTTAATATATGTTATGTGATAATATAATTTCTATAAAAATGACAAAAATAAAATTTTTAAGTAAAATAATTATAAAAAATTTACTTTTAGGCTAGTTTCCCTTGTAATATTAATAATTTTCCGATGACTTAATTATTTTTTGCCTTATAGGTTAGTTTACTAATAATGTAATTTAACTATAAATACCTTAAGTTTAGATCCTTAGATAATTTGTCCCTTAATAACTAACTTGGTAAATTATTTAGAAAAGTAAATAATTCATTTCCCTTAATTGTATGAATAAAACTCTCTTAGGTTTTTTAGAAAAGTAAATAAACATGTTCCTTAATTGTAAGCAATTAAATAAAATCTTTGTAGGTAATCTTTTACAAAGGTAAATAGTTTTCCCTTAGATGTAAATAATTAAAGCCTATAAGCTTAGTTGCCTTAAATGCATGCTTCTAAACAATAATATTTAATTTTTAGCATTAAATCACCCATAAAAATTAAAAAAGAACATAAAATGTCATTTTAAAAAAGATCTTCATTGCATCATGAAAATGAGATATTTTAGGGTTAATTTAGCTTTCCCCTAGCAGTTGTGGAATGGTTAAAACTCCAATGCGAGACTATATTTTCGCATTTTAAGGATTAATGCCTCAATCCTGTTGCATTTAAATGTGACATGGGTTTCCTCAGCCATGAGTGAATTTAGGTCACCTTTAAAACTTTGTGATATTTACATTAATCTTTGCACGCATTTATTCGGGTTATCATGGAAATTATTAGTGATCAAGTAAGCATCGCTCTACGGGCGTTGTGGGGGTGCTAATCTTTCCCACACGTAATTGTGCCTCCAAACCCTTGAGATCTCGTAATCTCTGGCTTTTTTTAGGTTTTCGATCCGCCTAATATAATAAAAGGGACCGGTGGCGACTCCGTTATCACAGCTTGGCGACTCCGCTGGAGATATTTTAAGAGGACATAACTTTTACTTGATCACGAGTTATTTTCCATGGTAGTCTGTTGCATTTTTGCGTGTGCATTTTTGGTGTATATAACTATTTGCATCATAACATAAGCCCTCTACCCGTGCTTTATTCAACTTAATTGGAAGAACAGTAACTATGCCTTCGTGAGTAACCCTTCGCATGAGCATAGTGAAAATGCATCCCCTCGAACCGTGTTCGATCTGTAGGCCAGTGATGGGCTAGGATCGAGTATCTTATCTACCTTAGTAGGGGGTAAGGGCGATTCGAGAACCTTTTTAGATCCAACCCCACGTGTATGTTTGATTTTAGAAAGCACACCCCGTTAGAGCCATGTAAAAAGCCGTAGGTTTTATTTTCTGTATTATTTATTGTGTTTTTTTGTATTATTCCTTGTATTTTATTTTACTATTATTATGTATTAACGCTTTTCTTGTCTTACTTGTATCTTATAGAGCATACATCGCATTGTATTAGGTTGATTTTCTAAATATTTGTCAGTCAGTGATCATGAGTGTTCGAGTTGTATTATCCAATTTCGGGGTCCCTTCTTCAAACACCGATGTTAGAAATGAATCTTTAGAGCTCCAACGCCAGCATGATGATAGTGTGCTAAAAAAAACCACCGTATATCTGCTGAAGCAAGTGCATATGGGTTTGCCTCATAACCATCTGTCAGGATCGGTTACTGTTTGGGAGAGCTTAAAAGCCCAAGATCGAACCATATTCACTAAGAAGTATGGAGACATGGCCCTTTCTACTTGGAGCAGAGATAGATGAGCCCATGGTACTAGCAGTTATTGAGATCTGGGATCCGACGTGCCATTGTTTCATCTTCAATTAGGAAGACATGACCCTACCATAGAAGAGTACATGGTCCTGTTACGCCTAGAGTTGGAAAAGCCCTACAAGATATACTGGAATGAGAAGAATTTTGGCTATCGGAAGAAATTTGCCAAGCTTGTTGGTCTAGATGTAAAAGAGGTGGATGCTCATCTTGCAGGAAAAAAAACAAGAACCCTTGTTTCACTTGGGAGTTCATCTATGCCTAGATTATGAAGGACGTAAAGCATGGAAGGGTCTACGATTTACTCTCCTTGGCCATCTATGGACTGGTGATTTTCCCCAAAGTCTTGAGTCATATTGAAATAACTTTAATTGACTTACTGGCTCAAAAGAATGTGAATCCTGTTCTGGTAATCTTGGAAGAAACCTTCAGGTCCCTAAACTTTTGTCAAGCTCGCGGGAGAGGTCGTTTTACCAGATGCTCACAAATTCTTTACTTATGATTGTGAAGCTACTTCTAGGACAATGAGAAGATAAGAAAGCACCTGACATCCAGAGACTTGATTCCAATCAATAAGATTACCAAGAAGCAATGGCAACAAAATAGGAAACGGGAGCTGTCGCGACCATTTTTTGAAAATCGGGATGTGTAGAAATAGCCTGACGATCGATCTTTTAGAAAATTAGGGTTTTAGCCATTTTTAATTTAATCTTGAAAATTTAGGGTTTTTTGTATTAAATTGAATTTTCCTTTATTTACCCTTTTAAAAACATTTTGGAGTCGCCACCGATCACTTCGAGGTAGACCGAACACCGAAAAACAAACCAGAGATTCTATCTTAAAAATTGGGTTCGGGAGTCGGTTACGTGTAGTGAAGGATTAGCACCCCTACAAACGCCCGTTATCAGTACCTTTAATTTTACGTGGCATTTTGAATAATAATTTAAATTTAATTTATCCCATAATTATTAACTGAATTTAAATATCCTTTTATAAGGAAATTCATTTTGTTCAAATACGAGATTAAAGACACCCCGTTAGGTGGCACCCCTATTCGTATTTTAAAAATGAATTTCCAACATAAAAGATTTTAATGAATGATATTTTATTGTCTTGTCAATTTTAAGTTCTATTCCTAAAAATGCTCTATTTAATTGATTATTTAAATTTATGAATATTAATTAATTTAATGGCTTTTATGAGAAGATGCCATTTTCATGAACACCTTCCATATATTTAAAGCCTTTAAATTAATCATATTCCTAATTAATTAATTATTCTAATTAATTAAAGTTCTAGTCCTAATTAAGGCTCTAACAAATTATTTAATCAATTTTATAAGTGAAAATGTATATCGAATATACTCCTTTATGACCAAGGCTGAGATAACACCCCATTGTAAACAATGGAACACCATCTAGATTTGAACCTCAAAGATTCTATTCGATATACATTTAATTAACTACAATGTGTTAATTATTAATTATTTGATTTTAGCTAAAAATTAAATTAATAATCAATTTTAAGTAAGAAATATATTAAATATAATTTAAAGAAATCCATGTGATAACACCCCATTGTAAACAATGGAACACCATCAATATTTGGATTCTAAAATCATATTTAATATACTTTTAATATCTACAATTATCTACCTTATTTAATTATTGAACCATAATTAAAGAAATCTAAACTAAAGGCTTTATTAATTAATATCTAAGTGCATCTAATTATCTAACAAAATATACTATATGCTAATTTTAAAACATGCAAGCAAACATATAAATTAATTACATTCAAATAAAACAAATAAATAAACTAAATTAAGACAAATTTAACATTAAGGCTAACTTTTATTAGCATGGACCAAACTGTTACAAAAACAAAATCAAATGCCCAAATTACAAGACCTAGGGTGATCCAATTGGAAGGTATACAAATTATGGGGAACAATTAAAGGTTCGGGTGACCAAATTGGAAGAATTTCAAAGTTGGGGCTCCAATTTAAGAGGAAAGGGGACCGAATTGAAAGAATGTGAAACATTGGGGAAAAAACCAAACGGTACCCGTTTCAAAAGACGCGGGTTATACCCGACATGTGAAAAGAACGCAAATCCTAGCCTTAACCCGCTGCCAAAACGGCAGCGTTTTGGAAAAACTATAAATGCCCTTTCTTCAACTTCAGCCTTCATTTCCTCATTCTACAAACTTTCTCCTAACCTCTCTCTACCCGAAATCCTCTTGTCACGAACACCTTTCAAACCCAGAAACTAGCCCATAATATATCAAAATCACCAAGTTTTGAATGAATACTCATCCATGTTCATCCATTTTGGATGAACACCAAACCTTCCGGCCACCTAACACCCTCAACTCCGTCGTTGAATCCACATCTGTCGTACGCCAGTAACCCTTAGGTGTTCGTCGGCCATCGGGACAACGCCGGCAAATGTCTGATCATCCCTGACCTCAATCCGACCACCGCCCTTCTCTTTCTGGCCACCGTCTGTAAACTCCCACAGCTATTTGGTTCTGGCCGGCCGCCGTAAGGCGATTTTTGGCCGTCACGCCAGAACCCTAAAATACCAAAAAAAAACTTTTCGAACCCTAAACCTAAATCTGAGCCCAAATCCATCAGGATTCCCTTCTTCCCCGACCTAAAACTAACTACCCATACCAAAACCCTCTTCAACTCCTCCATTATTCGAACTTCGGCCACCCCCAAGAAGATAAGCTCCGAACACGATTTAAACTTTCAATCTCATTTTATTTCTATTTTCACGCGTGTAAACTAACAGTTTATCTCTGTTTTGTAGGAAATTAAAACAAACGGGAAATATACCTTTCCTTCGGTGACCGCGATGATCTTGACCGATGAGCTTCCCGGCAACCGTCAAGCTTCTCGGTGACCGATGAAATTCTCGGTGGTTGTTCACACTCTAGGCGGTTCGGCTACACTGAGGTGAGTTTCTCTCTCTCCATTAATTACTGTTTATTACTATTACTTTATTTAATGATTCATTATTATTTTTTGACATTTTCTCTCTCTTTGGTATTTATAGGGGCTGGCCACTTTGATGTCATGGATGACGTCATCCCAATGATGTCATCAACAGCTGGATCCAGATAAGATTAAAGAAGCACAGATCCGTGTCATCTGGTTTTGACCAATTAGAACTTGACACATGGCAGTTTTAAGTGGGAAAACTTGAATTTCATATTAGATTGTGTTTCTTAGTCATTAAAATGAGCGGGAAAAGGGTTTTTGTATTTGTTTAACCGGTTTAGGTTGTATTTGTAACAAATTGAGGATTTAGGTTTTTGGAACTGTAATTGGGCCTTTGGGATTTGTAAAAGGAAATTTGGACATTTGTTTATGGACTATTTATAGGATTTATTTATTTATTTATTTATTATTATTATTAAGCCCGGTCAAAATTCGGGTATGACAGGAGCAATGGGAGGCTTTCTTCTGAAATTTTTCTGATGATGGTGTGACATATAGAGCTCTATGGATGTATCCAATGCTGATCCTATACAAGTGTGGTAATGTAACACCCTAAAACTTTGTTAAACAATATTAAGGTCATCTGGTACTAAGTTAGTAGCTTAAAAGCTAACTTAGTGACTAAAATGACAAAAATGGAAAATTTAGGATTTCTTTAATTGGTAGCTTTAGAAAATGAATTTTTGAGGTTTAAATGTATCATGAGATAGAGGATAAGCAGATGAGGGTACATGAAAAATTAGGTTAAAATCCGATAAAATTGGAATGAGAATTGAAGGATAAAGTTTAGTGACCAAAATAACAATTTTCAAAAGTTGGTTGTTAAATCATAAAGAAAGGAAAAGTTTAAATCCATAATAAAGGATTTGCTCAATAACTAATTTTATCCCGTAGAAAATTGTAACACCCTAAAACTTTGTTAAACAGTATTAAGGTCATTTGGTACTAAGTTAGTAGCTTAAAAGCTAACTTAGTGACTAAAATGACAAAAATAGAAAAGTTAGGATTTCTTTAATTAGGAGCTTTAGAAAAGGAATTTTTGAGGTTTAAAGGTATCATGAGATAGAGGATAAGCAGATGAGGGTACATGCAAAATTAGGTTAAAATACGAGAAAATTGGAATGGGAATTGAAGGATAAAGTTTAGTGACCAAAATGACAATTTTCAAAGATTGGTTGCTAAATCATAAAAAAGGAAAAGTTTAAATCCATAATAAAGGATTTGCTCAATAACTAATTTTATCCTGGATAAATTCAGTCAGTGAGTAAAATCTGATATAGGTCCCGTGAATGAAAATACAGTATAAGATATCGAATTTGGATCGAATAAAATTGTTAAGCATGCTCAGGCCAGAGTAGTACTAGGATGGGTGACCTCTGGTAAGGTCTCATATTCGTGTTTTTTATCAATAAAAAAACTCTGAATAAGTAGAAATAATTCGTATGAATATCTGTTAAAGGAATTTTAAGGAAAAAATTTATCCGATAGAGATTTCGGGTAATTATCGGTATTTTGGTTTGAGTCCAAGTTTCAGAGATTGGCTCCATAAATATGGGAGATTTATTATGAAAATATTATTTATTTATGGAATTTAGAAATATGATATTTTTGGATTAGATTTGATAGTTCGATTAATGGAAAAACATATTAGGTGATTTTCGGGTAATTGGATCAAATAAAAAAAATCATAAAATATTATTTTATGATTTAATGAAGTATGGCCAGTTATGAAGGAACCAAATTAGTTCAAATGTAATGGGATGGAAATTTTAAAAGAAAATTGTAAATATGATTTTGGTTGAGGGACAATTTAGTAAATTGGATTAAAATGAATTTAAAATTCATTTTAATCACACAAGTGGCAATATTAGAATTAAACAAGTATATTAGTTAATAAATGAACAAAATTTGTTCATTTTATTCTACACATGTTGTGAGCTATAGAAGAAAGGGGGGAGAAGAAAACTAAAATTTCAAGTGTGATTTTGAAGGCTTTCAAGTAAGATTCAAGGTACAATCCTTTAGAATAATTTGTTCTACATTCAATTCTCTACATTTTGGTAGTAATATTGCATAGTGTTCTGAAGAATTACTTGAGTTATTGATGAGAAAAAATTAGAGAATTGATGAGTTTGAAGTTTGATTTGAGTAGATTTGATGTTGTAGACATGAAAACAAGCTTGATTTGGAATTAATTTTCTGTTCAAGACATATGCCCTAACCCTAAGTTTTGAGAATTTGATTAGAGAATTGAATTAGAGATGAAAATGAACGAATTATGAAACTAGAAGCCTTGTTTTGATGTTAGAATGATTAATTTCCCTTTGTTATGTCAAGTGACCAATTCGATTAGAATTAAAAATATAGGGGAATTGCTGTGAAATTTATTCTAGCATTAGAATTAATGAGATCTTGATTGAAGTAGCTTGATTTGGTAATTTAGGACCAAAATGAAGATTTTTGAAAAAAAGGACCATTTCAGCATGATGAAGAAGTGAAAGGGGTGGTTCTTGAATTGATAAATTAATGAGCTATTGATGAATATGAAGTTGGAATTATAAATTTAAGCATGTTAGGGACCAAATTGAATGAAATGCAAACTTATAGAAGATTAGTGGCCATTTTGGCTAAGTAAGGAAATATTGAGGAAAATGTTGAAAAGTTTCCTAGTATGTGATACTTTGATTCGAATATTTATATGGAAGCTTGAATTAAACTTAGGAAGTAAAGGATTGAAATGACAAGAAAAGAAATGGTGAAGGACCATTTAAAAAAGGGAGTTATTTGTAAGGGACCACTTTGGTCAAAGCTTCAAAGTCAAGGGAAAATTTATGGAAATGTTAGAAATGAACAATTAGTTGATTTGTATTTGAATTCAAGTCCAATGGTGAAATTAGTGACTAAAGTGACACTTAAGTAAAGGTTAATGGTTGAAAAGCAACGAATGAAAGTTAGTGAATAACAAAGGAATTATGGAATAATTGTTCTTTAAGCATGAATAAATTGTTAAGGATCAAAATGGTCACTAAGGACCATAATGAACATTTGGTAAATACATGGGAGAAAATAAGTAAAAGGAAGTTAGAGTAAAATATGAGTTAATTATGGAAGTTGTGTTGACTTTGAATTATGGCAGTAAGTTTAATAATTTGCCATAAATTCTATAAAAGTGATTGGATGATGAATCTTATACCGATGTAAATATATGGATGTCTTGTTTCGTTTCCAACAAACGGGAACTGATTTCGAGCTTTGTATGAAAATATATGAATTTTTATTCGAGCGAAGGTCAGGAAAATTATAAAGCAGTTTTCTGCTTGGACTAGTCTGTGACGTGGATGTCAAGATTTTTCATAATTTTTTTAGATTTTATTAATTTATGTGGCTTAAACCGTTAGAACCGTTATCGAATCTAGTTTTTCCAATATAAAGGAAATTAAGATCTAGTATGTATTCTGCCCTATACAAGTAAATCTTTGAAAGTAGCGCAAGCTGGCAGAAAATAGAATTTGAAACATTATGTATTTAAATGTTACTTAGCAAGCTCAGAAGAATTATTGGAAGCTCAAATTGGTCACTAAGGGTTATAAGGCTCATTCTGTAATTGCAAAGAAAAGTTGGGTAAATTTTAGAAATATTTTATTTTCGAATGATTATGTTAAAAAACAAGATTAAGGTATTGTTAGAATTGAGTCTAAGAAATATTTTACTGTATTTAAGTGTTTAATGAAGTCGAGTCTGAATCAGAGAAGGTTCAAGTTAATATGAAAGAAAGGATCGAACTAGGAATTAGTGAGGCATCATGTTAAGTGGCCAAGGTGAGTGCATCTTTACTTATTATATATATATATAAGGGAGACTTGCAATAAGTCAACCTTGATATTAATGAAAATGTGTGTTGACCAAAGTTATGCAAAATGGTATGAAATATTAAATGGCATATGTGATACATTGATATGGTATAAAGATTTATCTAAGATAAATCGGATTTAGATATTGGGTATGAACTGCCTAATATCGACTTATATGATTTACATTGATGCATAATACAGTAATGGCAAGTACATATGAAAAATTATGATGAAATATGGGATGTAAATTGCCCTTTTACATGAATGATAAGGATTGATTGATAATGAAATGAAATGCCCAAGTATTATGATATGAGAGTTCATGGTATAGTTGGATATGTTTCATGTTTTGTGACTACTACGGTGTCACATACACCTTGGGGACCCAAGCCCTTGGTGTTGCACCCTAGGGATCGAAGCCCATAGTGCTAACGGCACTAACGAGGTGCTTTAATGAGGAGCAAAGATAGTCCTCGAATACGTACTCATCTGTCATGTTCAAGTTAGGCACTACAGTGTCACTTCCACCTTGGGGACCCAAGCCCTTGGTGCGCACCCTAGGGATCCAAGCCCACATTGCTAATGGCATTGACGAGGTGCTTTTATGAGGAACAAAGAGCATCCTCAAGTACGTACTCATGTTCACGTTATGTTAGACACTATGGTGTCTTATCAAGATGACTCGCATACCTTGATCTCATATTATATACTTTGGGATATCTCTAAAGGAAGGTTATATTGCAAATGATTACATGATGACTGATAAATACTGAGAACATGATATTTATACTTGTTTTATGATATAATATAACTTGTACTGGAATCACTTGCCATTTTGCAGGAAATGTGTAGCACTGTTAAATGACAGGGAAATGACTTTAATAAGTTTATTTTATGTTATTTCTATACATGGAAATGTTTTTACTTCAATTTATAGTTGCCTCACTAAGTGAATACTTAACGTGTGTTGTTTCACATATAGGTTATTGAAACTTACCGGAAGAGGAGTCAAGCATGATGATCAAGCTGCAATCTGCCAAACGTCAATAAGACATTCTAAATTATGATATTTAACTAGTGGGCATGTAAATATTTTTAAAGATGGATTGTTTGATATCATCTAAGTTTATCTTAGTAGTATGTTAATATGAATATATATATATATATATATATATATATTGAAAGCTAGAAAAGGGTCTAGGCAAAACACACAGTTTTCATCCTGAATGGTATTTTCGTTTTTCTAACTGAACTATAAGTTTTATAAACAAATTTAAGGCCAACCACTGGACTAGTTAAGTAGTTTTGTTAAACGATTTATAAAAAAATTTAGTCCTAATTTTTGAAGTACGACTTCGTGTCATCTTTAATGTATATTCGGTCTACGAGTATACGTTAAAGGTGTCACGGGTAAGATGGAGTTGGTCCCTCTTATAGGCCTATGGGAAGTTACTAGTTATGAACCTTTGCGCGTACAACGCCAGTATGGATCCCGATAGTTCATTTATGTTACTCATGGGCTAAGAGAAGAAGAGATCTCCTACAAGGAGGAGAATTCCACAAAACGAGTCATAGAGTTTGGCTAGTGAGTGGAAAAAGAACATAACAAATGAATGTGGCACTATTTGATGGTGTTGTACCCAAATATACTAATCAGAGAAACCAAAGGGTTGACAACATAGGTGTTCCAGTCTTGGTGAACCAATCAGATAACCCTCAACCAAGCATCTTTATGATCGAGCTAGAGATCTACAAGCAAGACTTTGAGAAAGAAAAATAAATGCTATTGGGAAGAATTATTGAGCTCGAGGGCAAGCTCGTCACGGAAGAATGTCAAAGAGAGGTCTACCAGAAAGAGGTAAATATCATGTTGACAAAGCAAGAGCTCAACGTAAAAGATGTGCGAGAGTTAACTCAGGAAAATAACCACTTGAAGGCCCAAGGGGCACATGCCGGTGGTTCCAAAACCTATAAGGAATAAAAGGCACAACCTGATAAGATGAAGAAGGAGTTGAAGCCTAGGCAATGAGCGGTAAAGAAACAGAAAGAGAAGGCAGACTGACTCTCTAGGGAAAAGCGACAATTGGAAGGACAATGCTTGAAAGCACGCAGTAGCCTCAGAAAGTACCGTGAATTGAATCGATGGCTTCAAGAAAAGTTGAAGGAAGAAAAAATAAAGGGCACTGAGGCTGAGTTGCTCTATTACTGCCTTGAAGTCTTGAAGGCACAGTTGCAAGCACAAATAGACCATATTCGTACTATTCTCGATGACTTGGATTACATAAGGTTCCTTCTAATCGGGGAGGCTGGGCAGTAACTGCTAGACTTTCTGGATGAGACAATAAACGAATACCAGCAAGTGAGTCAGTTCTTCGGCCAAATTTAAAGAGAGGTTGCACTAGTTAAAGAGTTCGAGCAGCCGACATCAAAGCACATATGAGGAAAGTAGTTGGAATAGAAAACTATTTTTTTATTTTTAAGAATAATGTGTACTCGAACCTTCTAATCTATGAAGTTCACTCTTGATTTTAGAATATCACGGTTTTGCATCATTGCAT
This sequence comes from Hibiscus mutabilis, assembly GCA_019671005.1. Classification (NCBI taxonomy): domain Eukaryota; kingdom Viridiplantae; phylum Streptophyta; class Magnoliopsida; order Malvales; family Malvaceae; genus Hibiscus; species Hibiscus mutabilis. The sequence goes on from CM033722.1 coordinate 13,088,759, forward strand.
TTGCATTTTTACATTTACATCACATAATAACTGACATTAAAGTAAATAAACAAACCAATTACCTATAGAAAGTTCAATAGAAGTTGACAAAATTATACATAAATACGATACCTTCTCTTAAACTCAAAAAATAGACATAGAAAATAGAATGGTAGAAGTTAGCTTGAAGGAAGCTCAAGACCAGCTCAGAAAGATTGAAAAGGATCTGAAGGACAAAATCACCAATGCCTAAGAAAACACTATTCTCCAAATAGTGGCCATACTAGGCTACAAAAATCTCGAAGCTATTAAGGCGATCAAGAATAGTGGTATGGCAATACCTCTACAAGAGGTAAACTGTGAAGCAATCAAAGAAAAGCTTCATATTCACCTTCCAAGAACCTCGACCAATGTTTCGATAGAGTCTAAAATAAGTTGGGGACGATCAAGATGTCAAAGTTCCAGACCTCGACGAGATAGCTGATAGGATCAAGATAGACAAGAAATTGGAGGATCATTGCGACAAGCTTAAGAGGATTATCAAAACCCTACAAGCAGTCAACATTCACGAATGCATAGATGCCAAAGACCTTAGCTTGGTGACAGATCTAATTATTCCTCTGAAGTTTAAGAACCTGATTTCGAAAAGTACGAAGTAACTACTTACTCTTTTGTACATCTGACCATGTACTACAGAAAAATGTTTTTACACCTGGACAATGAGAAATTACTCATACATTGATTTCAAGATAGTTTGTCAGGGTCCGCTGCCCGTTGGTTCACTCAACTAAGTCAGGCCAATATAAAAAAGTAGGTAGAACTATCAAGGGTCTTCATCAAACAGTATAAGCATGTGATCGATATGATCCAAAATTGGCTTGTACTGCCAGAGATGGAGAAAAGGGCCAATGAAAGCTTCTGCCAATATGCCCAGAGGTGGCGAGATATGGTAGCCCAGGTCCAACCCCTACTGTTGAAAATTGAGATTACTCCAATTTTTGTAGAGACTTTCAATGGTCCCTTCTATGATCGTATGTTAAACCATGCCACCGAACACTTCGCAGACATGGTCACAAATGGAGAGTTTATACTGGTAGATATCAAACACGGAAGACTCGAGAAGATACCAGATAAATACGACGAGCACCTACAACCTGAACTACACGAACAATAAAATCTTGTCACGAAGTAGATGGGGCAAGCTTGGCTAGAATTCACTCATGCCTTCTAGGAACAGTGCTTAATAACTTGACAGTAGAGGATTTTTCTGTTGCAAAATCATACCAACAGCTAACCTTTTTGCTTTTGCCCACGAGGACTATAGATCTTTTGTAAGGGCTCCTATGTTATTTTACTTATTTTAAAGATGCATTTTCTTTATTTTCTCAAGTGGCAAACATTTCATTTTTTTATTCATTCCTTCCATTTCTCTTCCAAAACACATCTTCTTTACAGAGCCCCTATTATTGATTGTATGAATTATTCTTGAATCTAATCCCGAGATAGAATGGAAAAAAATGTGTTCGGGATTAATGATTTTGATTAAATTTTTCTCTCAGACATTGTTCTTTAAGGTCTTTGAATAAAGTGATAACTCTAAAACATCTACCAACTGAAGATTGCTTCTCTTTGATGATTGTTGGGCGTAATAAGTGCTACGCAATTGTGCAAGTATACACGTCGCAAGTTATAGTATAAAAGATATCGTCTCCACAGGGATTGGTGCTACTTCAAGAATCTAGTCTCTTGCACTGTAAAAAGTAAAAACACAAATAAAAGATTATAGAAGTTTAACTAATCTAGAAAGCAAATAAGTAAAAGAAAAGATGAATTCAATTGAGAGAGAATAGGCCAGGTTATCGTGAGTTGAGGTGTGATAGCCGATTGGATTGTCTTGGTAAAAGAGTGCACGGGCAACTCAGTTGCCGTGGCGACTTGCACAACGGGGTTGCCTTGGCAACTAATTGATGGTTGCCTGAGCGACTAGTTGGGCAACTACTTGGGCGACTGGGCAGCAACTTCAAGGTTCAGCGGAGCATTCTTCAATGGTTTCTTCTTATCCCTAAGTCGAAACTCTAGCTACTTGTGCATGCCTTGATAATACATCCCTGCGTGAATCAAGGGTGAACAACAACCAATCTTGCGCTCCTCTTAGCCGTTGAAATCCTTAACTTATTCCTAAGCCGGATTAATCTTCACCATCATTGGATTGAATAAAGATCATATTCATTCGTTTCTTGAATCTAACTCTCCCGATATTAGATAAATGGATGAAATCACGAGATCCTCTCCCAATTCACTCGCAAACAATAATAAGAATCAAGAATGAATAAACCTTGAAATAGAAAAGTGCAAACTCTTATTACCTAAACAAAAACCAATAGTTTCTCACAACCACAAAACACAATAACCATAGCCAAGTAAATTTAGTTCATGGCTAGGTTCCAAAGAAACACAAGATAAACAATCCCTAGCATGAACCCAATCGAACAAGGAAGAAAAGATGAAGCTTGTCGAAAATTCCCCTTTGCTTCCTCTCTTGGTCTTGTCGAAATTCCCCCTTGCTCTCTCTTGGAGTTGTCGAAATTAACTCTTGCTCTCCCCCTTGGATTTGTCGAATTTCCTTGCTATTTATAGGGCTAGGCCAAAATCCTTCTTTGAGGAGGAGTTTGAGTTGGAATTAAATTATCTTTAAAGAATATAATTCTTTATTATAATTTTATTCCTATTAGAACTTCTCCTATCTTCTTGGAATTTAATTCTTCTTTAATCTCTGCATGGCAATCAAATTCCTTTGGGCTTGGGCCTTGCTCCATGTCATCTTGGGCTTGTAAAGTCATGAATTTCGACATCCATATTGCTTTTGGTCTTTGTCGACAAATGCCATGGCATCTGGCTCGGCGTCTCCTTCATGCATTGCCCTGGCAACTAGCTCGGCATATCCTTCATGCATTGCCCTGGCAACTAGCTCGGCATTGCTTTGGCAAGTGATCCTGCACATACACACACAAAAACACACCAAAGCAGCATCTATTTCCACAAAAATCACCAAGTTATGTAATCAAGCTCAACGATTGAAGGAAACATGGATTAATGCATGAATGGCTAACTATGCAACTAATATGAGCCTAAGTCTAGCAATAATATGAGTAAAAAGGGTAAGAAAAATAGTACATTTGAACACTTATCACACCCCCAAACTCGAACTATTGCTTGTCCTCAAGCAATGCAAACTCATAATTACCTGCCAAGACTTCAAATTTTCACAAACTTAGCTTTGAACTTGATTTCAATTCTCAACAGGGCACAAAGTATAATTGGCTTTTTATTTTCGGAAAAGCGAGGAGTTACTCGGAATCAAACTATAATGCTTGTGAGTGTGTGCTGAGTTGTGTGCAAGTTGATTTTTCGGATTTTATGCAAACAATAGGTTTTCAAATTACTTCATTGGGTTCTTTTTAACATGTTTTAACTAGAGCCAATTTGGGCACCTCTAGTGTTTTATTTTTAGTTTTCTTAAGTTAATTTTTAATCGACTAGAGCCGGTTTCGGGCACCTCTAGTTAAAAATTTTTTAACGCCTCCTAGAGCCAGTTTCGGGCACCTCTAGTGATCAATTTTTTAGCATATGCTAGAGCCAATTTCGGGCACCTCTAGCATTCATCCAATTTTTATTCTAATCCCCCAATTAGTTAATTATTAACCTAAGTTTACTAGAACTCCTTAAATCAATCAAACCACAACAGTGTTTCATCAAATTTAGCATCATAGTAAAATTCTAAGTTTTTCCATGGTTATCCTAGAATAAAAATTCTATCAATTAAGTGCATTGGCAAAGTCATCATTGAATATTCATCAAATCTAAGCAATTCTTGTTCTAATTAAAGGCATGGCAAGCAGTTTATGTGTCCTAAATGTAATGCTTAAGATTAATGTAACTAAACATGGTAATTACTAATAACAATCCCCCCCAAACTCGAGTGAGGCATTGTCCTCAATGCATGCATAAAAATAACGGAAAATAAAAATAAAAATAAAAATAAAAATGCATACGAGGACTTACTCCGAGAGTTCGTCATCGTAGATGATTAGTTTCCTTCTAGTTGGCATCTTGATTTTCTTGCTTGAACGCGATGGTTGTTTTCTTGTTGCCGGTGGTGGAATCGATCCTCGTACGGGGTTGTCCTCATCATCCTCTTCATCAATGTCAATGGCTTTTCGCTTGGAGGATTCAATTGGTGCGGTCTTTATTGGTTCAATGGAGGATTCGTCCGAATCTGAAAAATCAGAAAATGATTCCGTAGGAGTTGATTCAGGCATAGGTGCTTTACCTTTGGCTTTTGTGGTTGCCGGGCATCGTCGGGTTGGTTGTTGCCGTGGCGTCAGCTTCCTTCCTTGGTTGCCGTGGCAAGGATATCGGCGGGAAAGATTGGGAACGACACGCGATTGTCCGGGTACTTTTCTAGGATGACATGGGTGATGGCGTTGTTGTGCTCCTTCATGTACCGCATGAACATTAGTTGCCGATCTTCAATTTGCCTTAGACGGCTTGCCAATGGTTTCAAAAGTGCTTCAAAGTGTCCCGGATTAATGGCCGAGTTGCCTGGCGTTAAGTGCTTGGGCATTAGGGATTGCCGCGGCGGCAGGAGTTGTCGTGGCAATTGGAGGCCTTGAAGAATCTTCGGTGCCTCTCCCATTAGCTTCCGGATTAGTACTTGATTCCAACCAGACTTGGGTAGGGCCTTTTCATCGGTAGACTCACTCGGGACATGCATCTCCTTGCAAAGATTAGAAATTAAGCAAGGGAAGAAAAGATAACCCTTATCTTTTGAGTGCATACAAAAATCTCATCACAAATAATTTTTCCAATGTTAATGATGCGATTATGCAAAATAGAATGTATGAGCAAAAGACGTGGTATATCAACGGTAGTATTGTGTGTGGAGGGCATTAAAGAAGTTTTAACAAACTTATTCCATAGTTTTGCCTCGGGTTTAAGCCGAAGGCGATTTTACCGTGCCCTTGTATTTACCGTCGTTCCAATGAGTTCCCGGTTGAGTGAGTTCTTGAAGCACCTTGTCGAGTTGCTTGGGATTGATTTGGTCAACGAAGGCTTGATGCTCGTCCTTCTCAATGTAAAGTCCGTAAAAGGTGTTGATGCTTTCGGGACTTATAAGTATGGCCTTGTCACGAACAAAAACATAAGGATTATCCGGGTTAGGTGAGTGAGCATAGAATTCTCTTACCCATGAGATGTTACCCGGTTCAGGTTGATGGCAAAAGATTTGCCACTTTTGATGTGCAATCCTCTTGAAGATGAATGGTTCAAGGCCGAAATCTTGATGAGAGTTGGAGTATTCAAAGCCTTGTTCTTCATGAATCTTCCGGCTTTCAAACTTGGATTGAAATCTTTCTTGAACCGCCAGTGTAGCAAACTTCTTGTATCTTGGTTCTTTGGAGGAACTTGGATGAACTAAAAGTTTAATCTTGGATGCCATGTATGATCTTGGTTGTGAGTAAAAACAAAGAAAAGAAAAGAAACTAAAAAGTTGCAAGATATAAAGTAGGAATAGGTTAAGGGTGATGGGTTTTATAGAAAGATATGTGGTTGGGATTGGGGAAATCGAAAAAAAGGGTTTAGGGTTTGGTAGGAATTTTCGACAAAGGGGTTTTGGTTAGGATGAATTGGAGGCTTTATATAAGCCTTAGATTCAGCCCATTAGTTTCCTTTGTTGAAGATGTTTTCCTACTTGGTTTAGAATTCCTTCTTTATCTTGAACTTCCTTTCCTACAATTCAAAAACAAATCAAATAAGGATTAAAATTAAAGATAAACTAATAAAGAAAATAAATAAAGATGTGTAATAGGATTCTTAAACTTGAATAAAAAAAATCTATCCTAAAACTACTAATAATCGCAAAATAATAAAAATAATAATAATAATAATCGGAAAAAATGAAAAATAAATAATTAAATAATCGACAAAAACAAAAATAAATAAAAATAAAAATAAAAATATCAAAAGGGAGAGCATGCTCATGCATCTCCTAAATTGACCACTTCCTTGTTACGTTCCACATGGGCACCATTGTAGTGCTTCAATCTTTGACCATTAACTTTGAATTCATGGTTGTCGAGATGGACTTGATTATCACAAGCACCATGGGAGAATGGTTTGACGACTTCAAATGGTCCCGACCATCTTGATTTCAGCTTTCCCGGAAAAGTTTTAGCCGAGAATTGAATAGGATAACTAGTTGTCTGGCGTGAATTGCCGCGGGCAATAGTTTCTTGTCATGCCATCGCTTTGTTTTCTCCTTGTAGATTCGTGCATTGTTATAGGCGAGTGCACGAAATTCTTCTATCTCATTGAGATCCATCAAGCGCTTTTGTCCGCACTTCCCAATCCATATTCACGGTCTTGATTGCCCAAAGACGCCTTGTGCTCGATTTCCACCGGTAGATGATATGTTTTACCATAGACAAGCCGAAGGGGGACATACCTAATGGTGTTTTGAATGCAGTGCGATATGCCCAAAGTCGTCATCTAGTCTTAATGACCAATCCTTCCTTGAGGGATTTACAACTTTCTCGAGTATTCCTTCAACTCCCGGTTGGAAATTTCTGTTTGCCCGTTGGTTTGTGGGTGATATGCCGTGGCGATCTTGTGTGATATCTTTGAAGCGTTGCAATATCTTGGCAATTAGTCCATTGTCAAAATGCTTGCCCCCGTCGCTGATAATTGCTCTCGGCATCCCAAACCGTAAATATGTTTTTTCTCGCAGGAATCGTTGCACGGTCTTGGAATCGTCGTTGGGAACCGCAGCTGCCTCTACCCATTTAGACACATAGTCGACGGCGAGTAAGATGTAGAGGTTGCGAATGAAGATGGGAAAGGTCCCATAAAATCGATCCCCATACATCGAACAGTTCCACCTCGATGATGTTTCGAGTGGCATCTCATGTCGTCTAGAGATATTGCCCGCCCTCCGCAACGATCACATTGCTTGTAAAAGTCTTGGGCATCTTTGTACAATGTTGGCCAATACAAACCGGATTGCAAGACTTTGGCCATGTACGAGTTCCTCCAAAATGTCCTCCATAGGGTGAAGAATGGCATTACCGGTGTACATTCGTTGTTCTTCTTCAGGACACATCGGCGTATAACCCGATCTGCACATTGTTTAAACGAAAGAGGCTCGTCCCAAAAGTAATGCTTAGCATCATGGCGGAACCACTTCTTCCCTTGGTGAGTAATGCCATACAGAAAAATACCACAAACAAGGAAATTAACTAAATCCGCGTACCATGGTATTGCCGAGGCATGTGCCGCCGTGGCGACTGCTCCCAAGATTTTCGAGGCGTGCACGTCAAAGACTGCTGCGGCGTCGAGAGTTGCCGAGGCGTGTGCATCCATGGTTGCCGAGGCGTCATGGGTTGCTGAGGCGTCAAGGGTTGCCGAGGCGTTGAGGGTTGCCGAGGCGTTGATGGTTGTCGAGGCAATTAGAATTTGTTCATCCGGGAATGCATCGCATATCTCTAGATCCGCGTCTTCCTCCCTATTACGTTCCAAACGTGATAAGTGATCGCCACTTGATTTTCTGTTCCTTTCTCGCCCTTAATTTCAATATCAAATTCTTGTAAAAGTAATATCCAACTAATCAAACGAGGTTTAGCATCCTTTTAGCAAATAAGTATTTGATTGTCGAATGGTCCGTATGAACAATTACCTTTGTACCAATTAAATAGGATCGAACTTGTCAAATGCGAAAAACTACAGTGTAGTAACTCTTTCTCCGTTGTTGTGTAATTCACTTGAGCACCATTAAGAGTTTTACTAGCGTAGTATATCACATGGAAGGTCTTACTGCGTGCGTTGGCCTAGGATCTGCTCCTACCTGTGAAATCACTTGCATCACACATAAGCTCAAAAGGTAGTGTCCAACTGGGTGGAACGACAATGGGTGCCGAGGCAAGCTTTTTCTTTAGGGTTTCAATGCTTGAGTGCAAGAATCATCAAAATCGAAGACTTTATCCTGTTCAAGCCAGATTACACAAAGGTTTAGTGATTTTAGAAAAATTATGAATGAACCTCCTGTAAAAACTCGCATGTCCGAAAAACTTCGAATTCCTTTAACCGAATTTGGTGGGGTAATCTCTCGATTCACGTCCACCTTGGCTTTGTCTACTTCAATTCCCTTGATGAAATCTTGTGGCCGAGCACTATTCCTTCATCTACCATAAAATGGCATTTCTCCCAATTGAGGACTAAACCGTTTCTTCGCATCTTGCTAACACCCTCTCTAAATTGCCGAGACAGCCGCCAAGTCATTACAAAAACCAAAAAATCATCCATGAAGATCTCAAGGAAGTCTTCGACCATGTCGAAAAGAGCGCCATCATGCATCTTTGGAAGGTTGCCGGGCGTTACATAATCCGAACGGCATCCTTCGAAGGCATAAGTACCGTATGGGCATGTGAAGGTTGTCTTTTCTTGATCTTCCGTGCTATGGCAATCTGATTGTAACCTGAATAACCATCAAGAAAACAATAAAAGGGTTTACCCGCAAGACGGTCAAGCATTTGATCAATAAAGGGTAATGGGAAGTGATCTTTCCTAGTGGCTTTGTTTAGCTTTCGATAGTCCATACAAACCCTCCAACCGTCACAGTCCTGGTTGGGATAAGTTCATTATTTGCATTGCTTACCACTGTTATACCTCCCTTTTTCGCACACATTGTACCGGACTTACCCACGCACTATCGGAGATAGGGTATATAATGCCGGCGTCAAGCCACTTGATGATTTCTTTCATTACAACCCCTTTCATGGCATAATTCAGTCTCCTCCGGGCCTCAATTGAAGGTTTGTGATCATCTTCCAACAAGATCTTGTGCATGCACGCCGCCGGGCTAATTCCCTTCAAGTCGGCAATTGTCCACCCTATTGCCTTTTTATGTAGCTTCAACATGTTGATCAGCTTTTTTCCTGCTCAGCTATAACTTAGAGGAAATAATTATAGGTAATGTATTATCGATCCCTAAGTATACATATTTTAGTTGCTCTCGCAATTGTTTCAACTCAAGAATTGGTGGATTTTCGATAGAGGGTTTTTCGATCTTACCTTCCTTACCGAGTAGTCCAATGGTTCAAAGTATGTACCGGTCGATTGACAAGCCAATTTGCCTCTTTCTGGTTGTTCCTCATCGACCGGTTCTTCATACTCCTCAAGTTCCTCTTGATCGGCAATGTAGTTGCCGAGGCAACTAAATTCTCATCGGTTAAATTCGCCGTGGCATGAAGTAGTTGGCATTCTTCTCGGATCATCGGCATGCCTTAGTGTTTGGAACACATTTAGTTTTACCCGCTGGTCATTCACCCTCATTGTGAGTTCTCCTTTTCAACATCAATCAAAGTTCTCCCTGCCGCTAGGAATGGTCTCCGAGAATGATAGGTGCATGCTCATCCGCTTCACAATCCAAAACAATAAAGTCGGGTGGGAAAAATGAATTTATCAACTTTTACTAGTATGTCCTCGATTTTTCCTCTCGGATGCACATAGGATCTGTCGGCTAGCTGCAGCATGACTGTTGTAGGTCTTGCCTTCCCGATTCCTAGTTTTTGGAAAACCGATTTAGGCATCAAGTTTATGCTAGCCCCAAGGTCGCATAATGCTTTCCCGACATAGTGATTTCCAATGGAACAGGGTATTGTGAAACTTCCGGGATCCTTCAACTTGGGTGGCATACGATTGTGCAACATTGTCATGCATCCCTCTGTCGCGGCCACTGTTTCAAACTCTCCTAGCCTTGTTCTCTTGGACACAATGTCTTTAAGAAACTTGGCATAGTTTGGCATTTGTTCAATTGCTTTCACCAATGGCAAGTTGATGATGACTTGCTTTTAGGATATCAAGAAACTTCTTGAATTGGTATTCTTGCTTTTGTCGCTCAACCTTTGTGGGAATGGTGGTGGAAGTCGGATATCTTCGATCCTTTCATTGGTTTGAAATCTGATTGACGGCATTGCCGGACATCCGGAGTTGCCGGCGCGTTATCAACTGGGGTTGCCGAGGCATGCTTATCACAAGAAGCCGAGGCGTCATCGGGCTGCCGAGGCATGTTTATTGCCGGTTTCTGCAGCAATTCCTGGTTCAGCATCTAAGGCTTTGCCGCTAGGTTCGTCTTGATCTTTTTGTGGAGTTTTGTTTGACGAGCGGGTTTGAACCTCTCTAAGTTGTTGGCCACTTCTAGTGGTGATCGCTTTACATTGCTCATGGCCGCCCTCTTGCGACTTCAGAGATCGCTAGGTAAACCTCCTTGTGGTTTAGTGTTCAGATTTTGAGCAAACCGTCTCCGACTTGATTTTCCAATGATTTGATTGCCGCTCTTGGTTTTGCAATCTCATCTCGGTCCTGTTAATAAAAGCATCAGTTCTTTTATGAAATTACTATTCTCAGCCATATAAGATTCAGTTTTCATCATAAAAGCATTTAGAGAATTTTCCAAAGAACTAGATGTTGTCGGTTGTTGCCGCGCATCCGTTGTCGTGGCATATTCTCGCTGGAATCCTCGATGCTTGTGCATTCGATTGTTCCGTTTAGAGCATTGTTGGGATTACTCCATGAAAATTCGGGTGCTTCTTCCAAGCCGGATTGTATGTATTTGACATCATGTTGTTGTTCGATTGTAATTCCCCACATAGAAGCTAGATTTCGATTTCGCATACATTCGTAAGAATTATGGTTATCACCACATAACTCAAAAAAAGAATCCATTACCTTGACTTCATGTGTGTTGTTTGGTTTTTTGCATGTTCGACCATCTTGGTTAAAGCGCCAATTGTGCCGAAATTGAATCGATGATCCTAGTTCATGTATTGTGGCTTGGCGCCTAACTCCTCCTCTTCTAGTAGATGGGAATTGATAGTCATTCTTGGCCAGCCTGTTTAAAATTTGCATTGCTTCTTCCGGTGACTTATCTAGGAGTATGCCGCTTGCCGAGGCATCTAGCATCATCCTTGTTGGTGTATTCACGGCGTTGTAAAACATTGTTACTTGAGTCCACACCGGGAATCCGTGTAGAGGGCATTTGTGTAGAAGTTCTCTATATCGCTCCCAAGCCTCGTACATGGATTCATCATCCGCCTGCCAAAAGAAGTAATGTCGTTACGAAGCTTATCACCAAATTTGTAGGATTAAATCTAGCAAGGAAATCACGACAAAGATCAGTCCAAGATGCTATGGATCCGGCAGAATGCTATTCAGCCATGCTTTCGCCCCTATCCTCAGTGAATAGGGGAATAATCTTAATCGTAGGACGTCGGGGTGACTCCGTGTATCTTGAACGAGTTGCAAATCTCGAGGAAAGATTTCAGATGTTGTCGTGCATCTTGATTCTTTGAGCCGCCAAATTGGCCAATTGTGTTGATCATATTAAACATTACCGGTTTCAACTCAAAGTGGTCGGCTTCAATTTCAAAGTGCGACAACTCCCGGGTTAAGTCCATCAAGATCTTCTTCAAGATAGTCTCGAATAGTTCTGTTTCGTGCAAGAATCACTCCTCCTCCCGCCGAACATCTTGATTCATATTGCCGTCTTGATTTGCCATTGCTTCTCTTATCCTTCGTCTAAGTCTTTGTAAGGTTCGTTCGATTTCTGGATCAAAGGGATATTTCGTGAAGTCGGTCATACGGTCATATACCAATGCAAAACCAAAGTTTGTTAGCCCTTTGAATTTTAAACAAGAAAAATAAAAAGAAAGTGCAAGAAAGTAAAAACAAAGTCGCTATTTCCAATCCCCGGCAACGGCGCCAAAAACATGTTGGGCGTAATAAGTGCTACGCAATTGTGCAAGTATACACGTCGCAAGTTATAGTATAAAAGATATCGTCTCCACAGGGATTGGTGCTATTTCAAGAATCTAGTCTCTTGTAATCAGAAAAAAAGTAAAAACACAAATAAAAGATTATAGAAGTTTAACTAATCTAGAAAGCAAATAAGTAAAAGAAAAGATGAATTCAATTGAGAGAGAATAGGCCAGGTTATCGTGAGTTGAGGTGTGATAGCCGATTGGATTGTCTTGGTAAAAGAGTGCACGGGCAACTCAGTTGCCGTGGTGACTTGCACAACGGGGTTGCCTTGGCAACTAATTGATGGTTGCCTGAGCGACTAGTTGGGCAACTACTTGGGCGACTGGGCAGCAACTTCAAGGTTCGACGGAGCGTTCTTCAATGGTTTCTTCTTATCCCTAAGTCGAAACTCTAGCTACTTGTGCATGCCTTGATAATACATCCCTGCGTGAATCAAGGGTGAACAATAACCAATCTTGCCGCTCCTCTTAGCCGTTGAAATCCTTAACTTATTCCTAAGCCGGATTAATCTTCACCATCATTGATTGAATAAAGATCATATTCATTCGTTTCTTGAATCTAACTCTCCGATATTAGATAAATGGATGAAATCACGAGATCCTCTCCCAATTCACTCGCAAACAATAATAAGAATCAAGAATGAATAAACCTTGAAATAGAAAAGTGCAAACTCTTATTACCTAAACAAAACCAATAGTTTCTCACAACCACAAAACAAAATAACCATAGCCAAGTAAATTTAGTTCATGGCTAGGTTCCAAAGAAACACAAGATAAACAATCCCTAGCATGAACCCAATCGAACAAGGAAGAAAAGATGAAGCTTGTCGAAAATTCCCTTTGCTT